>BSBM01000909.1:5577500-6125000 GCA_027924585.1 Larix kaempferi
TAATGATGATTAGGATGGTGATGATGATGAAGATGATGATGATGAGGAAGGGGGAGATTATAATGATGATGAAGGTGATGACGGTGTTGAAGATGAAGACCCTCATCATCATCATCAAACCCTCCTCACATCATCATCACCATTATCACCATCACCATCATCATGATCAACATCTCCATTATCATTGTCATCCCCCCTTCCTCATCAACATCTCCATCATCATCATCCTCTCCATCATCATCATCATCATCTTCATCACCATCACCATCACCATTACCATCATCATCAACATCTTCATCATCATCAACATCTCCATCATCATCATCATCATCTTCATCACCATCACCATCACCATTACCATCATCATCAATATCAACATCTCCATCATCATCATCATCATCATCATCATCATCATCATCATCATCTTATATCCTCCTTATATCCAAAATTAGACAAGCTCCATATGATGATGAAAACTATTTAGATGATGCTCACGAAGATGAAGATGATGATGACATTTAACCCCATAACTTGCCTATAATCCCTATAACCTTTAACTCTTAATCTACAATCCTTATAATCCTAATCCCAAAACCCCTAAACACCTAGAAGCACTTAAATACACTTAGGGATTATGTGTTAGAATAGGGAATAAAGGCCTTTATGGGGGAGGGGCTCTAGGAATAACCCAACACATTTATATTTGTTGGGTAATAAATGCAATGAACATAACCCACTGAACTATACAACATTCAGCAGGGACGTGCACGTGCTAGCAGCGCGCACGTGCTCCTTGCACACACGCGTTCCTTGGCGCGTGCGCATCCCTGCTGAACATAAAATTTAGAAAATCACCCGCACTTTTCCCCTGCATTTTTTCCCTGCTTCATTGCATTTTGTTCATTGTTTTCACTCACAGTCCGACAAGCATTTACATTTTAGATTGAATTCATACACCATTTGGTTCTTCCTTGACCATTTGGATAGAATACACAACATTTGGGGCTCTATTTGGCTCTTTGGATTGAATACACACCTCTTGGGCTCTATTTGGATCGTTTGAGTGAATACACAATAGTTGTACTCTATTCAGCTCCTTGTATGAATTCTCATGCTACTTGGAAACACATGAACTCTTCTTACATATAGTGGACACATCAAAAGAGCATTTTACATTTGAAGCAAAGAGCAATCATAATCCTTGAGGTATGGTGACAATTTTATCTTGTTAAATGTATTTTAGTCTTCATTCACTTGCTTGAATGGCATCTATTTTGGTTTTCCCTCATGAATTGTATGATAGATCTATTTTAGTCTTCTTAATCTTCAACATAGACAATAAAAACATCTTACCAAAAAAAAACTACAACATGCACCAAGCAATGCTTTCAACCTTTCATGAAGATAATAAAAAAAATTACTTGCATCACCACCAATAACATTTCATAATCACATTCCTCCATCTAGTAGACAAACATTTGTTGAATTCCTCATGGTTTCACTACAACAACTCACACAAACACCTAAAGAATTGAAAACTCTTAGTCTTTTGGGGCTATTTTCCCTCATCCATACCATGAAAATGAAGTGAGTAGGAGCTTCTCCCTTGTAGGAAATTTTCTCCTACTAACATCCCATACCACCATCCAATACCATACTACTGAGTTCCTAGAGGTGTTGTTATAGTTATATGTAGAGAATTCCCAATAGCTTTTAAGATTATACGAAAACATTCTCACTAGATGTTGTACATAATCAATTGCTACATCGAGCTTTAATAATCATGCACATCGAGTTTTAATATCTTATTTGTTGTTTATTCTTGCAAGGGTGATATTTTTGTTTTTTTTTAAACGCATTGAATATGGGAAACAGACGTAATAATAAAAGAAAGTCTAGAAGGAAGCAGCTGCCCCCTAAAAAGGCCCATGAGATAAGAGAAAATGCCAGGTTGTACATGGAAAACTGTAGAAATCAAAATGTTAGTGCCTTAGATCCATCGATAAGCAATGGCGAAGTGGTTGAAGTCAATCAAATCTTTCCTGATGTTGAGTATGAAGGGATGGATGTTGAACAAGTTCTTAATTGGAAACCTCCCTAAGAAGAGCACACACAAGGCAAACACACTCCCTTGCAGGCCCAATTTGTGAACGAAGGGCCACAACAAACCATTGACGAGACTTGTACTTCCTTTCCGACTCCCTTGTCTCGACTATCAAGCAGACGACGAAGAACTCTCATACGTATTCATGTGGATGAAAGTTCATTTTCAGGACTTGAAGGTAAGATGCCCAAATGCACTATTGATTTCCATTGTAGTAAGATAATCAAATATTTTTTTGAATCCAAAACCGATGCAACAAAATGTCAATTGTTTCTTGCTTTGTTAAAATCACATTGTCTAGCTCATGTTAGGATAATTTTTGGCATAAAGGTAGTTCGAAGTTCAGAGGCCAACAATCATGTTGTTAGAAATCTACAATCTGCATTTAATTTGATTGGAAAAACTTCTCGTACAAGAGATTTTAATGCATCCCATCATGTATTGTCAGAATCGATTGTAGACAAATCCAAAAGGCAACGTTGCCTACTATCACATGTAAAATCTTTAAAGTAGATAGAAAGACTCTTCAAAAGTATTCTTCCATTAGAGAAAAACTTGAGACCCCAGGCCAAAAATATTGTTGGGCCTTTGTTGGTAGATTACCTCGTTCAGACATGAAGCTCATATGCTGTTAAAGAACTAGTGTAAAAGTTTTGGCATGATAACACTAGACTAACATTGAATCAGAGAGATGTTTTAAAGTTCTGAAAAGGTGTTAGGGGGGGTGAACCCCATGTCAAGCACTTTCTTAACACGACACAAAAAAAACTCTATGAGAGGTTCAAGAATTAGAACACACAATTGAACTTGGGCCAAAGGTCCTTTGAAAAATGTAAACCTTGGTATGTTAGAATTTGCATTGATCGCAATACATGTTGTTGTAGATACCATGTAGAATTTGAGTACTATTATGATACATATAGACATATATTTTGTGATTTGCATACTGACATTGTGTAGAATTTCCTATCATTACAACCACTGAATGCATCCAGAGAATTTATACAAAGCATAATGTGTCCAAGACCTGAAGGACAGAAATATTATAAAAGATCATGTTTATATGTGACATGTTCCAGTTGCAGTGGATTTGCATTATTGAGCTGATGCATCCACGCAATCGAGGCACACAAATTTGGGAGGATGTTAGTAGAAATGCAGAACTTCAAGTACATAACATATCAAGTAGATAGTCTGAAGGAAAGCAAAAAAATTGCATTGGTGAAGTCATGGGTAATCTAAGTTTGCATACTTTCATAATGTACATGTTGAATTTATACATATATATTTAGATTGCAAATGTCACATTGTATTAATGCCCATGGTTTTGTGGCAATGGTGATGAAGATGGTGATGATTATGAAGACGTTGATGATGATGGTGATGGTGATGAAGATGATGATGATGATGATGAAGAAGATGATGATGATGGAGATGTTGATGAGGAACTTAGAGATGACAATGATGATGAAGATGGTGATGATGATGAAGATGGTGATGATGATGAAGGCATTGATGATGATGGTGATGGTGATGAAGATGATGATGATAATGACGAAGAAGATGTGATGATGGAGATGTTGATGAGAACCTAGAGATGAAAATGATGATGAAGATGTTGATGATGATGATGATGGTGATGATGATGAAGACGTTGATGGTGATGGTGATGGTGATGGTGATGGTGATGGTGATGAAGATGATGATGATGAAGAAGATGATGATGATGGAGATGTTGATGAGGATCCTAGAGATGACAATGATGATGGAGATGGTGATGATCATGAAGACGTTGATGATGATGGTGATGGTGATGAAGATGATGATGATGAAGAAGATGATGATGATGGAGATGTTGATGAGGAGCCTAACGATGCCAATGATGATGAAGATGGTGATGATGATGAAGACGTTGATGATGATGGTGATGGTGATGAAGATGATGATGATGATGATGACAATAATGGTGATGTACATTTTATATTAACGGTATGGCTTGGTCTAAGGTGGTGCTCTCAAATAACTATTTCATTATTTCTACTTGTGTGTAGAGCTCTAGGCATTCATCTAAATTTTTCCCAATCTATCTATCCAAGTTCATTCTACCTTCATTAATGAGTTTTGACCTCAAAATTCAATCTTCTTCTATGGTCATGTATTACTTATCTCGAGGAATTTATTTATATCCAACGTATTTGACTCTAAGAACCTCTCATGAGTGATTATAAAAAATCATGCCCTAGTGTGTGCAATAGTTAGTTGATTTCTTCTTGCAAAATTTCTCATGTAATTTTCCAATTTACTTTCCCACCACTAAATAGTCTCATTCTCACAAAACATATATGCATGTATGCATCCATTATACAATATGTGTCGTAATTAGTATTACCGATATGTGTCATTATGTGTCATTATCCAAGCTATATCTAGATATTCATACACATAAATGGTGATTAAAAAATATAAAAAAATTAGGACCTAAATGAATATTTGCATGCCATGAGCCATGAACAAGTCCTTGAATCACTATACAAGCTCTCTAAACGAGAATTGCCCTAACACACAAAGAACAATCCATGTGTAACTACATTAAAAAGTCTCTTTAATATTTAACTACACAAGCTCTCTAGATGGTGACCCTAGAGCTTGGATCCTAGCCTAGAAACATGAGAGCCTAGCCTAAGAACCCTAGTTGGTAGCGTAAACCCTAGTTTGTATTCTAATCACAATGAAACCCTATTATGCAGCCTAAGATCTAGCCCTAAATTATAATACATATAAAAATTAAATCATTTTCATTGTACATATATATTGATGTGCATACATTTGAATCCAAATCACTATACACATATATGCATAGTTTCTCATTTATATATCAAGGGTGCATACAACTAGAAAACCGTTGTACCTAGCATCGGATACCTAATTTATAAACCTAATAGTTTGAAATTGGTTGTACCATGAATATTTTTATATGGTGGATATGCACACCTATGGAAACCTTCTCAATGGATGGAAAACCTAATATTATCATAACATTAGTAAAGCTTAGTCCAACATGTAGTAATGCTTACATGT
Source organism: Larix kaempferi (assembly GCA_027924585.1). Lineage (NCBI taxonomy): Eukaryota > Viridiplantae > Streptophyta > Pinopsida > Pinales > Pinaceae > Larix > Larix kaempferi. The sequence continues at coordinate 5,582,683 of BSBM01000909.1, forward strand.
TCTAGTGCTGATGGCGCACTAATGGATGCATGCAACTTGATGAGGGTGTATTTGTGACTCCATTTATGTAATGCAAGTCCTAAATGTCTTTAGCAAGTGTTTGAGTGTCCAATAGATGAATTATGATGTCCTAATACCCCTCAATCCCTTCCAGACAGAATTCTAAAGCATTTGGGGTATTGGGGTAACAAGTTGGTGTGTTGAGGTGGATATAGCCTAAAAAATACACCTCATAGTAGTCATTTATTGTAATGTCAACTATATGTGTTTAAGTCAATGTGTCTACATAATATTAGATCGCTATCACATAATGATAAATTAAGGAAGTCTTAATTGTAAATGGTAGTGAATGTGATGGTCATCAAATCAAAGGTGGCTATATCCGTGAGTGAGAATTAATGAGCGAGCTATACATTGTGCTCAAGGTTGTCCTATTTGTATGGTGACAATTGATTAATAAATGATTTCATAAGTTGGTTATTAATTTGTTGCATGATCTTAAGTAGACAAAATGGTCAATATAAATACTAGTGACGACATTTCATTATGTAAAGTATGGACATTTTGGATCTCATTATGTAGAGCTATTAAAAATCATGTTGGATCTCATTTTAACCTTTTGACAACAATGGACATTTTCTATTTTTAAGTATTCTTTTCCTAGTACTCAAGTTCCCAATATATATCTTATGTGCCATGAGGTGTGATTTGTCCATCCATTTATTCCATTTTTTTTTAGATCAATTCTCACACATGATTTTGTTTGAGTTAGCCTATGTTTATAATGTTTTCTTAACATAGATACCATTACAAGATTTTACATGTGAAAAGAGAAACCAAGCTGAACTATGATATCCAACTTCTCTTCTAAGATATAGGTAAGCTTCAAGTTGATTCACATTATCAACTAATGCATGGACATCATTGGTACCAAAACATAAGACCACATGCCATGGACGGATAGAAGTAAAACCCAAATTTAGACAACATCACATCATGATACACAAAACATGAGACAACACCATTAGACAACAAGATACTAATATAGACAACATCGATATTCATCACATAACTAAAAATCCATGTACATCAAGGCTACAAAACTCATCGAAACATATACAATTTTTGGCAAATAGTGGAACATGGTTCCCAATGTACATACAATGGCAACTCGTGCCTTGTAGAAAATGCAAAAAATCATGCCGTAGATCCAAAATACATGGCAACTTGTGCCGTAGATACAAAGTACATGGAAACTAGTGCACAAAACTACCACATCATGGCTAATGTACATAACATGGTGTGTCAAGCATTGTGACGACCCCCGTCACTCCCAGGTGCATCTCCAAAGTCGATCTTCCTACTCTTCGAGCTACTAGTACCTCGGTTCTTGTTCCGTCTAGGAGTAGACCGTCTCTCCGGGATCTGGAACAAATGATATAAGATATCGTTATTTTCAAGCATTTGCAACATTTACCACATTTATAAAACAAATGTATAATTCGAATCTTAAATAAATCACCTCTGATGCGAGTGGGAAACGTGAGGCAGGTGTCCTGGATCTGCAGAGCTTCTCAGCAATTCCATCCTACAACATTTACAACAATCATTTCATTGAAAAGTAATAATTGCTTAAATTAATTTTTGTTAATGCATCAAAATATTTTCATAAATTAGCTTGATTCTCACCGTGAACACCTCCGACGATGGGCATGGTTGGGCTTCTGGGCTAGTAGGTGGAGTAGATGGCTGGATAATCATCTTCGATGTAGTCATGGGGGGGACGTATATGTAGTTGCAGCCACTATAGGTGCAACCACTGGAGATATAGATGGGGATACTGGAAGAGTAGATAACACAATAGTGGCGGGAAGTGGGGAATATATGGTGGGAGAAGACATGGTGGTATGGGCTGGAGGAGGACGTCGTGGACAATGAACCCCTGTCAGTTGTACGATAGAGGGTATCAAACAAAAATGGCTAGGGGGGATGTTGAGGGATGGTTCATGGGAGGGAAGTCCTGCATAGAGGGAGGAGGACGGACGGAAGGGAGGTTGTGGACAAAGAGGGGAAGTTGGAAGGAAGTGGGGGCGTGGACGAATGGGGGAGGATGGATAGACAGGGGAGCGTGGAAAAATTGGGGATGATGTATAGACGGGGGGGCGTGGATGAGTGGGGGAGGATGGATGGAGGAATGAGTATGGCCGGAGAGGGGAGGAGGTATGGAAGGGAGGGGGTGGATGGAGGGAGGGGTTTAGATAGAAGCGAGGGGGGGACTCATAGGAGGGGGTGGAAACATAGGACTAAAATGGGGACCTACAGCTGTTGGTGGCACCTACATATGCATTTTTAATATCACAATTTAGTAAACAAACAATAAATTAAACCATAGTAAGTCGTAACAATTCAAATTAAAAGTGTTCTTTTAACTACACATTGTACTTGTGTATATGGTGATCTGCCAATCCTTGGCAAGGATGGTTGATCACCGCAATCAGGGAACACATGTCGACACCAAAGTGCATGCATATTATGAACATGTTAAACAAGTCATTATTTAGGCAATTAAGATATTCAAAAACATTGTACGAACTATCAACGTGTATGCCATAAATATAAATACTTAAGTAATATAAATTCCATAAGTAATAACAATATTGTGTGAGGTACTGAAAATACCTATGTGTGATGTGCCGCAATTTCAGTTGCAGTTGCCATTGCTGTATCCAGGTTTGGAGATCCTACGTTCTCCCATGTTGGTGCCTCAGCTCTGAATAACTGTACATTGAAATAATAGTTTAAGTCAAACATAAATACTTTAAAAATACTTTACAAGTTATCAAGTGATCATTGAAAACACATTAAAAAAATTGCTGACCTAAGCCATATAATAGCCCTTGATCGGGCGAGGGCAAGTGTGCCCGCAAAGGGGACAAAGATGTGGCACTGTCCCCATTGAACTGGAATGCCCAGTATGGATACCACCGGTCAGAGGTCCATCCTGGCCCTGTCGTGAAGGCCCTCCACCTAGATCTCTATCAAGGTCAACCGACCTCTCCACTGTAGTCACTGCTACAAAGGAGGTGTGTCTGAGGAGTCCACGTGCAACATTCCTCATTGCCTCCTCGATCTGATCAAGTTTGTGGGGTAACTGATGTGGCTGGAGAGAGGGGTTGGGGTCGCACCTAGGAGTTGGTGGCCCTCTCAGTGGGTTCCTCCTGGCAGCAGGTCGATCTTGGGAAGATCCACGCCCAACACCCTGGAACTCGGTTATGTCAAAATAGTTGACATGTAAACCGAGCATAAACTCAGCCCACAGTTGTCGAAGGAAGTACTCTCGAGCCTCCCTATTATTGCGGGGAGGTTTATCGTACACCATGAACCACCTTTGCATCCAATTGTCCCTCCATGGTTGGTAATGACACCAATCCATGCAGACACGTGGCTTTTTGGTGTTGGTTGGTAGTTGTGTTCTTGGATCGGTGAACAAATTATATAATTGGGCCTTTGTAATATTCAAATCTTTTATTACTTCCTTGGAAATTGCCATGGAGTAATACTCCCACATCCTAGATCTATAATCAGTCATGTCAATCAATTGGCGATGTGCATGGATGAGGGAGTCAATTGAGCTCTCAATTGACGTGGCAAGAGACACTCGAGTGTTGGTTGTGGAGTTTGATCTCCATATTCAGAGATATTATTATTCAGCCGTATTTGTACCCCAGCTTTATATGATATGTAAAAAGGACTGTAGACTCACCCCAACGGGGGGGGTGTACGGGCCCATGGTTTTGGGTAACCCATGGTATTTTCCCTTTGTATTTCCCATTTATAAGAAAGACATTGTAATAGGACTAGGGTTGATGTATTAGGTTTTATGCATTGTAAAGATCTTTGAGATCAAGAAGAGAGACTGTGAGACAGTGATGAGGAAGTGCAGCGGTTGTGCTGTAGATTGTATCCCTTCACTTTGCTGGACGGAATAATAATAAGGACTGGCAACTTCAATGTCGATGTAGCCCAAGTTGGGTGAACCACGATATATCGATGTCTCTCTTGTAATGTGTATGTGTGATTATATTTGCATTTCTGTTTATTGTTATTGCTTTACGATCCTGTTTTTCTAACAATTGGTATCAGATCCAAAGGTCTACTTGGAAGATAAACCCCCAGGAAGCTAGGGTTTCTGGTTCGAGTGGGAGAAATGGAAGAAGAAGAAAATTTTAAGGTCGAGAAGTTTAACGGCCAAAACTTCCAGTTATGGAAGATGCAAATGGAGGACTATCTATACCAGAAGTATCTATTCCTGCCATTGGGAGGAAAAGCAAAGCAGTCGGCGGCTATGAAGGATGAAGAATGGGAGGTTCTTGATAAAAAGGCTCTAGGAACAATACGGCTGAGCTTGGCTTCATCGGTGGCTTTCAATATATCAAAAGAAACGACAACAGAGGGTTTGATGAGTGCATTTGGTAAGCTGTATGAAAAACCCTCGGCCTCCAACAAGGTATTTCTAATGAAGCGTTTATTTAATATGAAGATGTCTAAAGGTGGATCTGTTATTGACATTTAAATGAGTTTAATACGGTTACAAATCAACTAAGTTTTATAAGTGTGAACTTTGATGATGAGGTTAGGGATCTTTTAAGCTTGTGTTCATTTCCAGAAAGTTGGAATAGCTTGGTCATGGCTGTAAGTAACTTTGTATTTGGTTCAAACACCTTGAAATTTGATGATGTTATTGGTGTTATTCTTAGAGAGGAAATGCGAAGAAAAAGCACAGGTGAGACATCAAGTAATGCATTGACCATGGTGAGCAGGGGAAGACAAAAGGAGAGAGGAAAGAGCCAAGGTAATCATGGCAAGTTTAAAACGGGGAGATCCAAGTCTAGACTGGGAAAGATAGAGTGTTGGAACTGTGGAAAGAAAGGACATATAAAGAAAGACTAAGAATAAAGGAGATGCACAGCAGGAAACTACTTAGGAAGCAAATGTAGTAGGTGATGTGTTACAAGATACTTTGATTCTTGCATTAGATAATAATAGTGATTATTGGGTAGTAGATTCAGGGGCTTCATGTCATGCTACACCCCATAGGAAATACTTTCATGATTATGTTCCAAGCGGTTTTGGACATGTTTTATTGGGTGATGATGAGCCATGTAAAATTGTTGGAATGGTTAAGGTATGGATAAAAGTTAATGGAACTGATTAGCTGTTGAAAGATGTAAGGCATATTCCTACTATGAAAAGAAATCTGATCTCAACAGGGCAGTTGGGAGATGGCGGCTGTCTATCTACATTTGAAGAAAAGTGGTGGAAGATCACTAAAGGATCAATGGTGATAGAAAAAGGAGACAAGGTAGGTACGTTGTATTTATGTTGTAATAATACTGACCATTCTATCTCTTTAGCTTCCACAGGAACATATACAACATTGTGGCATCATAGGCTTGGCCACATGAGTGAAAAGGGGATACAGATTCTCCACTCAAGGAAGTTGCTGCTTGATTTGAAAACTGTGTTTATGGAAAACAAAAGAGAGTCAGATTTCTCAGGGTTGGGAAACAAAAGGAGAATGAAAAGTTAGAGCTTGTACATACAGATGTATGGGGACCAACTTAGGTACAATCTCTTGGTGGGTCTAATTATTATGTTACATTTATTAATGATGCAACTAGGAAAACTTGGGTTTATTGCATTAGACAGAAATCTGATGTGTTTGCTACTTTTAAGAAGTGGAAAGCTTTGAGTGAGAATGAGACAGGAAAAAGGTTGAAGTGTCTTAGATCTGATAATGGAGGTGAGTACTGCGAAAAAGAGTTTGTTAGTTGTGAGTACACGAGTTGGATCTACCTAGTTCAATGCGAGTCTAGAACAAATAGAACAGACTACAAACACATTTCCTAGATCTACTTAAGGATCAAGTGCTATATGTCTTACCTCTTTGATTCGCTATCCTTTCTCCCGAATGTTGCTCCATGTCCCGAGGTCGTCAGATCCAAGCTGCAAGACCTGTTAAGACACAGAAAATAGAAACGAGTAAAGAGCATCTATACAATAAGAGATCTATGTAAACAATTAAGTAGGTAAACAACACAACATCATCACATATAAGAGCGATATTGGTGGAAAGCATTTGTATTATTGCAAATAGAGGAGTACATGATAGAGATATAGAACTACAACCAATGACCTAACGTAGCAGCCCTTCTCCCCACAAGCCAATTGCCAAGCCCTTCCAAGGAAGCATGAATTCTCCAAGAGGTGAGTGAAGGTGTCTTAAGAGAGATTTCACCAGCATGTAGATACTATAGCCTTCCTCCCATTGGTATGGGAGTGAGCCTCGTATATATAGGACTAAGTGGATGAGATTATGGATAGGATAGGTTGAGAGATGGTAGGAGAGAGATAGGGTATCTTCGCAATGAGTGAGGGGTCAAGTACCAGCTCTCCAAGAGATCAAGGATAAGCCCCCAAATGGGCAAGCTTCGAGAAAGATCTCGAAATGGCTATTTTTTCCCACTAACAAACCTCGCCACACCTTGCTATGGACCAACCTGCGATGACCTCTCAAAAGGTTCTACAAACTGAGTACAAATCCTCTCAAATGAATACTTGGTCCAGATGACTTCAAGGATGTATACACAATGGTCAAAATGACGGCATTATCACAATGGTCATGATGACAACATTTGGTCATAATGACAGTACTTGCAATGGTCATGATTACGACACTAGGTCATGATGAGGACACTTGCAACACTTGCGACACTTGCACAAGGGTGACGAAATTTTGGTGTAACAGAATGTCCCCCAAAGCATGAATCTTTTAAGGATGTATAGGTGAAGTGCTTTGATAGAAAAAAATGGCAAAAGACTTGTCGGATGAAGGACGCTACTGCAGTACAACTGACTCTGAACTGACAATCTCATATGTAGTACAACATGGCTTCCGACCAATACATTGAAGATCCATGGAAGTAATGACCGACTGAACACAATCATTGCTACTAGACACAAGAGTAGATCCATGATGAGATGATAACACAGCCATGACTAATACAAAAGTGGATCTGTGTAATATGACTCAATACAAACTCCATCGCAACCTGGGTAAAAACATGACTCCCCAAGGTCTTCAAGCTGAACCTACAATGATATGAATCTATCCATGTGATTACAAATGTCTTGACGTCGAACATGGTAGAAACCACTTGATTACCGGTCATTGATGTAAACCGTTAACAAGTGCGAGGGAGATCACCATTAATGTTAATGATTCCCAAGGTATCATAGTACATATCATCGAGCGTGAATAAATGAGTTGACATGGAATGCAAGATGAAATCTTTCAATCAAGAGTCAATAATGTAAACTCATGATGAAAGCGAGGTGACCTGCCATTGAGGCATGCAGGACCAAGGTACTTGACTGGTTTCTAGATTCATTCCTTGGATGATGAGTCGAAGTCGATAAGGATGAACCCGTCGAAGGAGGGCCATGGTGAATCCCCCATCAATCGACATGAAACATGACAAAAGATGTGTAGAGTGGATCGAATAGTACAATAACATGTGAGACTGACTCAAAGAGGCAACGACATGACGACGTGTGTACTGACTGTGGACGTGTTCTTGAACATGGGCATGTCATGACTTAGCAGTATTGACACAATGAGAATGATACCAACCCCTAATGCAACTGATGGTGGAAGCATTCTTTGGATGATCCAAAGGAGCGACGTGACTCATGGAATTGACAAGACTCAAGGACAAATAGATTATCCAAGTACTGAATGCTAATGCAAATGAGTTCCATGTTCAAGAACGACTATATACTGCCACTAAGGTATGAGATACAAACACTTTCCTTTTTCCCCATCATGAATGATGAGTGCCTCACTTGTTTTTTAGCGAGCTTGATGAGGGTAACCACATGCTCGGTATAGCTCATCTCATAGATGAGTCCAATCCCAAATTTTTTACGAACCTAGGAAAGGAGGGGTTTGTCCCTTAATGGGCCCTTCAATGTTTAAAATTTAACGAGTCCAGAGAAGGGAAAATTGGCATCATTTCATGTTTAGAGAGTCTGAAAAGAACTAAAGGAGACTCCAATGGTCCTTTTTCGTAAAGTTAGCCTCATCACCCGAAAAAGGGTAAAACAATGCGGGAGAGGACTCTTCCATCCATGGTTAGTTGGAGTATTCCTTTTCAGAAATAGTGCTTCCTGGTCTGAAAAATGGGTAAACTATCACCAGAAAGACGATCATTCAAAAGCTTTTACAAGCGTGAAAGCATCAAGTTCACTTGGCAATCTTTTCCTATTTAGGGAGTCTGAAAAGAGCTTAAAAAGGACTCCATGAATAACTTTGTCATGGTTGATAACTGAGTACGATAAAGGAAAAAGTAAACTCGGCATAGTTCCTTTTCCGTAAATAGTCTAGCGAGGCCGGATAAAGTGATAAACCTATACTCCTTAGACACACCTTTTTAACTCAAATTTTTAACGAGCACGAGAATGGTATCGAAAGCACTCAGAATATTTTTCATGTTTGAACCAGAGCATGAAAAAGTAAAAACTAAGCTCAAACCACTTTTCATGTTTCAACTAGAGCACGAAAAAAATGAAAAAGTAAGCTCAAATACTATCTTACTATTTTTAACGAGCTCGAAGATAGGTTAGAAGAATTCTCATAATGTCTGCTTCATTTTTTAATGAGCTTGTAATAGAAAATGAACTATGCTTGGGATAATTTTCATGGTTTAATGAGCTCGAAACCTAAAAAGGAAAGTTTGCTCAAAAATGTTCCCAATGGTGGATTTCTTCCTGTCATGAAATCCAAAGGTTGGTGCATGCCCCCAGCATGATTGCTAGAAGTAAGTGACTTAGCTCCAATGTAGTGTGGAGAGGCGATCGAGTTGACTTCAACGTAACTTCCAGAGGTTGAAGACATGCCCCCAAGCTTCATTTAATCCGCCTAAGGCATCGGTGGGTGAAAACAAGGTTCAGGTACTAAGTCAATGGGAAGACTCGACTCAATGAAAAATGAGTTGTTTCATTTTTTAATGAGCTTGACACAAGATTAGAACTCTACTCGCGGGAACCTATTTCATTTTTTAACAAGATTGACATAGAATGGGAACTATGCTCATAGGTTAAGGTGCATTGATGGGTTCCTTCCCAACATGATTCCCAGAGGTTGGTAAATTCCCCCAGCTTGATTGCTAGCGGCTCAACATGGTGGTGATCCCTCAACATGATTGCTAACGGTACGACATGTGGTATGCCCCCCAAGATTCATTTCGTCTAAAAACGATGCTTGCTAACCCAACTACCAACCTAGCTACTAATATGAAAATGTTCACCAAGGGGGGGAAAACAAGAATCAGATGAAATGAAAGTTCTAACTCCAGCAAGAGACTCAAACTGGTGGGAGGGAGATCTATTTCATTTTTACACAAGATTGAAATAGACAATAACTATGCTTGAGGAGGCCCATCTGATTTTTTAACGAGCTTGAAATGGAATAAAACTATGCTCGAGGGGGCCCATCTTATTTTTTAACGAGCTTGAAATGGAATAAAACTATGTTCGGAGGGGGACCATCTTATTTTTTAATGAGATTGAAATGGAATAAAACTATGCTCGAGCGGATGGTTTCATTTTTATGCAAGCTTGAAACCAAAGGGAAACTATACTTAGAGGGGTCTATTTCATTTTTTAACGAGCTTCAAATAGAATAAAACTATGCTCCAGTGGATTGGTTTCATTTTTATGCAAGCTTGAAACCAAAGGTAAATTATGCTAGGGTGGTTCGTTTCATTTTTTAATGAGATTGAAACATAACATAAACCATGCTCGTAGGGTGGATTGGTTTCATTTTTATGCAAGCTTGAAACCAAAGGGAAACTATGCTAGAAGTTTGGTTTCATTTTTTAATGAGCCTGAAACAAAACATAAACCATGCTCGTACCCCCAGCCTTAGGGGGAAGAAACTAATAAAACATGTGGAACATTCAGGGAAGTCTGATGAGGAAAATACATCACTCGAAAGAGCGTGGACACTACAGCTTTCATAGCATAGACAAAATCACGTCCAAGGAGCATATTGAAATCTAAAGGACCTTGGACAACCATGACATCAACATAAACAGTTTTACCTCTCAACGTGATAGGTAACTGTGGGAGAATCCCTATAGGTCCAGTAGGCCTTCTATTAAAAGACAAAATCTGGTCATCTACTGGCACAAGCTGAGGAGAACCTATAGCTTGCCATGCGGTTGAGGATAAAATACTAACAGAAGCTCCCTCATCAACTATCGTACAAAAGATTTCTTTATTAGAAACTCCTACATATATTTGAAAAGGAATACTCGAAGGAAGATGAGATTCTGTTAAACCATTCCAATCAAAGCAAATAAACTCAATACTTGGAGGGGGTCCTATAGAAATGGACAGGGTTTTCCCTTGCCTAGAACATTCTGAACTGACTAGGAAAACATCAGCGGTTTCCAATTCACTCTCACTTGGAAGATAAGAATGAGACAAAGATTGTGTCATGGCGACTGCTTTAGTCCATACTTTCTCCAATGAAAGAGCGGGATCAAGTGGATATGAGATCGACTCAATCACTTCACTCTCCGAAGGAAGAGTGGAATCGATTAGAGATGAAATTGAATTGATCACTTGGTCAACCAATGGGGGGTCAAGGGATAACTTACTATCGCTTGTTGGAAGCACTTGTTGAGAACTAGTAATATCTTCCAACCACCGTGAAGATTCATCCATGCTTGGACAAAGGAAAGTACGGTGCATACCCTTGCATATCCAGCAAGGGTCCACAACTCTACCCTTTCGACCCTTCACAACTGGGTCACTGGTCTAGGGAGTATCATCAACATGATGGTAAGAGGTTGATGATGCAAGGAGTTTGGGTTTTTTAGACCACACTTCTGACACATGCGAAAGACCAGGACAATTCTTGAGAAGGTGATCACCCTTGCAAAGTTTGCAAGGGAACTTTGGGTTGCGAGGCGTTCTCACAGAATGAGTGCCATTAGAGGCAGATGGTTGACGCGTGGTCTCTCTCTTAACCTTCTTCTTTTTAATCTTCCCTTTCTTCTTCTTCACACCCGCCTTCTTACTAACATCATAGTTTTCAGTAGGAGAAGAGGAAGAGATGGAAGCCGATTAAACTTTCGATGGAGAAGGAGAAGGGTCATCATGAGATTGATGCTCATGTGGTGAAGGACCTAGGTTCGACACGATTGGTGCACTTGGTGTAACTGGATTGGAGAATAACCATACTGGTTATCCTATCGTCAATCCAGGAAGATTCAACGTAGCCATAAAGGGAGGACCAACAGTTCCACAAAGGGGAATAACAAATGGCATACCCTGGAAAGGGGCATCTTGGTTGGTAGTCCCAGAAGAATCTTCCATATCTAAACTTCCTAAGAGTCTCTAAAGTACCACACAAGTCAAGCACTACTCAAGTCTAAAAGCAACAAGCAAGTTGTCTGAATAGGAGTGGATTCAAAGCCTGGAACCTCAAAGGATTATCAAGGCATCGCAAACCGCGATATACTGCAGGGTCCAACAATATGACGCGACAAGGAGGATTGGGACCGCACTCTTACCTACATACCTGATTACCTGGACAGTACGTGTGTGCTAATCTCCCTGAGTGTTGTTTTCAGTGTATTGCTTTGCCAAGATGGCCAAATGGTTAACTTGGTTGGTTTCAGGAATCCTAATGGTGTCTCCCGATATATGCGAGGTACATGGAAGCTCAAATCTGTAGTGGTGCTGTCTAATGCACAGCCGTTGGCATGAGACCTTCCAATATACGTGTCGAGTACGTGATACACCCTTCGATATACGCCAAGTATAGATTATGGTACTTGGTGGGTACACGAACGAGCTCGATATACCAATGTACGTGGAAGACTACAATTCCCTCGGATTATAGTGCTGGCAAATAACGACAGCTGCCACGCTTAATGACGCCGGAACACGTCTCTAACTTTCACACAAGTTGCTAAATGATTTTAACCTAAGCTAGCGTTAATTTTATCTTGTACAGTTAGGTGGATGCATGAGCTGAGTACATAAATGTAAACATAATGAAAATCCTCAAGTACATGATAATGCACATTTTCCTTTCCTTTTCAATGAAAACTACTTAAGGTAGGGAGAGATTTTTCTTTCTTTCAAACCAAAAATACTTAAGTAGTAGCGAAAAGAAGAATTCCTTTCTAGAGTGCAATAATTCTAACTTTCTGTAAAGATCAGCTAGAAAGCGCAAAGAAAATGAAAGATGCAACTAATCTTAACAATGTATAAGACAATGATGAAGCACTTTTCAATTTTCAAATGCATGTACCAAAAATGAAATTTGATAACTCAGCGCTTTTCATATCTATATACAGAAAGTGAGAAGATATCTACAGCACTCTAATCTTTCAGAAATTCCCAAAGAAAAATGGCAAGCACCCAAACAACTCAAAGGCACCCAAGAGAGGCTCAAAATCTACCAAATGCAATAATTATAAATCATTTCCTATCTTTTTACACTTGAAAAAGACACATCTAAGCTATGAAAAGAAGGATTCCACTAATGTTTCCAATCAAATGCAAGACAAAGGAAAGCATTTAACAATCTTATCTAACTCAAATGCATACAAATCTGAAATGAATCTTTCTTCCTCTTATGAGTGTGAGACTAAGAATTTCAAATGATCAAATTAAAGCAAGAAGAATATTTATGTTTTCCAAATTCATGAATATAGCAAAAGAGTAACAAAATCAAGCTTTTCTTTGAACTAAAGTGGAGACAAAGAATCAATCTTTCCCAAAAATGATTTAATAGCTCAGCATGTAAGGGAAACAAGATGCATAACCCAAGAAAGAGAGGCTCAAAAAGACATGGATATCCCACACTCTTCAAGTCTTTAAAACAAGCCAATCACACTAAACCAAAAATGATCTCAAAACCTTGAGATGGGTCAAAATGAGTAAAGGATGCTTAAAAATGCAAGCAAAACACTATTTTTTACTCAAGGGGCCAAACATCAATCCAAAACTCAAAAGACCCAAAAACCAATACAAACAAGCGAAATAACATGTGCAAAAAGAGGTTTGGGATCAGATCTAGTGCAAATATTAGATCATGTGAGCAGAGGAGGGATAACAAGGTCAAATGGATGAAGATGGGGGAACCAAAGTATCCACCACTACGAAGCTAAACTTGTTAGAATGGCACCCAATACAAATGCACACAAAATACCAAACACTTTCAACACACAAAATCAAACAATGGGGTCTCTGACTGGATAGTACAGTACAGAGGGAGGCTGCACATCAGACCAAGGCTCAAACTATCAGATGAGAGGATGGATGCATGTATGCCATATTTTGGCAGATCGACGCACTCTGGATTCACACACAATGAGATGTTGCAGTTTGCCTTCATGGGAGGTGCGACGATGTCGCAATGTACCAATGCAAAGGTTGCGACGGGTAAGCAACAGACAAAGGATAGAGAGTCATAAAAACATAGTGTCGCTCTGTTTTCACTGCCCAGGAGTGACAGGCAAGTTCTTGATCCAAAAATGAATCAGATCTCTTAATAATAAACCATGACAGACTTGGAAATGAGTTGTATGGACTCAAAGGAAGAAGATTGGGATCTTCAACGTGAAGATCCGATAATGGAATCAATCCTAAGAAGGAAAATGGAAAAAGAAATGACAACAAGGCTTGTGTGAAGTAATCAACTGAAAATGACTCAGATTAACGATCACTAAACAAGAATACTCCCCAATGTGGTTGGTAAATTTGTTATCAGACAATCCATTGGGGTAGACATGAGTCGGATCTCCCTAGTTCAAGTGAATCTAAAACAAATGGAATAGAATACAAAACTCATTTCCTAGATATATTTACAAATCGAGTACTTAGATATCATACCTTTCAGATCACGGATCCTTCTCCTTGTTGTTGCTCCAAGTATCGTGGTCGTCAGATCTCCAGCTGCAAGACCTGTCAAGACAATATGGAAACAATACAAGTAGTACAAGATATCTAAAAAATAACTGATCTAAACTAACAGTTGATGAAGAAAGTTCTAAACATTATCAATGAGACAACATTTATGGAAAGAGATTATATTAACTGTATAAAAAGTGGGAATACATAGAAAAGATGAAGCTACAACCAAAGCCTCAACGTTGCATCCTCCATCCAACATGTCCAAGCCAAGCCTCCAAGGTGGTACAAGCTTCCCAATCACCAATATGGATCTTATCAGCATAAGGGTACCATAGACCTTTTCTTCCTCCCATGGAGAGAGTGGGTGTTTATATAGGGCTAAAGAGATAGGGTAGGTTGAGGATTAGGGGGAGATGGTTAAGGGATCTTCCCATAAGGTTAGGAACCGAAATGTCACCTCACCTAGAACCTAGGGATAGGCCTCCACATCACTCATCTTCAAGAATGGGTTCGAAGATACTCTTTTATCCAAATAACTAACATCGTCGCAGGTTACATTAGTACAACCTGCGACGTCGCATGTTGCACAAGGGCAGACTGCAACGACCTTGAAAAGTAGGTCAGTTAAGCCCTCTAGTCATGGGAAACTTCAGGGATGTGTTTTTACTCTAAAATGGGTTTAGGTAAAATAGCAGAGAGTTTACACAATGGTCAAGACGATATTTTGGTGTAACAATAGTTACTATTCATTCCATGGGATTTGTAGAGAGAAGACAGCCCCAGGAACACCACAAGAAAATGGTGTGTCTGAAAGGATGAACAGAACGATCATGGAGCGTGCAAGGTGTATGAGACTGCATGCAGGGTTGCCCTTACAGTTTTGGGCAGATGCTGTGAATACTATTGTTTATTTAATAAACAGAGGACCTTCAAGTGCTTTGGATGGTGGTATTCTAGAGGAGGCATGGACAGATAAAAAGGTAAACTACTCATTTCTAAGAATGTTTGGTTGTGAAGCATTTGTCCATATTGATAAATATAATAGAACAAAGCTTGAAGCTAAATCCAAGAAATGTACCTTTATTGGATATGGGGTTGATGAATTTGGTTATCGCTTATGGGATTATGAAAATAACAAAATCATCGGGAGTAGAGATCTGATATTCAATGAAAAGGTCATGTATAAAGATCAGTTGCAGGGAAAGAAATAGGAAAAAGAAAGCACATAGTACTTAGTGCTTGATGAAATTAAAGAAAATGAAGTTCTGAAGGTGCCAGAAAATCAAGAACAGTAGCAAGTACCTGAAACTTCTGCAAGTGTAAGAAGATCTACCAGGTTAAGTAGACTCTTTGAATGATACTATCCTTCAATGTATTATTTATTGATGACTTATGCTTGTAAACCAGAATGTTATGAAGAAGCAATGCAGGAAGAAACTAAAAAGGAGTGCGAGCAAGGCATGAATGAGGAGATGGACTCATTGGTAGGAAACCAGACTTGGGATTTGGTCTAGTTGCATGCTGGTAAAAGAGCATTGCTGAACAAATGGATTTACAGGTTGAAGGAAGAAGAAGGAGGAAAGAAGCGGTACAAGGCTAGACTTGTTGTAAAGGGGTTTGCATAGAAGAAAGGTATAGATTTTGATGAAATATTTTCTCCTGTTGTTAAGATGACTTCAATTAGGACTATTTTAAGTCTAGTGGCGGTAGAAGTTTTGCATCTTGAACAGTTAGATGTAAAAACAACCTTTCTCCATGGGGATTTGGAGGATGAGATATATATGCAGCAACCACAAGGGTATGAGGTCAAAGGTAAGGAGAACTTGGTATGCAGGTTGAAAAGGAGTTTGTATGGATTGAAGCAAGCTCCAAGGCAAAGGTATTTAAAATTTGCTAGGTTTATGACAAAATAGGGTTATAGTAAATGTCATTCTGACCACTGTGTTTATTTCAAGAAGCTAGACAATGAAATATATATTATCTTGTTATTGTATGTGGATGACATGCTTGTTGCAGGGTCTAACATGCAAGATATAAATGTACTCAAAAGGAAGCTAACTAATTCGTTTGCGATGAAGGATTTGGGTGCTGCAAAGCAAATCCTTGGTATAAGAATAACGAGAGACAGGAAAAATCACAAATTGACATTGTCTCAGAGTGAGTACATACAAAAGGTGTTGGAGAGGTTCAGAATGCAAAATGCAAAACTAGTTAGTACACCTTTGGCCATCCATTTCAGTCTAAGTAAGGAAATGTGTCCCAAGACACAGGAAGAGACAGATTACATGTCCAAGATTCCCTATAAATTAGCAGTTGGCAGCTTGATGTATGCCATGGTGTGCACAAGTCCAGATATTGCACAACCAGTGGAAGTTGTGAGCAGATATATGAACAATCCAGGTAAAGAAAATTGGAAGGCAGTACAGTGGATTCTCAGGTATTTGAGAGGTACTACCACTCAGGCATTATGTTTTCGAGGTTCAGACACTTTTCTATAGGGATATGTTGATGCAGATATGGCAGGTGATAGGGATAGCAGGAGGAGCACCACAGGGTATGTGTTTGCTGTAGGTCGAACAACAGTAAGTTGGATTTTGAAACTGCGGAAGGTTGTTGCACTTTCAACAATGGAAGCAAAGTATGTTACTGTTACAAAGGCTAGTAAAGAAATGATTTGGTTACAGAGGTTTATGGAGGAATTGGGTAAGAAGCAGAAGGATAGCAGGTTGTATAGTGACATCCAGAGTGCCACTGATCTTGTAAAGAACTCAGCATTCCATTCCAGGACTATACATATACAACTCAAGTACCATTTCATACACTCTGTTATGGAAGATGAACTGTTGAAACTAGAAAAGATACATACTAGCCGGAATCCTGTAGACCTGTTTACAAAGGTAGTGACCAGAGAGAAACTGAGTTCCTACTCAGTTTTAGTTGGCCTTCTAGCGTGAAGGTCAAGATGAGAAATTTTCCAAGTCCAAGGTCCATCAAGTGCAGCAACATTGGAGTTGTTGTGATCAATCTCCAAGTGGGAGATTGTTGGTTGTGGAGCTTGATCTCCAGATTTAGAGATATGATTATTCAGCCATATTTGTACCCCATCTTTATATGATATGTAAAAAGGACTGTACACTCACCCCAACGGGGGGGTTGTATGGGCCCATGGTTTTGTGTAACCCGTGGTATTTTCCCTTTGTATTTCCCCTTTATAAGAAAGACATGGTAATACGGCTAGGGTTGATGTATTAGGTTTTATGCATTGTAAAGATTTCTGAGATCAAGAAGAGAGATTGTGAGACAGTGAAGAGGAAGTGCAGTGGCTGTGCTGCAGGTTGTATCCCTTCACTTTGCTGGACAAAATAATAATAACGACTGGCAACTTCAGTGTGGACATAGCCCAAGTTGGGTGAACCACGATATATCTGTGTCTCTCTTGTAATGTGTACGTGTGATTATATTTGCATTTTTGTTTATTGTTATTGCTCTGCGATCCTATTTTTCTAACATCGAGATGGTTCCCCCATGTTTCTTAGTTCTCGAGTGTGCACTCTCATTTCATTTACATAATGGTTAAGGTCGTCTTGTTCAACATTTGGTTGGGGGTTTTGGTTTTCTTCAGCATTTGGATTTTGTTGATGGTTTTCTTTAGCATTGGGTCCAAGGTTTGGGTTTTCTTGTGTTCCAGTGGACTCCGGGTTATTATTTTATTCACTCATTGTCTCGGTTTACAATCTGCAATAAAAAATTGGTCCAAAGAATGAATAAAATGACAAAAAAAATCGAATTTACCTATCCAATCAACGTGTTGATGATTTGGTGGATCGATTTGGTGGGTTTTGGAGTGGAAATGGCCTCTTTTGGTGGTTGTAGTCACACGCACGTGGAGGGGAAGTCGTGCTCGTCTCCAATGAGAAGAATGGGAGAATTCGGCTCTATTTTTTTTTTAGCAGGAGCACGTGTGCGGCCCTACACGCGCATGCACCAGGCATGTGCACGCACCTCAGTTTGGTACCAAACCTAGCAGCGCGTGCGTGCTACCTTAGGTGCATGTGCGTAGTTGTTTTAATCCCGCTAGCGCGTCACCGTTGCAACGGTTTTGGGGAGCAACTTTGTGCGCCCGTCCCTATCCAAAATACTTTATATACATATAGTTTTTTTAATCATAAATAGTATATCTAGTTTAAAATTTAATTTATTTTAAATTAACAATAATAAATATTTAATTTTACATTAAAAGTTGAATTGAAATTCACAATTTTTTTCAAATAGGTCAATCACCTCAAGAATTCCCATTTAACCTATTGTTTTCACATTGTATACTCAACAACAATTTATTTGTATAAATATAAATTAAAGGTTAATAATCTATTTTAACAGTTTTAAATAATCTGCTTAAGGATAGTATTTATCATTATAGAATATCCATTTATGTTTAACATTACCATAATACCAGCTATGGAAACTGAAAAGTTGAAAGATAGAGGATAGTTTTGCAAACCATATGGCCTGTAATAATTGTAAGAATTTTATTGCCTATCAAGCTTAGTAAATATTCTTAGGAGATACATAGTGATTTTATTCAACAGTAACAAAAAGAGTATGTTTTGGGTAGTCCACCTGATCACTTATCTTGCATAGGGAAAGGCTCATATTGTTGCTTGCTGCATATTATTGCAATAGCTTAGTGTACAATATACCTAGAACAAGAAGTAGAAGTATAGAAACTAATCTTTTTTGGCATTTATATCAATAAGCTAGAAGTTTGTTAAGAAGAAGTAGGGTGTGCCAACACGATCTTAAATGGAATAGTTATCATCCTCTTGCTTTATGCTGATGATGTTGTTCTTATGGAAAGAAGCCCATGTGATCTGGATAAGCAATTAAGAATTCTCAAATACTTTTTATCTAATATGGGAATGACTATTGACACCGACAAGACAAAAGTTTATGATTATAAAATCCAAGAAAGACACTTACACTAATTTTATATATGACAATAGAAAATTAGACGAAGTGACTTCTTATAAATATATCAGAATTGATGTTCATGACAAGTTCAACTGGAACTATAACATAGAGAAAAGGATTAACGGAGGTTGGAAAGCTTATTTTTGTCTTGAAAGCAATTGTAAATCATCCAACCTAGTTATGTGGGATAAAAAGAAGCTCCTCTTTGAAACTCTTGTCATTCACGTTATCTTATATGGTTGTAAATTTTGGGGTTGTGGCATTTCTAAAGAATCTTGGAGAAGGATCAAGCAAATCCAAAAGCATTTTATAACTTATAACCTCAAAACTAAAACCAATACGCCTTATCCTATTCTCCTCATAGAAGTGAGTCTTTCCCCCATCAAGAGCATGGCTATGACTAGATACCTGATGTACAGACAAAAGGTAAATAATATGGGAGAGGAGAGACTTCAAAATTTTTCTCTAAAATCAAGTCAAAACCAACTACGCCTCAAGTGGGGTTGATGTAAAGATACCATGGCTTGGTTAAACCATTGGGAAATTGATGAAAATGACACTTTGCAGAATATCGATACTGTCAAAAATATTATTAAATCTAATTTTAAAGAGAAACTATGGTGGAATAAAAATTTAGAGGTTAAACGAAAACTAACATACTCTAAGGAGTTCATTAACCCTAATATGGAGGATGAGAAGTGTCTCTTGGTTTTAGGTAGTCCAAAGAAGAAAATTAATATAGCCGAAATAAGAACAAACTCCCATAAGCTCTATAGCAAAATAGGGTGTTGGTTTAATCCTAAAACTATGTGGGCAGAAAGGGTTTGTCATCTTTGTGAGTCTATGAGCATTGAGGATGAAAATCACTTTCTTTTGGAGTGCACTGCTTACACCTACATTAGACATGAGTTTCATAGTATTTGCTATTGTACCAATCTTTCTAACCTCCTTACTTGCCAAAACTGTAGTGAGCTAGGAAAACTTCTTGCCAAGTTTTTTGAGCATAGAAATAAAATCGTAAAGCAAACCAAATAATACCATTCTTAGGGTTCGATAGACCAAATTTGGTCTCACTGGACATTAATCATCATCTTCGTCGTCGTCATGAGATGGAATGGAAGCAATAGATTGCTCAATTCCTCCTGCAACTCGTAGAGTCTAGATTTTAAATTATTTTAAATTACTTGTATAGTTATTAGTTTTTTATTATTTAATTTTAAATATTTTATATAATTAAAAATTCATATTTGATTTTTGATATTTTATATTTTCTTAAAATATTTATGGCTTGAATTTAGGTTGAAATTAATGCATAACATATATATTATATTATGGATCAAAATATGTTAAAAACTATTAAGAGATATATTTTTTGAATTTGGGTTGAAATTAAAGTATAACATATATATTATATTATTTATCAAAATATCTTAAAAAATATTAGGATATATATTTTTTAAATTAATAAATGAGAGTGTTTTTATATCATATTACTCTTTATATCAATGATGATGGTGGTGATCATTAACGTTCACTGAAACCAACTCTACTTTATTGAACCTTAAGCATATTACTTGTGTTATTGTAAAATTCTATTTCTATACTAAAAAATATTGGAAAGAAGCATTCTTATGTCACCATAGTTTTGACAAGTTAGAAGGTTAGAATGGTTTGTAGTGTAACAAATATTATGAAATTGCGATTTAATGTGGGTGTACACAGGGCATTATAAGAGAAAGTGATTTTCTTCCTCAACACTCATAGTCTCACATGGATGACAAATCCTTTCCACCCACGGTATTTTAGGAATTGTCTAGTTCCCTGTTTCACTATGAACTTCATGAGAGTTCGTTCTTAACTTGGATAATTAATTTTCTTCTTCAAACTAGCTAATTTACACATATACATTTTTTATCTTCCAAATTAAGGTTAATGATCTCCTTAGAGTATCTTAGTTTATTTTTAACCTCTAATTCTTTCTTGTCCCACATTTTCTCTTTAAACTTAGATGTGATAATATTTTTAATGTTATTAATATTTTTCAAATTGGCATTTTTGTCAATCCCCCAATGGTATAAATATGCCATGGCATCTTTATACGAGCTTCTCTTGAGCCATAGTTGGTATTGACTGAATTTTAGGGCAACTAAAAGAAGTTTCTTGTCTCCCATGTTATTCATCATGTATTTGTACATCAAGTACCTAGTCATAATGATGCTCTCAATGGAAGGAAGACCCATTTGTAGAAGGAGAATAAGGTAGGGAGTTTTTTAATTTTTTTTTAATTTTGAGGTTATATGTTATGAAACACTTGTGAATTTGCTTAATCTTTCTCTAGGATTATTTAGAGATGCTACAACACAAACCTCACAACCGTACAAGATAACATGATTGACAAGATTTTCAAAGAGAAACCTATTTTTGTCCTAGTTCACAAGGTTTTCCTATTTATGATTGTTTCAAGGCCAAAATAAGCTTTCCACCCTCCATTAATTCTTTTATCAATGCTATATTTCTAGTTGAGTTTGTGATGAATATCAATTATGAGATACTTGTAAGAAGACACTTCCTTCGATTTTCTATTGTCATATACAAAGTTAGAGTAAGTGACACCTTCTTGGACTTGATAATCATAAAAAATGTTTTGTTAGTGCTAACAATCAAAGCCATATTATAGTATACATCCTTTATAGTTCTTAATTTCTTGTCAAGATCAAAGGGAGTACCTTTCCATAAGAATGATATTTCAGCATAGAGAAGGAGGACGAGAACTATACCAGCTAAGGTTGTGCCAGCACATATTGCTTCTTCTAAACAAGCTTCTAACTAATTGATGTATATGCCAAAAAGGTTAAGGGAGAGGGAACAACCTTGATTAACTCCAATATTACAATTAATATCTTTAGATCACCCCTTAGTGTACTTAAATTTGCAATGGCAGTCTTGTACTTGACCTTATCGCAACAACTCCGAACTCGAAAGGAACCCTTAGCTCTTCCAATCTATTCAACAAATTATTTATAGTGACCATTGAAAGCTTTCATAAATTTATGTACGAGAGAAATATGTTGGTGTATGCTAGGATGCTCCTTTGGATTCATGTATTTGATCCATATATTGAGGTAGAGTCTTATTTATGAAATAATGCTTAGGAGGTTCTTAATTTTTATACAAGACCTTAAATATTTAATATGTAATATTTGATAAACCTATCAAGTAATCAACTGTGATGTGGGTGTACATAAGAGGCTTGATCGGTTTCTTGTGAAGTATTCACTGCTTAGTATTTTTCAGAAAACACGGTCATGGGTCCATGAAGTGAAGTTTTCTGATCATTGGCCCATAGTCTTTCAATTTAAAGATTATGGATAAAAGGTTAGCTATCCGTTTAAATTTAATAGTTCATGGCTCATGGATAAAGATTTATGTGAGATGGTTAAAGAGTTCTGGATTAATGTTGATATTGAAAATTTAAATCCAGTTGATTATTTCTATCACAAGATGAAGAAGCTTAAAGAAGTGGTTATTGAGTGGATAAAGGTAAGGAAAAAATCAGATGCTGCAGAATTGAAGGATTTGGAGCTTTGTATTCAGGATGCCTTTGTGTTGAATTTTGAAGGTACTTTGAATCAGGATGAATTTGAAGTCTTGAAGAAATATGAGGAAAAAAAGGAGGAATTACTTCTCATGGAAGAAAGGGAGTGGAGGTTAAAGAGTCGAGCTGTGTGGATTGACCATGGAGACAAGAATATCAAATTCTTCCATGCATATGCTTCTGCTCAGAGGAATCTGAAAATGATCTGGGATATCAGTGATGAAGTTGGAAACTCTATTAAGGGGTTGGATTCCTTAAGTGTTGAAGCTGTGAGTTACTATGGTAAAATTTACAGAGATGAAGGTGGCTATGACCTTTTAGACCAAATCCGTTTGGAAATACTTTACCCACAGTGTTTTGATGAAAGGGAAGCTGATGAGCTGGGGAAGGAGGTCTCGTTGGAAGAAATTGAGAAAACCTTGAAGAATTTTTCCAGGGAGAAAAGCCCTGGTCCAGATGGTTGGCCAGTGGAAGTGTATGTACATTTCTTTCATGTAATTGGGAAAGATATCCAGAACCTAGTGGAATTTTCTAGAGTTCATGGGTTTGTCTCTTGTGCTGTCAATTCTACATTTCTTACTTTAATTCCTAAAAGTAACAACCCAGCTACATTTGGGGAATATCGTCCTATTGCATTGTGTAACCTAATCTATAAGCTCATCTCAAAAATCATTGCACAACGGCTTAAGAATGCTCTTTCATCTTTCATCACTCCAAAACAGTTCAGTTTTTTAAAGAATAGACAAATTCATGATTCGATTGGTCTTACTCAGGAGTTTTTGCATACAATCAAATCCAGGAAATTGAAGGCACTGTTATTAAAGATGGACTTAGAGAAAGCTTATGACCGGGCCAATTGGACTTTCCTCAGGTTGGTTTTGATTCAAATTGGTACCCCTCCTCTAGTGCTGAGCTGGATCATGGCTTGTGTCACAACTCCTAGCATTGTTATTTTGGTAAATGGGAATCCTACCGCCTTTTTTTAGTGTTCTAGAGGGATCCGGCAGGGTTTCCCACTTTCTCCTCTTCTATTCCTCTTGATCATTGATGGTCTTAGAAGATTAGTTCAGCAAGCCAAAGATATGGGGTTGATAAAAGGTATCAAGATGGGTGATGGGTGCTTTCTATCACATCTTATATTTGTTGATGACGTGCTTCTTGCTAGTATTGATTCTATAACAGAATGGAAGGTCTTCTTTAACATCATCAACTTCTTCTGTAAGGTCTTGGGGATGAAAGTCAACATTTCTAAATCTTGTTTTTATCATTATAATGTGGAAGAAGCCAGAAGACGAGATATTGAATCTTTTTTACCCTACAAATGCTATAATCTGGAAGATGGTATAAAATATTTAGGTTTTCTGTTAAAACCTAATTCCTATCAAGTTAATGATTGGAGGTGGCTTATTCGCAAGTTTGAAAGCCGTATTGACCATTGGACATATTGGGTTCTTTCCACTGGAGATAGACTCGTCTTAGTGAAATCGGTCTCTCAAGCATTCCCATTTTTTGGTTGTCTTTACTGGAGATTCCAGTTTCCATTTTAAATATGCTCAGGAAACTCATATTCAAATTTCTATGGTCTAGTAGTTCTGAAGGTTCAAAACTTGTGATGGTAAGATGGGAGGTGTTAGCCCGCCCAGAAAATTTTGGAGGCTGGGGAATCAAGGATATCAGTATTCTTAGCAAAGCTCTACGGTTGAAGAGTCTCTTACGTGGTCCTTTTAGTGATTCTCTGTGGACGAAGGTTCTTCATCTTAAATATATCAAGACAAATTTAATTAGTTGGTTGAGGAAACCAAAGTCTATTAATGGGATGTTGTCCCCAGTTTGGAGAGGTTTTCTAAAGGTTTATGATTGGATTGCAAATGACATTTGCTGGCAGGTAGGTGATGGAAGCAGAAATATTATTGGAGTGGATCCTATTCTTGGGTTGGAGGAGGATTTTAAGCTTTCTGATAGTTTGATTGCATAGTTGAACTCTATGGGATTCTCAACATTGAATAAAGTTAAAAATTATAATCCCATTCATCGTTCTGAGAATGGCCGGTTAAATGCTTCGTAGCTGGATCTCACAGGTCAGTCTTTTCAAGAATGGGAACGCTATATATTGGCTTTAAGATCGGCTGGAATTGTATTATCTAAGGATTTTGATAAAATATTGTGTGCTGGTAATTCAAAATATGGATGTGTTACAGCAAAATCTGCTTATGACAGAATGATTCAAGATGTTTGCATATTTCCTAGGCATTGGTGGTATTTGAAAATCTAGAAGTGGTCACTTCCACTTAAGGTTAAATGTTTTTTATGACATGCTCTCAATGGCAGCTTATAGACTTGGGATAACTTGCTCAGGTGTGGCTAGTATGGACCAAATTGGTGTTGTTTGTGCAAGCAGAACTCTGAATCCATAAACCATTTATTCGTGAAGTGTAAATTTATGCAAGAAATCTGGTCTTTATGCTGTAAAGAGCTTAATCTAAACTTGGTTTGGGGAGAGATGGATTTTGTCTCAGGTTTGCTCAGTTGGGTTAGGGACTATAAAAAGCCTCTGGTTTTACCTATCTTTACCTCCTGGGTTCTCTAGTATGCTAGGATTAAAATGATCTTCCAGAATAGTGTGCCAGTAGCTAAAATATGTGTCATGATTGTTCTTAAGATGCTCCAAACTTTTCAGGAGGAGGAGGATTCTAAGATAATTGAGAGAGATAGTTTATTCTCCTACAAGATTTCACAGCCGATTTTATTTTTTGATGGGGTGGCATAAGCTGGTTTGTGTGCAACAACTGGAGTCATTTATTTAAATGAAGGTCATTATTTCTCCCTTCGTCTTAATGGAGGCAGAGGGACTAATATGAAAGCAGATCTATTGGCACTTTGGGTTGTTCTGAAAGTGGCAAATATCTTTGGTTTGGTCAATCTCAAAATTTATGGCAACTCATGGGTGACCATCAAATGGGCAGCAAATGAATATGATCTGAATATCACTGCTCTCAGGAATTGGTGTCATTGAACTCATCATGAGATATCCAGACATGAGCACATTACTTTTGAGCATATATTTAGAGAACATAATTCTCTTGCTGATCAACTTTCTAAACAGGCACTTGAAGGGACATAAGGCTTTTTTTTTTGGGAAGAACGGATGGATTCCTATCTACTGGACAGGGGTAACTTATTCTTCTTTTAATTTTGGTTCTTTTTTGTAAATGATGTAAGACTTTTTGAGAAGTCTTTTGATGTGCAAATTCCTACTTTGTATAGCAGTTAAACTTGACGCTTTTTTTGAGATCAAGATCACTTGATGACATCTCGAATTTTCATTGTAATTGAACTATCATTGTACTATTTGATTCGGTTTGAATAACAATAATACGGTTTTTTTTCTGCTGGAAAAAAAATCACCTCACTATGATTTTTTCTTTAATAATTTAATTATTTTAAAATTATTATAATATGATTTTTTCATATTTTATAATTAATTCTTCAATTAATTAAACAAAATAAAATACTAAAATCATCATTCAATTTTATAAAAAAAAATATTCTTAAAATAATTATTTTTAATTTTTAATTTACTAACCTTAAAACATTAACAATAAAACAATAATGGTATTATTAAACTAATCTTAAAACATTAAGATCAAAATAATAATATTATAATGTTAAAACATTAACATCCAAATAATAAAACAATAATGGTATTATTAAACTAATCTTAAAACATTAACATCAAAATAATAATATTATAATGTTAAAACATTAACATCCAAATAATAATATTATTATATTGTGTTTAAAAATATTAATAGTAATTAACATGTTTTCTTTTGATAATCATATTATTAAATATGTTTATAGTAATATTTATGGTCATAATGTAATTTTTGAAATTTTGAATTAAAAAAATGCAATACTTTTTTTATTTTTTTATTTTAAATTGAAACTTGTTACCACTTTTTTTATTTAAGATTTTATCAAGCCTATGGTTATGAAGGGAATAGTATTTTGAAGGGAATATTATTTTGTAGGTTATGATGATTAAAGAGTTACGGAATTAAATAGGATAGATTAATCTTTTTTAATAATGATGATGTTAGGTAAATTTAACTCATTTAAAGAGTTAAATATATGTAGTTCATGATGGTATTCATCCACTGTATTTTTTATCCCATGGTATTCGCCCATGGTATTGCATGTGAAGAAGCTTATTTAAAGGCTTCAACAATTGTATTCCAAGTTACCTAAGACCTAACCATATTGATTAGGAACAATGTATATCAATAGATATATTATGTTTGGTTATTAGATCTGGTTTTTGATGGAATTTTTCATTGTCATATTTGTGTGCTTATTTTCGGGTTAGATAGTCCAGCCATACATTCAACTCTTTTCCACAATTGTAGTTCAAGTTAAGATCTCTTATCATTGCCTTCTTTAGTTAAGCATTGGCTAAGTGGTTATGATTACTAGTTGTGCATATCTATTTCCTTTCAAAACTCTGGCAGCATATCTTACTAGTTCTTCATATCAAATATATTGATATATATGCTGATGTATATGTTTTAATTGGGTGAAAACATCTATACACTCTGCTTGCAACTCATAAATGTTGTTTTTTATTTTATAGAAAACCCACTGATAACATTTATTATTTCTAAATTTGAAATGTTTTTTTTCATAGAAAACCAACGGATAACATTTATTATCTCTAAATTCAAAATGTAGACATCTCCAGATCTATGCACGGCTATTAATAATCGCCCAAAAGCCGAAGTGTAATCCGTTTCATATAAAAAGTAATAATAAAATTGTATAGAAGAGACAATGTTGGGTTACATGGATTTGCACCAAGTAGGAAAATCAGGCACTCTGGTTCGGTAGCTTGTTTAGAATCTTCAAGTAGGACCTACAGAATCAACCAACTTTCAATTGAAAGACCTGTTCAAGAAACTCATAAAATAGGTTAATAGTGCTATTAATTTTCTATCAGGTGTTATTATTTTTTCTTGAACATGAACTTCATTTGAAAGTTAGTTGGTTGGTTCTCACAGTACTAATGGAAGATTTCAAACAACTTATTGAACTTGAGTGCCTAATTTCCCTACTTGGTCCAAATCACTTATCCAATCGAGTCT
Source organism: Larix kaempferi (assembly GCA_027924585.1). Taxonomy (NCBI): domain Eukaryota; kingdom Viridiplantae; phylum Streptophyta; class Pinopsida; order Pinales; family Pinaceae; genus Larix; species Larix kaempferi. The sequence goes on from BSBM01000909.1 coordinate 5,610,382, forward strand.
TTTTTTCACATCATTTAATGTGTTTACATTAATATTATACTCCTATTTATTAAAAATATTTTAATATTTTTTATTAAATTTTGTTAGAATTATAAATTTTAATATATGATAATGAATATGGTAGTTATTTTTGTTTTAAAGGTGGTTTGCTATTTGTTAGAGGGTTAGTCTAGGTGGGAAATGGTCACCACCTGCTGTTTGAGAGAATCAAGGTGACACGAATTACAATCATTACAATTTGGGAATCTGAGAAAAAAAACATGTCACAAGAAGATCAAGACATAGCCAAAAAATTAAGTTTAGTTGGATTGTGGTGTATTGCCTACCTATGCTATAGCGATTATAATATGGAGAGAGGTGGGTGGATGAGTGACAAGTGGACGGACCTTTGTAACTGATGTTGGTGTTTTGGCTACAAATCTTCGTATAGGTGCTTTCTCCCTTTTATAGAGAAGAACGAGGTTTCTTCTTTTCAATATTTTCACTTTAATGGCAAGAAATTGGAATTTAAATGAGATGCCATGGATTTGCTGGGTAATTTATTCGGATGACGTGTCCATTTCCCGTTGACTTGTGTGGACTTTATTTCACATTCCTTTTCCTATAGTGGAAGCCTTCATGTTGGCTTGCATGGGAACAGGTGGACATTAGGATTTTTTCAGGCTGGCCGGTAATGGCGCTGCCTCAAAGTGTTTTCAAAACTCTAATTGGGGTTCCAATATCAATTAGACTCTTCCAAGTGTCGTAGGAGGATGGAATTTGACAGGCAAAATGCCCATCAAATATGGTTTGTTAATATTTTTTTTTTTAACCATCTCGTTAAACTGTCACATTTTTTTCCAAAACGTATTTTTTTATGGTTATTTTATTCTCTAAACCGTTATTAATCTTTTTTGGGTTACTTTTAGTATTATAGGTAACCTTTTTAATTTCTTTTTTATGGTCATTAATTTGCTTGATAAGTTAGTGTAAACAACTTGGCATTAAAATAAAAACTTCCAAATTATTAACTTGACCCATAACCATTGGGCCTTGCTATGCATATTATCCCTGGAAGTACATGTACACATTTTAAATTTTTTCAGCAATAAGTATTTGGTATATAGTTAAAACTTTTATTTTATATGTAAATGTGAATTTTAACAAATTTAAGTAAATGTACATATTTTAAACTTTTTTAACAATGAGCATTTGCTATTAAAACTTTTATTTTAAAAATATATATTTTTAATCAAAAATTTACTATAAACAGTTAATTATTTTATCCGCTAAAGGGCAAAATTTAAATCAGATAGTTTTTGGACTGGGAATATATATACTCCAAATATCAAAAGAAAAATTGTTCGACTGTTAAAATTAGAACCAAATTCCAGCCCTGGTCGTAGCGGTTCCAAGCCAACAACTCATCTTGCCTGCTTTTTCTTCTGTGCTATTTTGTGAATTTCTATTACTCCTGGCCATCGATTTTTCTCTCCATGGCCTGATATGCTTCCGTCCCAGGGTCTTTACAACTAAGTTCTTGGTGGTTGCTACATATGAGGAGGCATAGAACCTTTCATATGTCAAAATGTGGGCATTGGGATGATGAGGGGAAAGAGCACAACTTCTTTCTTACAATTTAGTAATTCATGTGATTGGGATTAAAATTTAGGCATTGGGATGATGAGGGGAAAGAGCACAACTTCTTTCTTACAATTTAGTAATTCATGTGATTGGGATTAAAATTTGGACATTGGGATGATGAGAAGAAAGAACACAAAGTCATTCCTACAATTTAGTAATTCATGTGATTGGGATTAAAATTTATGAACCTTGGTGATGAGAAGAAAGAACACAAGTTCTTTCTCACTATACAAAATACTTCGTCATTACAATAATTACACTTAATATTAATTATTTGAATATTGAAAAAGACATGCAAAACGCATGAAATCCAGTAATTACAATAATTACACTTAATATTATGAGTATGCTTTTAAAACGAAAATCAAATTTTTGGAAATTAATAATCAAACATTGGAAACTAGTATTCACACTATTGGAAATATAATGAGACTTTCAAAAACTATTAATCATACATTTGGAAACCAATGATTACACTTCTGGAAATTGATGATCGTAATTCTGGAAATAGATAGTCATACTTTTGAATGCGGATAATAACACTATTGAAAACCAGTAGTTACACAGCCTGAACATATTGGCTTCCTAAGGATTCATGGGTGACAACATAATAACAAAATTAAAAATGAATAATAAAAGTTATATGTTAAGTAAAAACAACAAAACAAAATATAAATAATTGTGATGAATTTATTTATTAGTTTTATACATGTTCATATCAAATTATTTGAAAATGTCTTTAGAGTTATTAAAAATGTAAATTATGAAATGAATAAATATAAATTTTGTTATATTATTACTTAATTTTGAAATTCTAAATAATGAATAATAAAATTAAAGTTTTTGAAAAGAAAAATTATATATATTTAATATGTTTTTTAATAATAATAATAAAATTAAATTTATTAAAATAACATTATGTTAATATTACATTATATTTAATGAATTCTTTTAATTTTATTTTATATTTTCTAATTTAATATTAACTTACATTATTTTATATAATAACATCACTACAAACGGCGAACCACCTTTTAAAAAAAAATATATATATATATATATATATATAATAACATCACTTTATATTGAAAGACATCATTCCTGTAATTACAATAAGTAATTAAATTTATTATAAAACAATACATTATAAATAAGTGTGATAAAATGAAATGTTATTTGTGTAAGCAATATTATAAAAAAGTACATCATAACAAAGGAGTGATAGAATGTAATGTTATTTATGTACATGTAATAATAAAATACATATTCACTGATGAAATAATATATATATATATATATATGGGGATGTGGATTTAGGTGTCGGTGTGGATATTTTTAGATGAGATTAAAATTATATTAGTCTATTGTTGTTATATGTTTTTTGATACTTTTAAAGTATTAATTTTTTTTTATGAAATTGTTTAAAAAATTGTAAAAAAAAATATTATAGTTTAGCAAAAATAACAGCCTTTTGAAAACCAAAATGATCCAAAACATATGGCATTTAGAAAATAGAAAAAAAAAACTCGTGAAACCAAGTGGAATGCTGTGATTGTACGTAATGTGAATAATAAAATACAAAGTCAAAGGGTTCTGTTATATATCTATCCTTCCGACCGGGGAATTACTGGATATAAAAAAAAATTAAAAAGTTCTCGTTCATCTACAAATAGAGAAACTTCATGCCTCTTACCAACAGTTCACTATTCCATACGATTAGAGTCACCAAATGAGGGTGGTTCATGACATTGGAAAGAATGCGAAAACAAAAAAATTACCATCTTCACATTACTTATTGCAGAATTACTAAGTTTAATATAGTTACCTCTGAAAATAGTCTAAGGATGGAATTGAGCAAACTAATGTAAATTGCAAAATCCCGGGTTTAAAGGTTATTTGATAGTCTAAGGATGGAATTGAGATGTAAATTGCAAAATCCCGGGTTTAAAGGTTATTTGAAAATGGTTTAAAGATACAATTGAGTAAATGAATGTAGAATTTTAAAAATCATTCTCTTACCTTCTTTGCTGAAAACGCTTTCAGCAAGAGCAAATTGGGGTTTTTCTTTTAGGTATTCGAAATTGTCTTGAAAAATGTGGCTAATTGTGTATGAATCAACTCATCTATAATTTCAATTTAGTAAAATATGTATAATTTTTTTATTATCTTTAAATTTAATTTTTAAAAAAGGTGAAAAGTTAAGATTTGGGCATATTTGAGTGGATGGTACAAGGTCGACATTTTAAGAAAACTAGTTCAAAATTTCTTGAGCTATGGAAGGTAAAGTTTTAGAAAGGACGGACATTTACGAAGAAATTGAGAAGTTAATATTAAAGTTGTGCGCAATAGTTGGGATGAGGAAGAGTCTTATTATAGTACAAGTGAGGCAGTCTCGCACAGAGCAATGTGTACAGGGTGACACAGCCTCCATTAATGGGAATTATCATATTTTAGTTATAGACATGATGTATTTAATTAAAGATATTATAGATAAAGAATAACGATTTAATTTATAATTGGTAAATACTTAAATGTTATGAATAAGTTATTAATTACTTAATTGTAATATACAAAATTCAAAAAATTAATATAAAAGTTTACACCATCTAACCTAAGATTGCAGTAATTGAGACTAAGTGGAGTCATCGAACAAGTGAGGCAGTCCCGCATAGAGCAATGTGTTCAGGGAGACAGCGCAGGCACGAATGAGAAAAACGGCATCTCAAGTGATAGCGAGCCTCCTGCTGTTACAGCTGCCATCTGGAAAGTGGTTTCTTTAAATACACTATTTGTATTACATCGATCTATTTACTATTGTAATTAACTCATTATCAATGGCATCTTTATTTACTAGTGTAACCACCTCATTATTATTATCAATGGCAGCTGTAACATCAGGGCTCACTATCCGTTGAGTAGCGGTTCCTCCAATTCGTGGCTGTTACGTCTGGCTGAACATGTTGTTCTATGCCATACTGCCTCCTATAAGACTTAACCTTATTTTAATTATTGCAATCTAAAACGATAAAGAAAAATTTCAACATGAAAAAAGATAAACAAGAGCTACGAGGTGGCAATGTCTCGATATTGCTATATGTATAGGTTGGAGAAATTGCTACCTGTATAAGTTGGAGAAAGGGAAGTGCAAACCAAGTTTTGTATGTCCATATTTGATGAAATGACTCGAGTGTAAAGGTTTGTGTAAATGCATTTGCATGAATGACCTCAATGTTGTTGCATTTTTCGAAAAAATCTAGTAAGGAAAAAAAAATCCATACACCAATGAATGTAAATGCATTTATGTAAACATGAATTTGGTAACCCAAGGAGTACACATTTACAAAAATCCATAGTTGAAAAATCCCTGTGAAGTGGATGTACATGTGCAAGTGCAAGTGCAAAAGAGTAGTATAAACTATTTCATACATCATTGAATGTTTGAACTCTAAACATGATAAAATCATATTAAAATGGATCCAGAATAACTATACAACTAAACCATAAATGGTAATGAACACTCTTTTTTAAATTCGATAAAAATAATTTAAAACTAATATAAATCTTATAAAAATAATTTAAAACTAATATAAATCTTATTGCAAGTACTTTTCAACCATAAGTTACATGACTTCTCCAAAAATGTTTAGAACGTGAAGCAAAATCAAGTGAAGAGAAACTAAACTACAGCCAAGTCATTAGATTCTACAACCAGGTCATCAGATTTTCATTGTATGGAGCAAAGAGCTATTCAAAGATACAGCACAAGCAATACTTTAGTTCAGTTTGCTTTGCTTCCAAAAGAAAATATAATGGATGGAAAGGTATTGTGTCTGTAATGAGTTGAAATGTCTTTATGCACATTGCTTTGCAACACCAAAGCATAAGTTTTTAATCTAGAACAACAGGCATGTATTTCAATAACATAACAAAAATGGTGGCTATCTTAAAAAAAAATGCATCTGACAGTGGCACAGAAGCTGATGCAATTGGAGTACGCAGTGTTTTTTCCTGCGTAGTGCAAATAGAATGTAAGCGTTTTTTGTTTGCATGATAACAATAATATACACAAAAATAAATATGCGATGGGCTTTACTTTTCTTTTGTTCAAAAAGTTGTTTGCATATCCTGCAACAAACAATTGAGATGCTATTTAAATGGGCAAGTATATAATCAATAACGAACCAATCTTCAAGTATGTAGAGCTTGGTTTGTGTTTGAAAAGCACGATCCAATTATTTTTTTATTTTGTATTTCCAGCCTTACTTAACTCAATTTAAAATGCATATGTAAACAAAATGTTTGTTACTCTAATTATGACCATGAATATTTTAAAGCATGTGTGGCAGCTATTGACAGAGCAATTTCCATGTGAAAAACAGTCTAAAGCCAATGAGATTGAGAAAGTTCCATGTTTTGAAAGCTGAGAAATTTGTTGGCAAATTCCATTCTTTGTAAGACCATATGATAGAATAAATTTAACCATAATGAAGCTATGGAGGATGTGCATAATGGTAAATGTCTGGAAACAAAAAAAAGCAACTAGGTACGAGAGCAGGACATTTTTTTCTACATTTGTTTTGGACTTATATAGGCAAAGAACAACGAAAAAGCGGACACGAAGATAACCCCGCGCATACACTTTCTTCGGGAGGTTGGAAAGACAAGGTAACGATTGTTTACATCCTATAATTTTTATCTTTATAATTTTACATTTGCAGCGCCATGTGAATGATGATACATTATTGAAAACCAATTATCAGAGTTCAAGAATGAGCTTGTACAGGTGACACTGTATATAGTGTAATTTGTTCTGTCATGCAATAGTGTTCTTACATGGGAAAAAATGCTATTATATAAGCATTTGAGACCATTTCATACAGTTGAGACCATTTAAGCATTTGCAAAAGAATTCTACCTTATTAAATAAAAAAGGGCGTTCAATTTAATTTCTTATAAATAATGGCCAAATAGGCATACGTGCCCATGACATTTCAACATAAAGTTTATTGAAATAGAAGAACGAGCAACTTTAGTATGGACACGTATGACAAGCATGCACTACTCGTGTCAACTCTACTTCACTATCATAAGGACTTTCATGTCAGAAGTAGCTTGCCAGCTACCATCATTATTTGTGCCCCCATAATACATTACTACCATATGAAGAAAAAAGAATTTGCAGAGAATCAATCTCTTTACTTTTATGCGGAGAAAAATTCGATGCACCCTATCGCGGGCCAGATCATTTGCAGAAGATTAAATGGAAAGACAAGGTAAGGATTGTTTACATCCTATAATTCCTATCTTTATAATTTTACATTTGCAGCACCATGTGAATGATGATACATTCTTCAAAACCAATTATCAGAGTTAAAGAGCGAGCTTGTATAGGTCACACTGTATATAGTGTAATTTGTTCTGTCATGGGAAAAAGCCGCTAGAGTTGAAAGAATTAGAAATAGAGGAACTAATAACATATTTTGTTCATCACAGATAAATAAAGAAACAGTGATTTGCATAAATTCATTGAATCGGGCAAAAGAATTAGAAATAGATGAAGTTATAACATATTTTGTTCATGATAAATACATAAATCACTTTATCATAAAGCATCAGTGATTTGCAGAAAAAACATTTAAGGAAATTTTTACCATATTTTGTTCATCATCATATATATAAATATAAAGAATTGGTGATTTGAAAAATATAATTCTCAGTAAAGAGCTATAACCTTTACAAATTTTCATGCTACATTTATTTGTTCAACCAGAAAACAGGTTAGTGAGAATTATTTCCTTTGCATCCACTACAATATTATCCTTCTGTATGCTAGAGCTTGAAGCTTGATTTTTTATATGGCTTTGTTTATTTTCCACAAATATTTTAGGTATTTTCCCTACATGTATCTATACATAAATAGAACCCTCACCTTCATTTACAAGAGTATCTTTCTCCTGTATATTCATCTCATCATCAGACTCATTCATCGGCACAATTTGATGTTGTCCTAAAGGTTGTTTTAACAATCTAATCTCTGCGGCCACTTTAGCTCTAGCTCTGGTCCTCGGCCCCAAATCCATCTTTTCTGCACTTACACTGTTTATTGCTTTATCTTCATTAATGTTCAGCAGGGTTTGAACAGTATCTTGCTCTTTTCCAGAATTTTCAAACTGTGCTTTCCTATCTGATGATTTGCTTTCTTGACCTTTCTTCTTGGTGAATTTCTTCTTCTCTTTAGTCTCAAACCCTTGTTCATGAATAAACTGGTCCCAATCTTTGCCTATTTGCTTCAAATGGTGTAAAATCAACAATTTGATAAGCCCTTGGTGAAAGATAGAATGGTCGGTGTGCTTTGGTCGTTTTTGAACTGATAAAATCATTTTTTGCAGACTCCTCCACAAGTAATATGGAATATTTAACTTCTTTCTTCCCTGTAAATGCATTAATAACCTAACATGGCATCTCAAAACCTTATCAAACCTACCATCACAGGTAATGTAATTTTGGATTACCTCGAGTGGAATTTGCCAATTAGGTTTTATTTTGCTTATGTGCATGCCATTGCTCGAATTTAAACTTTCAAACCCTGGTAACATGAACTCGCCATAATCTCCCTCAAAGTATTGATGTTTGAACCATTGTTCGCCTTCAGCAATGACACCTGTGACTTCTGGAACAACCTGCTCATTTACCACAATTTTGAAATCCTTGAAATCGACCACTCCTTCTTTGTAATTTTTTATAAATGCCTTCGTCGCCTGAAGGTTATAACCCTGTAACCTTTCATCAAATATAAACCATCCAGCATTTTTCATTAACCTTGTTGTCAGAGGAAATTGAGAAATCCATTCAATGTTGTTGGGCTCAATTCTGCATATGAGTCCTCGAGGTTTTTTCTTCGGGCTCTGCATGGAAATTTCATCCATTGGATCCTGTTACAATACATAAAGTCTCAATATTGATAACCTCTTTTCAGTTTCGAAACCCTTCTCTGCACCTACATGGAAATTTAGCTAAATTAACCATGAACCGGTGTTCAATAGACCCTAATTTACTTGATACATTCTCGATATTTCATTTTTGTCCATAGCATTCACCAATTTCGATACTGAACAAACCTACTCATGACCCTGACCGGTGTACTGGCCTGATTGCCAAATGTCGAGTGGAGAAGGTAGTCATGCTGTCGACCATATGTTAAATTCATGCATATATGACTTACAGGCCCCCCAAACATTTCGAATCATGATTGCAATGAATTAAAATTACAAGCATTTACAACCCTATTAAATCATGATTTGAAATTCGAAATTGACAGCATTTATCAGAAACTGAAAGCATTTTCAAATTTGAAATTACAGCAAAAGCTGTCAGTTCACCATTTTAAATCAAAATTATAATATTGAGAGGTTCACAAGCATTTGTAATGTTTGTTAATGCAATAAAATGAAATTTATTTTGGAATAAAAAGTATGAACTAGAGCCAAATCCTAATTAAATTATGAAAAGATAACTAATGGCAAAAAATGTTTAAGGAATGGGAAAATCATAGGCTAGACTGATAGAAAAAATATACAGAAAATAAATAAAGTCTAAGTAAATCTTAGGAACAATCCTAGAGATAACGTCTGGCTCCGTCTGGGGATAAGGTCTTCTCTGTAAGATATTAAGAACATTATGACCTGGGCCTTCGGAAACTTGTCTTATTGGGTTGGAGTCTACTGAACTTATTTGAACTGATATATACAATGAATATATACAAAAACCTGTCATCTCAATCAAGTATGAAACAACTTTAAAAAGCGTCCATTAACTGGACCTGGAATCTCATTACCTCGCAAAGTTTGTAGAACAAAGGTGTTGTTTCGCAAACTTTTCATCACTATGAATGGTCCAAACCACAGAGCATCAAACTTACCATGTTTTCCTTTATCCTCATATCTGGCATCCCATCTCAACACTTGATCACCCACTACAAACATATTCTTTTTTACCTTTTTATCAAAGCGTTCTTTCATCCTATTTCTGTGTATTTTAGCTTTGTCCATGAGAGCTTCCCTTTCTTACTGTAACTGAATTATTTGAAATGTTCTCCTTTTCTTTATTTCTGGTTCTTCTTCAGCCTCCTGCACAAACTTAATTACTGGAGTCATCAATTGAATTGGGAATACTGCTTCAGTTCCATACACTATTTGAAATGGAGTGATTTTGATAGCTTTCTTTAAAGTAACTCTGTCTACCCATAATGCAAATTTTAATTTAGTATCCCAATTTTTCTTATTCTCTAATAACATTTTCTTGATAGTGTTTATAATGCTTTTATTACTGGACTCTGCTAGTCCATTTCCCTGGGGATAATATGGTGTAGATTGTCTCAAGGGAATGTTATGGTCTTCAACAAATTTTATCATCTTTTTGGATTTGAATGTAGGGGCATTATCAGTAAGGAGTTTTCTAGGGCACCCAAATCTACTGAGAATATTTTCTTGCAGAAAATTAATGATAATTTGGTCTGTGGATCTTCTGGTAGGAATGGCTTCTACCCATTTGGTGAAAAAATATGTTGCAGTTAAGATCCATCTATGTTGGCCACTAGATGGAGGATGAATTTCACCTATAAAATCTAGACCCCACTGTTGGAAAGGAGCATCTACTGAAATAGGTTTCAAGGCTAATGATTGTAACTGATGTTTACCTGCAAACTTCTGACATTTTTCACAAGCCCTAATCTATTGGTACACATCTGAGAAAAGAGTGGGCCAATAATACCCTGCTCTTAATATTTTGAAGGTTGTGGCCTTCTAGTATTTGTGTCCACCACACACACCAGCATGCATCTCCTCAATGACATTATTTGCTTCTGATTTATCCAAACATCTCAGAAGTATCCCTCCAGGATCCTTCCAGTACAATACTTGATCAATCAACACATATTTGAGAGCTTTCAATTTTATTGATCGGCATTCATTTTTACTTAAATCCTGGGGACACTGTAAATGTAACAGGAAATGTACAATTTCAGCAAACCAAGGGTTATCATCATACCTACTGCTATAGACTTGTTCTTCGACCTCTTCTGCACCTTCTGCCATCATATGCAAATCCAGTATTTGACAATTTGATTCTGAGAGAAGATTTGCTAGGCCCTGCCCTTTCAACAATTTAGTGGGCTTGATCTCCACATCATATTCCATCATTTTTGCAATCCATCTACCCCTTTTTCCTTCACTGTCCGGCTGTACTAGGATTTCCTTAACAACAGAATTAGGCACATAGGCTAAAACTTTAGAATGGAGTGCATATATTCTAAAAAATTTAAGTGCCTTTACCAAAGCATAGGTATGTTTCTCCATACTAGTATATTTCAACTCTAAATCCCTTAATGTTTTACTAAAAAAGGATATGGGCTGCTCTAATCCCTCAGAATTTTTTTGCAACAACACAACAGCAATTGTTTCTTCTGATGCAAATGAAAATATTGCAAAATCTTTGTTGTAATCAGGGGCTGCCAACACAAGTGCTTCTACCAGTGCCTGCTTAATTTTCTCAAATGATTGTTTGGCTTGCTAAGACAATCTTACATCCCTGTCCTTCTTAAGAATATCAGTAATATACTTAATAGTTTCAGCAAAGTTAGGAATAAACCACCTCAAAAAATTGATTTTTCCTATGAAAGACTGGATTTCTTTTTTATTTCTGGGAATAACAATCTTTAAAATAGCTTTCACTCTCTCAGGGTCTATTTTAATCCCATTTGCAGAAACTATGTGACCCAATAACTTACCTTCTGTCATAGCAAAGTGAGACTTTTTTGGGTTCAATGACAACCCAAATCTTCTGCATTTCATAAAAGTTTGCTTCAGATGTTTCAAATGCTCTTCATCAGATTTAGAAAAGACCGTGATATAATCTTGATAAATGACCACAAACTTTTCATTCTCACCTACGAATGCTATGTCCATTGCCCTTTGAAATGTGGCACCTGCATTCATTAGCCCAAAAGGCATTTTGTCATACATGAATGTACCCTAGGGGGTTGTAAAAGTTGTTTTCTCTCTATCCTCCGGCTGAACCGCAATCTGGTTATAACCAGAGAAACCATCAATCATTGAAATTCTTTCTGCACCAACCACTCTTTGCAAAATCTGATCTATCTTAGGCAATGAATAGTATCTTTAAGGCATGATTTGTTTAAATTTTGAAAATCTACACATAAGCTTATTTCCCCATTTTTCTTGCGTACTGGAACAAGGTTAGCTACCCAAGAGGAGCACCTAAGAGGAACAATAATCTTGGCATCCAGTAGTTTCTTCACCTCTTTTTCAATGACTAGTAAAAGTGTTGGATTAAGCCTTCTTAATTTTTGTTTAAAAGGCTTAGTATTAGGCTTTAATGGGATCTTATGTTGAATAACATTAGTGTCATAGGTTTTAAGATCCTCATATGACCATGCAAAAATATCTATAAATGCCTTCAACAAAATGATGTATTTGTTTCTATCCTTTTCTGATAATTGTTTAGATATCTTAACCATCCTTGGTTCTACCACAGACCCAATATTACAGCTGATTACACTCTCTTCAGTGGTCTGAAAATTATTTTTCAACAGTGTATCATTTTTTGAAAACAACCTCTCTAATGGAACAAGTCCCTTAGGGATAAAATTGCTCTTTAAATCCAGAATTTTTTTATCAGCAATTGACTATTTTGCATGAGTAGAAATTTCAGCTAGATCTAGGTCAACCTGGTCATCTACAAACTCTTCAGTTAATTCTAAAAACTCTTTTATTTCCTGCTCATCTTGGAAAACCCTCCAATGTTTAATATCATCTGGGACTGCTGGCCTATACCTCACATCAATGGGATACTTTAGGTGTGTCAATTTAGGAATTCTGAAATATGCTACTGCTAATGCCAATGAATCTGTAGTCTGATTACAATCTCTTGGAATATATGTTATATTAAAAGCACAGAAAAAATTATCTATCATATCCCACACTTCATTTCTATAAACTTTCAATAATGACTGCTTTACCTGATAAATACTTTTCACTTGCTGAATTATCAATTCGGAGTTGCCAAACACTGCAAGACTTTGAATTTTCATATCTTTTGCAGCCCTCAATCCAAGGATTAGTGCTTCATACTCAGCAGTATTATTTGTGGTTTGGAATTCCAATTTAGACATTAATGAAATCATCTCACCTCCAGGAGAAATTGACAACACACCAGCCCCTGCTCCATCTTTGTTTGATTACCCATCAAAGTACATCTGCCAAATCCCTTCCTTTTCTTCTATGTCACATTGAACTGAACTGTCTTTCCGAATTTGCAAAACCCCCACATCATCATCATTTACCTGTAACATGCATGAACCCATATCCTCTTGTACTGTATAAATAGGATGATTCGTAGGATTTCTGTCATCACTTACCAGAAATGCCAACTGCACCTCTCTGTATAACCTTCTATATTCACCTCCAAATATAGGAATTGAAGCATATGATAGATCCATTTGGAGAGAGCCTCCTATCTTCTTAGCCCATGATCTTGACATCAACATGCCAAACTTAGGAGAGATATCAGCCACTACAACATCCATGAGAACACTTTTCATAGGTAACTGAGTAAGGTTGACTACAAGGTCTTTTATGACTCCTAAACACTTGACAGCTCGGGAATCAAAAGCATATAAGTCATGATAGGGTTTTGTGACAGATAATCCTAAGGATTCCATAACCTCTTTTGGCATAAGATTGTGCGAAGCACCTGAATCCAAAAGACAATTATGCAACATCTGGTCATGTATGGTAAGTGTAATATAAAAATGTGGGGGATAACAGGATTTTATTTCTAACTGGTCAGAAGCTTTCGAACTAGTGATAATGGTGGGATCTTTCTCCTGCAAATTTATCACATCTTTTGAGGCATGAACAGGTGATGAGTTTAAGATTTTCATGATAGGTTCTTTATAAGATCTACTCCTTATCAATTCAGTTAAAGGGATGGGAACCTTGATTCTATATATCTCATGCTCCAAATCAAAACCAAGCATATTACCTCCTTCTGCTAATTTGATAGGGTTGTTTTTATCTTTTTGTGGTTCTTGCTGTTCTATAGAATGCAATGTTGCTTTAGTGGGCATGAATTTCACCTTCTTTTTGAATGGTGCAGCTTGTTTTACCCTAGACCTAAGTCCATATGATTTTTGTTGCTGTTGTTGCTAACAAATTCTAGATTGCTGCTCATTAACACTTCCTTCTTCATAATTAATCTCTAGTGCAGCATAGTAATCATCCCTAGTTATAAATTTAGAAGCATATACATCATCCAGCTGATTAATATCATGGTCTGACTCTTCATTCTCTTCTAATGTTGTTTCATAAGGATCATCCTCCCTTATTAAATTGTTCTAAAAAGGTGGTTGTACCTTTTGATCTTCATTCTCTCTCTTCTCCCTTTCAATGTCATTTTTCCTTCGCTCTTTGGACATGAATCTGGGAGGATAAGGGCACCTAAATTGATTTGGGTTTCTATTGTCATTATCATAGGCAGGCCTGTTCTGATTTTTCTTCTCCATTTCCATTCTATTAAGCTTTGCAGACAATTCTTTTATAGTCTTATGCATTTCATCATATTTATTATCTGCATCTTTTGTAACAGAAGAAGAGGGCATCATCTCCTTTTTACCCTTTCGATCTGTCTTTTGATACTCATCCTCTTCTCTGAGCTTATTTGATGCCAAAATGTTAGACTCAACTTCTAAATCTGCATCCTGCATGTTCATCAATGACACTACTTTTCTCTCTCTTAACCACGAGGAAAACTGATGATCAAAGGCATTGGCATAAGTTAACTTGGCTGCAGTTTCAGTAGGTTTAATTTCTATGGGAATTTTGTTATACATTTTATTAAACCTTTTCGAAAAGTCTGTAACAGCTTCATCAGGATTTCTTTTTAAAGCTGTAAATTCTGTATAATAGTAGAGATAATCTTTTGTGTCTCCCCACTGTCTGATAAAAACATGGTGTAATTCCTCCATAGTATCTATAGAATTTGCCGGTAGTTCCCTGAACCATTTTCTCACCTCTCCATCCAAACTCTATACGAACATTCTCATCCACACATCCCTAACTTCAATATTGTAATTAATCAGCATAACTACAAAACTTATCCAAGTGTTCTTCTGCAGTCCTACCACCTTGGCCATCAAATCTGGGCAAGTATTTCTAGTAATCCCCACCAGGCAAAGGATTTAAGGGTCTGGGCATAACTAATGGGTCATATCTTGCTGTTACCATGCGGTCAAACATATCAGGAGGTTGACCAGCCATATTTGGTGAATGAGATGTCTAAATAACAATTGGTTAATGCTGTAGAGCTGAAGATTGCACTATATGTGAAAAATGGGCTACCTGTGAAGGAGATGGGGGTTCAGTTTGTGGGGGAGAAGGTACTTCTATCTTCAACTGGCCAATGAAGATTCTGCTCGTGAGAGGAATCTCAGGAACTGTCAAAGACTTCAGGGTAAAGACTTCTTCAGGGACATGTTTATGTTTTACAGATAGGGGGTTTGAATAAACATTCAATTCACCAACCTGTGTTGGATTTAGATCATCCACCTCTGGGATGTTTAGAGATAGATCTGACTTATTTTCTTCTTGAATATCCACATGATTTGAAGAGGAAGGTCCTAATAGTGCATCATTAGTGGAAAACTGAAGGTTACTGGATGATGGAAAATTTAACTTCCTTCTAGCCTCCCTGATAATCTTTTCTGGATCAAAAAATCCTTCATGTAAAGGAGATGTAGGATTCCCTCTTGTACCAATTGGCTTTGAAGCCACTGTAACTTTCTAACTATCAGGTGAATGTAGTCTGTAAACAAATGTACTGATTCTGTCACCTCTCAAAACCAGCTATAAAAATGTCAACACCCAAGGAAGATATACTTTCGTTTCTTCGTCCCTGGCAACGGCGGCAAAAGATGTTATCCGTAATGTTGACCCTAGACTACAGGGGATCAAGCTTAAGGAGATCTTGGTTGTAGGAATAAGGCATCTACATAATGACTGTTTCAGTTTTGTTTGGTGGAAGCAGAAAACAAAATTATGTAAAATATTTAAAAGGAAATAAAAGACATGTACAGTATAACATCTCAATATATGAATAGAAGCAGAAGAAAGACTGTGATCTTAAGGCTATGAATATAAAAGCTCAAATATATTTCATGATGGGGGCATACTTATATACTATTTGGAAGAAGCATAACATGGAATTTAGACCACATATGGACAGAATACCAAAAGCATACACTTCATAAATTGAAAAAGAAATGGCTCCAAGAACATATTTTTAATTCATAACAGTCATCTTCCCCAAAAATTAACATAAGAAATGCATACAGATCTGCATGAAACAACTCCTTAAAATCAAACTTCTATCATGTTCCTCTAGTTCCAACCCTTATTACGTCTATCTATGTCCTATTTATACAAAATTTGTTCAAAAATAGAAAATAGTTACTAGATCCTATTACATTGGATCTAATCGCTCCAAAAAATAAAATAGAGTTTTTAAAATAAAGTCTAAGTCTATCGAATTGTTACAAAAAGAAAACCTAATCATAACAACTTGACACCTAAGATATCCTATCTCTTATTTGTAGAAGACATACTAAAGACTTCTTGATGACTCAGCTAAATCAGCCATTTCATTTAAAACTTGTGATCTTCGTTGTAACCTAGCAAATTATGCATCTTCATTGCACTCTTGCCCCTTCAACTGGTCTAGCTGGGCCTTCATCTGCTTGCATTCTTCATTCATAACTTTCTTTTTCTGCAAAGTATCCTTGGCAATCACTACTAGCTTCTCATAATCAATATCCCTCTGCTCCAGGTCCTCTCGCAATCTTTTGTTCGATACCATCAAACTTTCATTAATACTGTGCAAGTAACGACACCGCTCTTTATAAGATTGCAAGGATCTCTGTACCAAATCCAATTCCGGGATTCTTTTAATTTCCTCTGCATCCACTACAATATTATCCTTCTGTATGTCATAGTTTGACGCTTGATTTTTTATATGCCTTTGTTTATTTTCCACAAATATTTTAGGTATTTTCCCTACATGTATCTGTACATCAATAGAACCCTCACTTTCATTTACAAGAGTATCTTTCTCCTGTATATTCATCTCATCATCGGACTCATTCATCGGCACAATTTGATGTTCTCCTACAGGTTATTTTAACAATCTAATCTATGCCGCCACTTTAGCTCTGGCTCTGGTCCTCGGCCCCAAATCCATCTTTTATGCACTTATACTGTTTATTGGTTTATCTTCATCAATGTTCAGTAGGGTTTGAACAATATCTTGCTCTTTTCCAGAATTTTCAAACTGTGCTTGCCCATCTAACGATTTGCTTTCTTGACCTTTCTTCTTGGTGGATTTCTTCTTCTCTTTAGTATCAAACCCTTGTTCACGAATAAACTGGTCCCAGTCTTTGCCTATTTGCTTCAAATGGTGTAAAATCAACAATTTGATAAGCCCTTGGTGAAAGATAGAACGGTCGGTGTGCTTTGGCCGTTTTTGAACTGATAAAACCATTTTTTACAGACTCCTCCACAAGTAATATGGAAGATTTAACTTCTTTCTTCTCTGTAAATGCATTAATAACCTAACATCGCATCTCAATACCTTATCAAACCAACCATCACAGGTAATGTAATTTTGGATTACCTCAAGTAGAATTTGCCAATTAGGTTTTATTTTGCTTATGTGCACGCCATTGCTCGAATTTAAACTTTCAAACCCTGGTAACATGAACTCGCCATAATCTCCCTCAAAGTCTTGCTGTTTGAACCATTGTTCACCATCAGCAATGACACCTGTGACTTCTGCAACAACTTGCTCATTTACCACAATTTTGAAATCCTTGAAATCGACCACTCCTTCTTTGTAATTTTTTATAAATGCCTTTGTTTCCTGAAGGTTATAACCCTGTAACCTTTCACAAAATATAAACCATCCAACATTTTTCATTAACCTTGTTGTCAGAGGAAATTGAGAAATCCATTCAATGTTGTTGGGCTCAATTCTGCATATGAGTCCTCCAGGTTTTTTCTTCGGGCTCTGCATGGAAATTTCATCCATTGGATCCTGTTACAATACATAAACTCTCAATATTGATAACCTCTTTTCAATTTCGAAACCCTTATCTGCACCTGCATGGAAATTTAGCTAGATTAACCATGAACCGGTGTTCAATAGACCCTAATTTGCTTGATACATTCCCGATATTTCATTTCTGTCCATAGCATTCACCAATTTCGATGCTGAACAAACCTACTCATGACCTTGACCGGTGTACTGGCCTGATTGCCAAATGTGGAGTGGAGAAGGTAGTCATGCTGTCGGCCATATGTTAAATTCATGCATATCTGACTTACAGGTCCCCCAAACATTTTGAATCATGATTGCAACGAATTAAAATTACAAGCATATACAACCCTATTAAATCATGATTTGAATTTCGAAACTGACAGCATTTTTCAGAAACTGACAACATTTTCAAATTTGAAATTACAGCAGAAGCTGTCAGTTCACCATTTTAAATGAAAATTATAATATTTAGAGCTTCACAAGCATTTGTAATGATTGTTAATGCAAGAAAATGAAATTTATTTTGAAATAAAAAGTATGAACTAGAGCCAAATCCTAATTAAATTATGAAATGATAACCAATGGAAAAAATTGTTTAAGGAATGGGAAAAGCATAGGCTAGACTGATAGAAAAAATATATAAAAAATAAATAAAGGCTAAGTAAATCTTAGGAACAATCCTAGAGATAACAGGAAAAGTAGGGAAACAATTGTCACATTTCCAACTCAATCTACCTTAACAAAAACAATATGATGAAAATGCTTCAGTGTCTCTAACCTTCTGTTTTTGGACTAATTAAAATGCCTTTTTACTTTTCCTTTGTCACCGCAAGCGACAACTTTCCTATGATCAAATGCTTGAATATATCCCAGTATTTCCCGTGAAGGAACCGCCTACATTACTGTTTTGAACTTGTGACCATGTTGTTTGGCAAGCTATCACTAATTAATGAATGCCAGCATTGTATCTGATTCGTACAATATACTTCCCCAATTTTATGGAATTTCTGCACATGTGAAAAGAGAGGAGTCACTTCCCGATGATGACCACGTCAGACTAAAACGATAAACCTTTGGTTCTGTAATGGGATTCTCCTATCCCCAAGATCCTCATTCCCGACCGATTTCATTCAAGCGGGACTTACTTTGCATTGGCTAGAATTACCTTCTGGAACCATTGACAAAATTGCCTAGATCTTACAAAAAAGACAAAACATAAAAAGTTTGTTTTTCCCTCCAAACACCATAAAAAAATATGTTGACTTTGCAAGGATCCTATTAAACCAAAACTTCATCGAGGTGTATAAGCAATACCATAATCCTGTGGCAAAGTAGAGAAGAGGCACATAATAGTAGCACACAAGTGAGGATGAAGCCAAACAATACCTGAAAATCCACACGCCGCTGCCTTTGGAGACCAAGATTCAACATTTGTTTAATTACCCAACCATTTGATGTGAATTATTCCAACTTGTGCAAATTCAAATCTCCATATTTTCAAGTCCATCATTCTCTAGCTCATGAAATACAGCCCAAACACCATTTTGTTGGTTGTCTCGAACCCCGTGGACATACTGACGTACATTGCGTGGAAGCTCTCTGGTTTTCCGTCGAACAAAGTGCTGGGCATCGACACCAATCTTGATTCGTCACGGTTCCTCTTTTTGATAGCAGACCATCTGGACATGAACACTCAAGACATGCATGCGTACATCGTGGGCGAGCACGACGACATCTTCGTGGCTCTCTAGTTGAGTATCAGAAGCAAAGAACCATAATGAAGAAGAAGCAGCTTTGCACAATTAGATACCCATAAGCAAAGAACCATAATGAAGAAGAAGCAGCTCTGCACAATTAGATACCCAGAAGCAAAGAACCATAATGAAGAAGCAGCAGCTCTGCACACCCAAACAAGCCATATCAACAACAACATATATGCGCTATACTGCTACCATGCAGAACAAGTGGAATATATAGGCATATCCTAAAACTTCAATGCACAATATTTACTGAATGCATCATTTATACTTGTGACAAAGAAACCGATCAATTGTGAAAAGGGAGAATATGCTAACTAAATAACTAGCGAATTGCGGGGTCGAACCTCCCTTCTTTCCACCATAGTCACCATACAGAGAAAACTGACTAAATAACTGGCGGACTGTGGGGTCAAGCCTCCCTCCTTTCCACCATAGTCACCGTATAGAGAAAACAGATTGTATATGCCTGAGTTGGCATTGATACAAAGCTAGGGATGGCACCTTCTCCATGACATCCCTATGCAGCGAAGAGGGCTAATGGTTGACTGATGCATTCCTAAACAAGAGAAAAGAAGCTTGCATATCAAACCTAATGCCAAGGTCGAGGCCTTAAAGGTGTTGTACTCCATAACATAGGTGGCCGACTATAAAATTACACTTCACTTGAGAGCCGTGACCAGCATTAAAAACTTGTACTATGCATTTTACGTCAGCTCATCGCCCCCGGGAAAAACAAAAACAATGCTAACATGGTGATAGGGTTCATGATAGTGATCGATCGCAAGAGCTAATCTATCGTTGATCTCCTGGGTTCGCAGCAAAATCGTATCCGTTTATCTCACCACCTGATAGCACATTAAACCACAACCACCCAGATGCAGTTAAGACCCACCAATCTGCTGACGCAAGAGCATTGCCATGTCCTGGGGCACACAACCCCAGGACGACATAAGCGCCAAACTGCCCAATAAGATCGTAGATAAACCTTGAATCCAAAAACTAAAGTTAAATATGGAAAAATAAACATGCCTCCAACCTTTGTAAACTTTGTAAACGGGCTCCATGCCCTCCTCCCGCACCAACTAATGCTCCCGACTGAAAACATAATGTCGGGGACATAACAAAATACCATGTAAAAAGAATTGGAAAATTTTGCAACTATTAAACAGAATAAAAAAATGTTGAAATGTATCCAAAATTCTCAAAAGTCCATAGTCATTCGGAACTTTCCTAAGCAAGGGCTAATAACAAATATTTTTACTGTATTAAATATGTATTAAATTCTTACTATGTATCAAATGACATACATAACATACCATTCACTTCAGAAGAATGTGGAATAACATTTTTCGAAAAAAATTTAAAAAAAAACTATTTTTTATTTGAGTCAAAATAAAAATTACAAAACCTTTCAGCCTCCAATCAAATCATAATAGGATTATGTATTTAATAACATACATAACATAACATTTAGTTGAGAAAAATGTGTAATAACAATTAAGATAACATTCTTCAAAATCCAGTCATATTAATAGATCTATTTTTTTTCTAACTAACACTGGTCTCCTTCGACACTTTATAATGGAACTATCTAAGTCTTTAAGTAGGCTTCTTCACATGTAATACTATGGTCCAATACCATGGGTCACCAAATACCATGGGCCCAAAAAACATGATACATTACAAGATACCATGGATTACCAAATACTATGAGCCCAAAAATCATGATACATTTGACTCTTTAGCAAAGTCGAATTTACATAACATTAGAAACCTATAAATATTCAAATTACATACATTGGATTCTTTAACAAAGTTTACCTAACATTATAAACCTATAAATATTCAAATTAAGTAGCTTTCAACTAATCAATTATAGGTTAAAAATATAATCAAAATTGAATATGTCTTTCAAAACATAAAATATATTGAACTTTAAAATTTCACCAATTAAAATAATTATTAAAAAGTTAATCACTCTACCTAAGAAGCTTTATCTATTAAATGCTATTTAACTCCTAATCAAAAGAATTAACAAAATGTTCACTCCTTGTATTAAAAAAGAATAAAAATAGAATAATATTTGACTAAATTATTATGATAATCAATTTCAGAGGAATAAAATGCTAAGTTAGGAGTGTGAAAAGTTTATAAAGTGATATTAATTCAACAATAAAGGAGGATATTTTACTCATCATCACAAGATAACTTTGGGTATTTGTTTGTACTAAAAATAAAATGAGATTTGGTTATATTATTATTATAATCAATTTTACTGGAATAAGATGATAAGTTAGCATTGATAAAAACTAGAATTATACTAAAATGTTATAATTAGATTTTGAACAATAGTGTTTTAACATTTCGCAGTGTTACAGTTATGGTAGTTTTTTGATAAATATTTTCGTTGCTTTGTTGGCATATGGATGAAGTGGAATATGATGATGTGACCTTGTCCTCGTGGATCGCTAAAGATGTGGAGTGGGAAGCTGCTTGTATTTTCACATTCGTCATGGAGTACAAAAAGGGATTGCAAAATGTTGGTAAGCATTATGTCGATTGGAACGGGAAAGAGACCCCTCGATAGGTGAATGTGGAAGGTAATGATTTGTTGATGGTTCCTTAGGAATTGGGGCCTGGGTAATGACCTCGAGGGTAATTAGGAAATTGTGTTCGATGTTGAAGTTGGTCCTCAATCTATTGCTTATGGTGGTGGTTCTAGGGCTTAGTTGATCCAAAAATATGTTCAAAATCATGGATTGGGGTTGGTATTGTTAGGAGGGGTGGTGAAGCTGACGCATGATTTGAAGACCCATAAATCCAGGGTTTCAAAGATGTCTTTAACCCTGGGTAAGGACATCGATTTGGATAGAGTGGAGAGACTTTCAACAAGGCCTTTAGTGGGAAAAGTGAGTTATTCTTTGTTGTTGAGGGAAGCTTTGATGGGGTGGATGAAAATCCATTGGAATTCATTATTGGGTTACTATTTTTCTTCCATCTCTTAGGGGATAAATATTTGGAGAAAATTCTACCTCAATACTGGATTATTGGGAGAATCTCAATCATGCTTAAGAAATAGTATTTGGGGTTTAATCCTTAAAAAGAAAAATTTAGAAAGAGCCATGTCTAGATTACTCTACTGAATATTCCATCGGAGCTCTAGTTGAAATAGGTGTTTGTTGAAGTTACAAACTTGGTGAGAAGGTTTATATATTTTGATGGCAGTTCGTTGGTAAAAGAAGAAAAAAGACTTGCATGGGTTTTGGTTGAGGTAGATCTTTACTTGGGGCTCCCAATAGATATTTCCGTTCATTGCGGTGATTTTTCTTTCATGTAGTATCTTGAATTTTAGAAAATTCCTTTCCAATACCATATATTTAGATAAAGGGGGAATTTAAAGAAAAATTGCCTTGACTTTGATTGCTCTGAGGTTGTCTTGGGCTGAGGTAATCTAGCTAACCCCAAATTTCTGAATTGTGTTGGTTCCCTTTCTTCATCTCCACATGGTCCAGTTCGCTCGTCAGTTATGGAATTTCTAGAGCCTCCTTCATCTCAATTTGTAGACTCCCCTTTTGTTGGTAAGATGAAAGTCTTGTTCCCTCATTTTTATAATTCCTTGTCTTCAGAGGAGGTGGGTTTTTTGATGGTGTATGAAGATAAAATTTTAAAAGGTTCTTCAGGCATGGAGGAGTTTCAGAATGTTGTATTTGCTTCAACCCCTAAAGGTTTGGAAGGTCCTACCATGGACAAATCAACTTAGTTTTTCATTGGGGTTTTAATGGGGGATTTGTTTGAGAAATTGGATTTGGGGCCTCAGGTTTTTTCATCGGTTATGGGGAATCAATAGAATTATCTCTCTTCGATTATTTATCATTCCTCGATTTTTCCTAGTGAGCCTAGTAAGGATTTATAGGCTGTCTCCATTACTCATCCATTTTCGGGGTATCTTAGGGAATGTGTTTAGAATTCGGTTCAGGTGGTGTCCTCTTTGATTCCTTCTTATAAAGAAGTCTTGTAGAAAATCCCCCTTCAGTCTTATTATGGAAATAAGACTGATTCTTATTTTGGGGAAGGTAGTACTCCTAACATGTTTCCTATTGTTACAGTGAGGAAGAAACTATGAGGAAAAGGAAGAAAAGGTAAGGTTGGGGTTGTTGTAGGAGGTCTTGCTAAGTCTCTGGAGCCTCCTTCTAGGAAGCCTTCAATGTTGGATGATCTTAATTTGAAAATTTCAATAAATGGTTCTATATAATGTCTTGGGACCTTAGAGCAATTATGCCCTTGTCTCCAGGCCCTTAATTAAGATTATGTCCTTTAACATTCAAGGAGATGGGGGTGCTCCTAAATTCTTATCCATCGAGATATTATTCAAATTAACTTGTTCTGATGTCATTCTTTTTCAAGAAATGATGGTCCCCAGGTGAAAGGATAGGAGGGTTTTGTTGAAGCTCCTTCCTGATTGGGAATGTTGTATTGTGGATGCAAAGGATCTCTTAGGGGGAATAATTTCAACATGTAACCCTAAGAAGACTAATTTAATTCCTTATTTCACATGTGTAGGGATTTTGTTGGAGGGAAGTTTTACAGAGATGAATTCACAGTTGAAAATACTGAATTGTCATGGGACATATTATAATAGACAAGTTTTTTGGGATGAGGTTTTTGAAAGTGGCCTATTGAATGATACTAACCTGATAGTGGGATGGGATTTCAACCTTACTATGTTAGCTTATGAGGTATGGGGAGGCGCTTCCAGAGTGCACCCTTTGACATATTATTTTAAACATATTTTTCAAGATATTGATGTTCTTCCTTCCAAATTGACTCCCACCTGGAGAAATGGTTGACTAGGACAAGCAGGTGTGTCCAAAAGATTGGACGGGTTTTTAATTTATGATTTTTGCTGGTGGTTTGCAAAAATATAGGTCATGGTTTGAAAATGTTAATTTATCTAGATCATCTACCTATTATGTTGAAATTCAAAGTGGAATCTGTAGGGCTAAGTTTCCTTTCAAGTTTAATCATGGGTGGTTATTGGAGGTAGATTTATCCTCATTAGTTAGGAACAAATGGGATTTTTGTCTCTTGAGGTGGAGGGTTCAACCATGTAACAAATAGCTAGTAATATCAAGGCCTTGAAAAGTGATGTTATTTCTTGGGAAAAGAAAATTAATGTGGATTTGAGAGTTGAACTTATTAATATTGAGGAGGAGATTCAATCATGATTTCTAAATAATGATTTAGGTGTTTTAAAAATTTGGATAAGGAGGTGAGTTTTCTAGAGTCTAGAAAAGCCAGAATCTTAAAGCTTGATGAGGAATCTTGGCGACTTAAAACTCATGCAATTTGGTTGTCTCAGGGAGATAGTAATACTTCCTTCTTTCATAAGTTCAATGATTATAGAAGAATGATGAATTCCATATGGGAATTAAAAGGTCTGAATGGTGGATGGATTTATTCTCAGATAGACCTCGAGAAGGCTATTGTTCGACGTTTTGAGAAGATGTTTAAGGAGATTGGTATGAATTGTTTAAGTTCTCAAATGAAAGTTCTTAAATGTTATCCCTCTTTGTTCTATCTGGAAGAATCCCTTTGTATCAGTGCCCCTGTTTCTTTAAAGGAAATTGAAAATATTTTAAAGTTAAATAAAAAATCCCTGATCCTTATGGATGGATAGTTGATTTTTTTTCAATTCTTTAATATTGTTGGTGTTAGTTTTTTCATACAATTATAGCATAATAATTCAATTGCATAAAATCAATAGGATCACTACAAGAAAGACAAAGAAAAGAAACAAAGAACATGAGAATTTATCCTGGGAAACCCAATCGGGAGAAAACACAACAACCTTTGTATAGAGATGAATAATTCCGAGAATAGATTACAATGGTGAGAGAATTAAATAAACAAATGAAACAACAGAGCACTATGGCTCGCACAAACATGAGGAGGTTCACACACTCAACTCAATTGTATTAAGAGATAAAGGTTACACATATAGGAAAGAGATAAGCAAATCTAGATCCAATAAATGTGGATCAGATCCCACAGCATAAGAGTTGTTCAAACAAGAAATCCAGATATGGAAAACATCACGAATTATTTGCTACATTATATCTAACAACCTCCCTTAATGCAGAAATGGATTATTGACAACACCTAATTTCTTCCTAAGATCCTCAAAGTGGATCCTTCCAACTGGTTTAGTTAAAATATCAGCAACATTCTCACTTGTATTACAATATATGAGTTCAATTTCTTGAGACTCAATCTTTTCTTTGACAAAATGATGCTGCATCTCAATATGTTTGGATCTGGCATGATAGACTGGATTGTGTGCTAGCTTAATTGAGCTTTGATTGTCACACTGGATTTTGGTAGTTTGTTTTTGTTGTGTTCCAACATCTTCAAGAATACGCCTCAACCAAATCGCTTCACAAGTAGCACTGGTCAATGCTTTATATTCAGCTTCTATAGATGACAAAGAAACAATTGCCTGTTTCTTACTACTCCATGATATGACTCCTGAACCAATGTTAAAAGCATATCCAGAAGTGGATTTTCTGTCATCAGAATTTCCTTCCCCATCAGAATCAGAGTATCCTGCCAACTGAATATTAGATACATCAGTATATAGCAGACCATAATTAACAGTTCCTTTTAAATATCTTAGGACTTGCTTTGTAGCTTTCCAATGTGTTTCACATGGCTTAGCCAAGAATTGACTAAGGATGCTAACATAATATGATATGTTTGGCCTTATAGTAGTTAGATAGTTGAGACTACCCACTAATTGATGATACAAAGTACCATCAACTTCTTTAGATCCATCATCATTGTACAGTTTAACATTCTGATCCAAAGGAGTTGATACAGATTTGCATTCACTCATTTGAAATCTGTCAAGGATTTCCCTTAAATACTTGCTTTGAGTGATGAATGCTTTACTAGATTCTCTCCAAAAGGCAATGCCTAAACAATAATGCAAATCACCAAGGTCTTTCATCTCAAATTCCTAAGACAAATTACTTTTAATATCTGCAATTAACTGATATGCTCCACTTGTAATGATGAGATCATCCACATATAAGGATATCAAGCAAACATTTACCTGTTTATCTGATTTAATATATAAGCTTGAGTCATTTTTACTTTTGAGAAACCCTTGTTGTTTGAAGAAAGTGTCAATCTTGATATACCACGATCTAGGAGCCCATTTCAATCCATAGATAGCTTTCTTTAACCTGCACACTAGCTGCTCCTGTCCTTTCTTCACAAAACCTTCAGGTTGCACTAAGTATACTTCCTCTTTTAAATCACCATTTAGAAAAGCAGATTTGACATCTAACTGGTGTATTCTCCAGTTATGTTTAGTATCTAATGCAACTAGCAATCTAATAGTGTTTAACTTAGCTACTGGTGCATATGTCTCTTCAAAGTCAATCCCCTCTTGCTGAGAATAACCCTTTGCAACCAATCTTGCCTTAAACTTGTCAATACTACCATCCGCTTTAAGCTTAGATTTGAATAGCCATTTAGATCCAATGGGTACTTTATCTTTAGGTAATTCTACTATTTCCTAAGTTTTATTTCTCATAATAGAATTATATTCCTCATCCATTACAATCACCCATTCTTTCTTATCTTTGGCTTGTTCATAATCTAATGGTTCCATGACATTCATTACATCAGTCATCAAGGAATAATCTCTAAACATTACAGGAGGTTGAGTTTGTCAATTTGACCTTCTAGGTATTAGAATACCTATTGGAGTTCCATCCATCATTCTTCTATCTTCTGTTGTTTCATCATATGAGGTAGCATCACTCATGCTTGATTCCTGTTCCTGAACCTGTTGATGCTGTTGCACCTGCTTCTGTTCATACACTTTTTGAAGAATTTTATCTATTTTTCCATGCTCATTTGGGATCAATTATTCATCAGCATTGTTCATCCTATTACTTGTAACTGTATTTTCATGAAATACAACATCTCTACTAGCAATCAATTTGTGTGAACTAGGATGAAACAGTTTGTATTCTTTATGATCATCATAGTAGCCAACAAAGACACATTCAATAGATTTTGCATCCAATTTTCTTCTATCATCTTTAGGGATGTGTGCAAAATCCCTAGAACCAAATACTCTTAAATGACTAATTTCAGGTTTATAGCCATAAAAGACTTCAAAAGGTGTTTGAAGATTTAATTTCTTTGTTGGACTCCTATTCTTTAAATATACAACAGTACTAATGGCTTCAGCCCAAAATCCATTGGAAATGTTTTCACCTTGAAGCATGTTGTGTGGGCATTCCACCAACGTTCTGTTCTTCCGCTCAACAACTCCATTTTGCTAAGGTGTATGAGGCACAATAAATTGCTATTGAATTCCATTGCCTGTATAGTATCTTTTAAAACCTCCAGAAGTGTACTCACCACCTTGATCCGATCTGAGGATTTTGATGTATTTATCTGTTTGCTTTTCAACTTTGGTCCTAAATTCTTTGAAGTATTCAAAGACATCACCTTTGCTTCTTATGAAATATACCCAAGTGAACCTAGATCTGTCATCCACAAATATGAGAAAATACCAAGCACAGCCAAGTGATCTGGTCTGCATAGGTCCACATACATCAATGTGTATTAGTTCAAGGAGTTTAGTCTGTCTCTTCTCTTCATGATCCGGAAATTCATTTCTGTGTTGTTTTTTGAGTGCACATGCAGCAAATTCAATATGATCACTTTTTATGACAGGAAGACCCTCAACCATCAACTTTTTCTGTAATAACATGAGATCATTATGATTGAGGTGTACATACCTTTGATGCCATAATTCGACATCTGAAATAGCTGATGTTGCTAGTGCTTGATGACTTCCCTTTACTGCATCCAGCTTCTACAATCCACCAAGTCTGGATCCTGTTGCTATAACCCTATAATGTTGCTATAACCCTGTAATGATCTTGGACATCTTTGACATGGCACTTATATTTATCAAATTCTACTTTCATATCATTATCAGTGATAGCATAAACATATATTAAGTTCTTTTTGATGCCTGGAACATACATCACATTATGAATCTGTTTAAATTGTCCATCAGGTAGGTTAACACTTATCACTCCATAACCTAGGACTTTATGAGACCTGTTATCACCCAAATAGATATGTGTGCCATCAGATTTTTCATAATACTCATCATACCAATCTCTGTTACAGGACATATGGGCAGAAGCACCCGAATCTTTGAACCATGCACTTTCATCATCCGTTTCAGCAGACAAAGCATGTTCAGATATAAACAGTCTAAGATTCTTGAATCCATTCATATCAGGGGTGTCTTTTCTTACATAGTTTCCATTATGTTTTCTGTATCTGTTATTGGACTCATTGCTTATCTTCTTAAAACAATCTCTAGCTATATGACCCGATTTACCACAATAATGGCATACAACATCTTTATTAGCATTAGAGTCATGGTGTGACATACCTCTATGTCTTGCACAAAACTTGCCTCTGTGTCTGTTCCATTGATTTCCTTTGTGTGAGTGTTTGCCTCTTGCCATTAGTGCATGATCTGTAGTCTAATATTCCAGCTCATAAATCTTCATTCTCTCTTCTTCTTGTAGTAGGATTCCTCCGAGCTCTGTAGAGGTAGGAGGAGTCTGTCTTGTGGACAGCGTTTACCAGCAATTTCACCACCTGAGGGAGAGAATTTTTTTTTACCAGTATTTAGGCTCTCAGGCATCCACACTCACGCCCAGCACTGCAGTCAGCTCTCTCTTCAAGAATGTAAGGACGGCAATTTCAGCTCAGAATTAAAATTCAACTATTTTCTTTCTACACCACATATAGACAGTCAGCCAAGGAGCTCCTCCACACACGCTCACTCACATCAATTTCTGGTTCCTTCACAGCAGCCCACAACTTGGCTCTGATAACAAATTAAATAAACAAATGAAACAGCAGAGCACTATGGCTTGCACAGACAAGAGGTTCACACACCAACTCATTTGTATTAAGAGATAAAGGTTACATATATAGGAAAGAGAGAAGCAAATTTAGATCCAATAAATGTGGATCAGATCCTACAACATAGGAGCTGTTCAAACGAAGAAAACCAAATATAGAAAATATCACAAATATATTTGCTGCATTATATCTTAAAGAGAGAGTAAAGATGGAAGTACTTTCCAAGTATAAACCCCAAAATGTCTTCTCCTAGCTGCAAGTTTGCCAGTAGAAAAACCGAAAATGTTTCAAGGTGTTCCATTGATCAAGACAGCAAACGAAGGGGTCGTGACACACGAAAGGATGACCAATTGGATTGTGATTGTGAATATAATCAATAGTACATTGCAAATTGATTTTTGACATTAATGTTCACGTTCGTGATCACAGGTCTATTTATTGTTATCGTTATTATTTAACAACCTAATTATTCTTTTATGGGTGCGTTTATGTTAGTATTGACCATGGCAAGCGGTTAAGAATCAATTAGCAAAACCACTTAACCATATTCATTTTAAAAAAACTATTATTTTCCGTTGTAGAAATTTGGGTGTTCTTTTGAATTTGAAAACAAATTAACTTCATCAACAAAAAAAGTTCAAGCATGAATGCTGCATTTTATAATCTCACGTAGAAGTGATATAAACTAGTTCTCAATATCGACTGATAACAACCATGTATGACCAATGTTATACATGTATTTAAGTGCATCATTTCCCAATGATAAACTGATAACAAAAACTTAGATGGCTCTTCACCATTTAATGGCATTTCTGAATCAAACTCTGCAAATTAGAGAGAACAAATCACATCAAAAAAATTTCAACGAGGAGAAAGATTAAACTCTCTGAAGATGATAACTAATACAATGATGATAATGAGGATTATGGCAGAAAGGAATTTTGGAAAGCTGTTCTTCTAAAGACATTAGAAAGAGCTGTAAACTTTATCACATGTGGACAAATGTCATTGTAAATCTTTCAAAAATTTTGTAACGGGCTACCTAGTTTTTCTTTGCAGTTGGAGGAGCAATTGCTAATTTATTTATTTAGATGATGGAAAAGTGACCTTGACTCAAAACAAACTCAACTAGCTTGGTTGAACATAACTTTTAAGGTAAACGTACCTTTAACTAATTATGTTAATCGTTTTGAATCAATGTTCAATGTAATATCGCTTATATATTCACCATCGCAAGCTGTAAAGAATCAATTCACAAAACCAACTAACCATCTTCGTTTTAAAAAAACTATTATTTTCAGTTATGGAAATTTGCCTATTATTTGGAATCTTAAAACAAAGTAATTATTTTATAAAAAAATAATTTAAGCAAAGCCAATGAGGCTATTTACATGTTGACTTTAAAAAATAAATATTAATTTCTTTTTTAAAACTAAGTACATGTATATATACACTACAAGTTTAATTATAAAACAAAATATATATAAACTATAAGTTTAATTTAACTACATTCAAAAGAAAATATTTATATAAATATATATCAAATATTACCAATTCCAAACTCCTCCATTATTTGAATAGCTATGCCTGCAATTTAATAATATTGAGATATATGTGTGAGAAATTTCTGGTTCCATTTAAACTAATACCACAGTTCTAATATTGCAATTATTTACTATATTGAACCATTAAACTTATACAACCATTAATCTTATACAGAAAGAACACCTATCACTATGCAAGATACATCACTTTTTACAGTAAAATTTTTTCGAAGAAGAATTAGACTTCACATATTAAAGTGTTTCTTCGGAGAGCATGTACCTCATGAGACTTTCCGAGAGCATATATTTGATGAGACTTTCCATAACATTTCAACCAATGGAATTTCAGGGAACATTTTAAATCTTATTATCCAAACTAATTTGTATGTAAGTATTGATTTAGCCTTTCAAAACTATTTTTTAATAAACTCCTCTATTTATTCTAGCACTAAGACTATAAACAAAGTAGCTTCAAATTTACATTTACACGACAATGGATAAACATGAGCAGAATTGCTTTTAAAACATTTCATAATATAATATATTTCTTTAAATCAATATAAGCTTTAATTTTTTAACCTTGAAATTCCATATAATATTTAATTACTTTTTAATTTAATTTTTTTATTAGTTGAACTTATATTTTTCATAGTTATTTTTTGTTGCTTTGGCATGTGTTTTGAATTCGTGAAAAGCAACCTTTCAAAATTTATTTTGGATGATATTTTTATGTATGGATAGATTTAAATCTTATTTTTAGAAGTTTTTAATAAATCTAAAATTAAAATGGATTGAATTTGACGTAAATTTAATATAGTTATAGTTAATTATGGTTGATACTTCAAAGGATTTGATTCTACTCAGTTTTTGATAGAGCAAAGTTAAGATGGATCTATGCTAATATAATGTTATGTAGAAGTGATATAAGCTCTTCACTATCACAGGTGTTTCTATTTGATCCTATGAAATAGAGGTAAGTTCACTTAGGAAAGTGATTTTATAAGAACAAAATCACACATAAAATAATTTATCTTTCAAAATAAGTAGCATTTCACTATGCCAAAACATGCTAAACTAGAAATGCCATCAATGAGAAGAACATGTTTGACACAAAAATGAAGCATTACTAAACCATACTTGTACTAAGTAGCTCTTGAAAAATTGGTAAAAATGAAAAACCTACATAGCACAGTTGTAACAGTGTGCCACTACATCTGGAAAGTGGCTTCTTTAAATACATTATTTGTATTCTAGTGGTCTAGTTAACTATTCTAATAACCTATTTGTATTCTATTGGTCTATTTAAAGATTGTGAGGTTCAGAGAGATTGGGGGCACGTGGAGGGGTGGAGACCAGCTCAATCGCTCACTTACAAACACTCTATATGCAATTATAAACACCATTACCAAGTCAAGTAGTTCTCTATATGACATTTCATCATATAGCGAAAGGGAAAGGAAATAGCATGCCGACGAATTGAGTTACAATGACATCAAAATGCTAAATATCACAAAGGAGCAGATATTTGCATTTTTTAGAGAGCCCTAAATGGGGAAACTTCCCAACACAAACAAACCGCACATCTCTATTGAGTGGTGCATATATCCACAATTCCAAGATACTTGGTTGGACCGATGGTAGATTGTTTTTGATGTGCCACCAAACAAAAATAGGTAAATTCGTTTATATTTCCTGAGAAATATGTACGGTAAGTTCACAATGGAAAAAAATGTCAATTGTTTTGATATCTTGGACTTCCAAGGCATTGGTCATGGGATGCATCAAAACCATCCCAATGACAGGCATTGACATGCCATTCGCCAAATAACTCGATGTCCCAGGCATCTTCCTAGGCCACATGTCTCTCATGTATATCACATGATACCATAGACACATGAGGCATTCTTGAGTCTCACATAGGCGATTGTCCTCCATAACACCCTCATTGATCGTATAGGCTAGGTATGGCCATCTTTCCCTCTTGGTGTACAGCCATCACCTCCCCGTGGTGCATGACCATCTTGTAGTCAGGGTTGATCAACACATCATGAGACCCCCATTGAAGCTCATGAGTGCACAGCATGTGGCCATGCCTTCTATGCCATGCGCAATTAGATGTTTCCTTTTCATGGTTATTTAGGTATGTAACTATACATGGTTAATAATAATTTCTTGTCGAAACTATTTTTTCCTTATTGTACACATATATAGAATGTCAATATTTAAAATTTTTAAACTTGTAGATGCTAGATGCCACTACAAATGGAAAAATATTTGGCCCTAGTGGTCGAGAGAGAAGTGTTCCACAATCTATAGGTGGTTTTGGTGTGCCACGTGTTGTCGTATATTCAATGGAAACAAATCACATAGAGGTAACTATTTCAACATGTCAATTTATTAATAAATGTTATTACATCAATACATGTTAGATCATTAATGCTATATGGTCTAATATTTATAATTTTAAAACTTTTAGCTGCTCGCTCGGCAATAGCTTGGGAAAAAAATTGATTCTAGTGATATCCCCGATGTTAACGTTTCTAGGTTCTTGAGTGAGGTAAGTTTATGCTTAACATAACCCCATTCAAACTTATTTTTCTTTATTGTACACATGTACATATATTTTTAACACTTATAATTTTTAAACTTGCAGATGATAGATGCCTCTACATAGGATCAAGTATTTGGCACCAGTGAAGCCCCCCTTGCTATAGAGACTGTTCACACTAAGGTAACAATTTCAAATGTATGTTAGTTTTTTATTACATGTTAGTTCATTGGTTCATGAAAGTCTAACTATGTCAACACATGATGACTTTTTAAACTTGCAGATGTTAGATGCTTCTATAAAGGGGCAAGGATTTAGCACCAATGAAGCCCCCGTTGGGGGAGAGGTTCACATTGAGGCAATAATTTCAACATATTACTTTGTTAATACATTCTAGTTCATTTTTTCATGTATGTGTCTAACTACGTCAACGCTTGGTGGATTTTTAAACTTGTAGATGCTAGATGCCTTTACAAAGGGGCAAGGCTTTGGCACTAGTGATGTCCCCCATGGTGGAGAGACATTTCAGATAGAGGTAACTATTTCAACATGCTAGACATTTTTAATACATGTTATCTCATTGATTAACATGTGCATTCCTAACTATGAAAACATTGCATGAATGTTGGCATCAACCAAAATCTTAGTACCACTATTTTTATTTGCTTCTTCCAAAATTCCAAATTTTTCCAAGGGTTGTGTCTTTATCTGATGACGCTCTTCCAGAAAGAGGGTGGGTGTCCATGATCATGGACCTAGTGATTCCACGACAATGTATAGCCTCTGATGATAATTGTTTATTACCTTTCAATTCCATGTAGAACTTGTTCTGAATGTTTATTCCACATGTTTATAGCATCATGCTAGAGACTCCTTCATGTCATACCTCAGGAAGGTCATTGATGCAAAAGTTATTATTGCATAAAAAATGGGCTGAAATTTAAAAAGAAAAGTACAATGATTAAGATCCATGTTCTGGATGACTGGATTCTTCAACTATTCCACAACCTTCAAAGAATGGTTATCAGATGCATAGAGATCCTTCAATGCAACAAACCCAATTGCTTGATTTTCCACGGTTTTCAAAAGAATAATGTGTCGACTCAAAGCATATGCAAATTGATTCTTCCTTCCTGATTTGTGCTTTAGAAGAAAGGTGTAGCTTTGTAAGAAAGAGACTCACTTTGCATGTCTATTGTTCAGTTTATTTTGGGTGTTTATATACTTTAATGCATTGTGATCAATAAATAACACAAACTCTTTGGGCACTAAATAATGCCTCCAATGTCACAATGTTTGCACAATTGCATAAAATTCTACATCATATGTGGAGTAGTTCTTTCTTATCTCATTCAACTTTTCACTAAAAAATGAAATTTTTCTACCTTCTTGTCTAAGTATAGCTCCAATGCCTGCATGTGAGGCAGCACAGTCTACCTCAAACACTTTATCAAAATTTGGTAAGGCCAATATAGGTTCCTAAGTTACCTTCTTCTTTAGAGACTTCAAAAATTCCTCGGCTACATTAGTCTACTTGAATGTCATCCCTTTGGTGCAATTTGTTATGGGTGCTACAATACTACTAAAATTTTGCATAAATTTTCAGAAAAAAGGTGGCCAGCCCATGAAAACCTCTTACCTTTGTTATGATCCTAGGACTAGGCCACTCCAAACTTGCTCTGACCTTATTTGAATCCATCTTGAATCCTTCTGCTAAGATAAATAAACCTAGAAATACCAAAATTTCTTGCAGGAACCTACATTTCTTCAAGTTTGCATAAAGTTGATGTTTTCTCAACATATCCAATATAAACTTTGAATGTTGCAAGTGATCTTCTTTGTTGTACTAAAAACTAGTTGAATGTCATCAAAATAAATGAAAACAAAGTTACAAACATAAGGTCGAAGCACAATATTCATCAACCACATGAAGGTACTAGGTGTATTGGACAAACCGAATGATATCACCATCCATTCATACAGTTCATTCGTAGCCTTGAAGGAAGTTTTCCATTCATCACCTTCACGAATACGAATCTGGTGGTATCCACTTTTCAAATCAATTTTACTAAAATACTTAGCTCCAACTAGCACATAGATAATGTCATCCAAGTGTGGTATAGGAAACCGATATTTAATGGCAATTTTATTGATTGCTCTTCTATCTGTGCACATCCTCCACGTATCATCTTTTCTTGGAATCAACAATGATGGTACAACATAGGGACTCATGCTTTCTCTTACATGGAGCCATGAATGATCATAAAATAAAATGGTTACAATAATGATTTTAATTTTTAATGGTCAGTTTGGCTTGGCAGAACAAACATATGAGACATTTTCAATTGTGTCACAGAGGTTGTTTTAGGCTCGCATTCTCTACATAGAATAAATTGCATTGAAAAGTAAATTTATAAATGAATTAATAACCTGAATAAGTTAGAATATATATGAACACTTGATGATATTAAGTTTGAGAAAAATGAGTTACTTCATGTTTCTTAGAGACCGCATTGTTGTCACTTTTATTATACTGTAGATATAAACAATGTAGAGGCTTGATACTATGTTTTGTTACATGATCCGGATATGTATAGACAATCTAGTAAGCGCAAATTCAAAGTGATAGAATCTGACTCGGACATTGAGATAGTTCCTCATATCATTATGGAAACTTTGTTCAAAGATACAAGGGCTATCACCAGAGTATTCCCCAAATATAAGTGGGGATAAATACATCAACTCATCCTAAATCAGAACATGCAATATGCCTCAATCAAGGAAATAGTGATTTATAAAAATGTGGAGAAATATGAACTCCTCAAGGTTGCAACCTGACCGGAATTGTTTCCATGTTCTGAGGTAATAGGTTGGATTTTTCCTCACGTAGATGGTAAGTTTAGGATCATTTTAGGAGTCAATGGAAATGGGTTGGCCTCATTTCAACCAGGACACATAAGTAAATCTTACAAATCACCTACTCCCAAAGTACTTCTAACAGATGATTGGATTAAGAGTATCAAAATAGATCACTCAGAATACGTGAAAAAAATTCTTCTGTCGAGAAACCAGTTGAGGTAAAGAGCTAGTGGAGAACATGATACACATAATCTGAAAACCCCATTCAGAATTGTGGCCATGATGTTGTTGAAGATATTTGGGAGGGAAAATGCAAACATATATAAGCTTTGTTAGGTTCCAATAATATACCACGTTACCACTCATGGTATTGTATTTAATTGGGAAGATATTATTTCGGAGAGCATGTATGAAGCAATATCAACAACTCAAGAAGGTTTGAAGCATAATAAAGTAGAATTTTACATGGCCTCTTACCTAATTGATTACATCATGATTAGGAACCCATTTTATAAATTAGGATGTTACTGGGTCCGAGATGGAAGTCCCATCTATGTGGCCTACCAGATCACGTGGGCCCATAAGTATGCCATCTTTTACAAACTCATATGTGAAGATTTTATAGTACCTCTGTATGAATTAATTTTCAATCAAGAGCCAAATTGTATGTCAGATGCAGCACTCGAGGTGATCAGTATGTATGGAGACTATTACTCCACACCATAAGGCACTTATATTCGGATGTACAGAGGCACCAAAAGTCCTTCTTTGATGCCGAGATATGTCATATATTATGTCATTCACAAAGAAGTAATGAGGTAGGTATTCATAAATTGAGTTGGACAATTTCTAAATGAAAATAAGAAAGCATCTTACCCTCCACTCCCTTTCACTATTGGAGCATATAAGTTCACTAAAGTCAAAGGAACCGATAATTTTGTAAAAGAATTGGAAGCATATAACTTTGGAGAGAAAATATTTTTTAGGAATGATAGTTTTCAAAAGGTAGTCAAGCACTGTGTGTCTTGAAGAATCAATTTCGAATATTTTTATCATTTCTGGAAAGATAAAGAAGTATACCAGAGAGCAAAGAACATGGCATATTTGAACAAGAGGTTTGGAAGGAAAACAGAGGCAGGATCAAGCCAAACAAAAGAATCCATAAAAGAAGCAGAGAAAAAGAAAACTAATGAGAAGGCATTGACAGCTGAGAAAGAAAAAAAGTTGCAAGAGGAAGCATTAGCAAAAGAAGATGCAAATAAACTACAAGAAGAACAATTGGATAGACAAGAAGCAGAAAGAAGACGAAGAGAAGAGGAAACAAGAATAAGAGAAGAACAAGAAAAAGAAAATAAGGAGCATGCCAAGTAGGAACAAAAGAAATTGCAAGATGAAGTCGACAAGAAAAAAGAAGAAGAAGAGAAGATAAAAAAATATATGGAAGAAAAGAAAAATCAAGAACAAAATCAAAATCAACAAAATATGGATGTGGACAATCTTGCTGATCTAAATTCGGAAATACCTCTTACTGGAGGTCATATTCTGTTGGCTGAGCTTGGACTTACTCTGTTTACTCCCTCAAAGCAACATTATGTGGCCAAGCTTGATACCATTGTTTTCGATCCAAAAAGGAAGACCATCACGAAAATGACAGAAAAAAAAGACTGAAAATTGGCACCCAACCCCATATTGTAACCATCCAGGAAATTAATCTAGTAGAGGGTACTAACAAAGATCCAAAATCTGTTTCTTCTGTAAATGTTGTTGCAGCACAAGCAAATGCAGAAAACGTACATAAACTACTTGATGATGTAGAATGCAACAAAGC
The DNA here is from genome assembly GCA_027924585.1 of Larix kaempferi. Taxonomy (NCBI): domain Eukaryota; kingdom Viridiplantae; phylum Streptophyta; class Pinopsida; order Pinales; family Pinaceae; genus Larix; species Larix kaempferi. The sequence continues at coordinate 5,648,680 of BSBM01000909.1, forward strand.
AAATATGTTCAAGTTAAAATATAACTTAGTGCAAGCTCGAAGTGAAGGGATTGAGATGAAAATAAAGCGAGACGCCATGGAAGAACATAAAGAAAAACATTTGTTGGATTATCAAGGCCTTGAAGAAGAAAAGGATTCTCTAAATATACAACTAATAATTATGGAAGGAGAAATAGTTGATTTTCAATATCGAATCAAGGTATTAGAAGGAAAGGAAACCTAGTTAAATCAATAGGTAGAATCCTTGATGATTGAAGAAGGATCTCTACAAGCTCAGATGGATGAATGGGTTAAAGAAAAGGAGACCTTGATGGAGCATCTTAGAATTGCTCAAGCATAAAAGCATGACATGGCACCATTTTTTGAACATGCTTGTGAATTAGAAAAGCATCTTTTTCACTCCCAAGAGTTATTGACAGAGGAAATTGATGAATTAAGAGAAATGATGGATAGAATGAAATAGATCTCTATAGAAGCTGCCGTTGTAAAACAAAAGCTAGTAGACACATTTAATAAAGTGAAGAAGCTAATTGGGTGGAAAGGAAAAATCATGGAAATTCCTGCTCACTTACCTAAAAGAAAAACTGTTGAATTAAAGTTAGATATAACTCTCTTGGAAAGTCGTCGGAAGTTAGAAAAGAGAGTACACAACTAAGTTCAGAGATCAATTATGAAGTGTGAATAAATTTATCAAGTTATATGCCAATCATATGATAAATGCCATCATCCAATCCCTAATGCTATTGATGAATTGACACCCAAAGAAAAACACCTAGCAAAGTTAAGAAATAGTTTGAAGGAGGATATGGATTACATTAAAAGGCTAGGCATGCTCACTGCAGAGGATCTTCAGCGGCATATTGGGAAAGCAAATCTAAATGCGTACTTTCTAGGAGAAGGTCATAAGGCAATGGCAAATGGATTAATGGATATGGTCAAAGAACTGTCCACTCATGAAGTTGCTGTAAAGTTATTAGAACCTAAGCAATTAAATGTGATATCTTATGAAAGTGACCTTTGGGACAATTACATTTTAAGTCAAGAGAATTCTCCATCAAATTAATGTAAATTGTAATTTATTATATATTTTTGGTTATTTTTGGGTGTAACCACAAAAGACAAAATTGTGGATATTAAGGTTTAAGATGGAATGTGTCACCTACCCAATTTTTGAGAATAATTATTTTCTACTATTATCCTTTTTTGCAAAAATACTTTGTGTTAAATTATAATTACAAGTTTGTAATTATGACCAAGTAGGTCAAACTGAATGTAATGACTCATTATTATTATTTAATAAATGAAAATGGGAGATAAACACTCAAGAAAGCTGTTACAAGAGTGTCCACTGGCCCACTAGGAGGAATGGAAGCTGCTGGAAGGAATTGGACAAATGGCAGCATTTGCACTCTACCATTAGTTGTTGGTATGGGACAACTCCCCCTAATTTTGTGGCATTCCCTCTCCAGGTGGAGAGAGGTGAGCAAGCAGCTCACTAATGACCAATTAATCACTAAAAGGCCTAGGCATCCTATTAAAGGCAATTCGAATTGAGCAGGCAGCTCTTACAATGTTTTATGCAGAAACATTCCTCATGCTCATCAGGTGATGGCTGAGAGATTCGAATAGGGGAGGCTGTGGAGAGTGGAAATATAAGTCTTCAAATGTTATGAGAAGGACATACCAAAGGTGCTGGTGCTAGTCCCATTGATTACTAAGCCCGTAAGGCTAGATATATAAATGTTCTTGCTGCTGCAAGTAGAAGTCCTAAGCTGCAGAACCTTCTTCCTCCTGGTGGATCAGTGGATAGGCTCGGGGGTCCTAAGGAAGACATCTTGGCTGTTTGGGAGTAGGTTGGGTGGAACAGGTGTCTTGAGCGATTTGTTCCTCCCATTACACTCAGGTTCTATTCTTGTGTGTTTTCTTTTTTTTAATCATATGAATGCTCTCAGAAAATGGTTTAGTATTGTTATTTAATAATCAATAGTACAAAATGTCAGATCCTAATTAAGTTAGATTTGATGAACTGATAAAATGACTCCTCTGCATTTTTCCCCATGCGTGGAGCTACATTGTACTCCAGTACAGAGAGGTAGCATGAAATTTGCCCAGTTAAAAGTGAAACCTTGCATGCATCTAAATATCTAAACCAAAGACCACCCATGCACAGACCTATGTTTATCATGCATCTTATATTTTAGCAGCTGTAGATTAGATCCTTGCATGCAATGTTTTTACTGTTCAAATTTGTTTGCTGAATAACTTACCAGAAACTAGTCACAGAATAGGTTCTTTTCTTATTTCTGAAGGTGAATAGTATGTTAACAATTAGGGTTACTGATCTTTATTAATTATTTCAAAAGAAAACAATACCATGCATTCTGTTTAACCACATTCCCATTTTTCTATCTTCTTATTGTTTTCAGAATCTGATTGATCTTATATAAAGTATTTTCTTCACTGTATTATCTTGTACAGAAAGAAAGAAATCTACTGTGTTATTTTATCCTTTCATCAGAGGTCCAAATTGGACGAATACAGGAATATATAGTTAGAATAGAAAAACTGTTATATTCATAAGCAACCAAATAATCTGACGATTGCACTATTATTTTCTCTTTTTCTGAATTATCAATTGCATGTGATAGAACTTACATCACAAAATACCAAATTATTAAAAGCTAGGACAAACATAGCTTTATTAAATTGACAGATTAAATTACAGTACCTCTACCCCCAAACTGGGGTTAACACGTTCTCATCACCTTATTATTTATAAACATTTAAACAGTTGCCAAATCGAAGGTTTCATTACCATAGACATTTTAACTGTAGAATCTAGAGTTGTTATTGTTGTTCTTTTAAAACATCATTATAAGACAAGCAGATTTCATTCACATCAATAGCTAAGGTTTAACATTATCACATATGCTTTCAAAACAAAACCATTTCCTTTCTATTCTCGGCTTAATCCATACATGCACAAACGCAGTATAAGCCAGGAAGATCGCTCTCGGCTTATAGTCACATTTTAATTAAACAACTTAAACATGCCTTTCGATCCTTAGATCTGAGTTCAAGATTGAGAAGATCAAAACACAATACGCAGACATGAAAACCAAAAATATCTTAAACTGGCTTTTTAGATACAAATACAAAAACGCGAAGTTCAAGTCACCAAAGATAGCCATTAAACCCTGAAATACTATAGTTTCCATTTAAATTAACTATGGTTGCACCCTACAATTGCCACACTCTTTTGCCGAAGGTTCCTTTCAAAACCCCATACCATTTATACACACAGCAAATGCCGAAGCAAAATTTCAATCGATGTATCTCTATTTTCATCAACCCAAAAGCACCAAAACGATAAGACATAAAACATAAAGATGTAAGACTATTTGCAAACACGAGGGTTCAACCCTGCTAATCTTGCCAAGCCCAGGAACGGCTGGCCACATATTTTAAACATTTACATCACCTACGCTATCAACAAAACTTAAAATTGAAGGTTGCCCAAATGCTGCAGGCGAGACAAAAGCCACTGCCGCGAAGGCATGCTACCAACACTTGCTCATCAAGTCCTATTCCAGGAGAACCACTAAGGAGGGATACCACTGAAGCTTACTGGTGGGTTCGCTTAAGTTCTTTTCCCTTTCAACTGTTTCGGCACCCTGTCATTCGCCGAGGGTTACCTGCCATCAACCACACAATAAGTTAAGCATCGGATCATGGGAAAGAAATGCATGCAACAAAGAATAATATGAAAACCCTTGCAATGTTACAATACCTGAGTCGTGGCAGAGAGTCGACAAAGCCTGCATCCATCCACTGCGAAGGAGAATCACTCAATTCAAAGACCACAACGAGGGATACCTCCTGAAAAACTTACAACTTCATTAAAAACCCCATACTTGCAAGCTACTGCAACGCCACAATTGATGCACTCATCCCACCTGTATATTACCACACAATCGTTTCCAGACTTGGCTTCCACGGATAACATTTACTCATAGACCAAGGTTGCTACCTGTCTCAAGATCGAGCCCGAGGGAGGCTAGAAAAACCAACAAACCCAAAGTGCCTCTCGGTCGGTTGGCCTCACCTCCCAAACCCTACCACCGAACAATGACAAGAGATGTTACAAGAATCCATAAGTGACTCTAGGGTTCAACTCATCCAAATACAAAACGATCAATGATGGAGATCCATCCTCATCAAGCCACGTTGGAAGGTGGCAGGAGTAGCATTTAATTGCTCATCTACCTCCCAAGCCACGGAGTTGCCACTTCTGTTGACACCTAGACAGGAGGCCCGTCACAACTCAGAAATTGCCAAACCTTATCACACGCCAAAAAATCCACATAGACGTGCACGTAACACTATCCTTAACACAATGGCCGGGTAATTTAATTACAAACCTAATAATTTAATACACCCTCTATTCATACGCAGGCTTTTGCAGGGCCATCATTCCACCTGCCAATCCATATGAATCAACGTTAAAAGCATTAACATGTAAATATTGACAAGGTATAATGTCCACGGGGGGCATATAACTAAGGTCTCATACGATTCCATATAATCAATTTCGAAACACACTTATTGCATATGAATATCCAATAAGGTCACGAGCAATCATAGGTTATGGATTGACTCCGCCCATCACATAAAGTCTTTTATAAAGTTCACTATAGGGATCATTGTAGAGCTCATAAAGCTTGTCCACCCCATAAGTTATATCAACACATCGTTAGGATATGGTTTCCACCCAAGGACCCATCGCATTCATTGCATGGTAGGGTATTAAGGCTTATGGCATCACCATTTTAACTACCCAGGCAATAGATATTTAAAACCAACATATCATTCTCTCCATAGTATGACTTAAGACCATGCGCCCTTGTCATCAACCTGTCACCATCAATTTTATAAAAGAATTACAATAACAGCCGCAAGACATTTATGGAATGACCATACGTAAATTCATCAACACTTAATGGAAACCTTCATAACAAACACACCCTGAAATAGACGTTATTAGCAGTCTTGAGATAGACTGGTTCATCTTACAGAATTGGAAGGAGACCATACCTGTAGCATCAAAATTCATAAGTACTTTCGATTTATATCACGGTTATTAAACACTTTGAATTTTATGACTATCTCTTACCTGCAAATCTACGCATGAAGGACGAGTACAATGCTTTAGTGGAGTAGCTAAGTAAGCCTTGGGGCACCTCGTGGGACCCCTTTCATCATCATCCAGAAAAGTTAAACTATCAGCACTTTTCAAAAGAATTATGTGTTCCAATGTATCATAATTTTCAATCATTCCAGCATACGAATAAACTACATAATCATTAATTGATTTTCATGACGTCATTAAAAGACAAAAGACACAACCATTAAATTGTTCCTACCAAGTGACACTTTTATTAATTACTGAATATTGATTATTATTATTTCCGCATTTTACAATATTAGCTTTTTCTGGCGATTTAATTTTTTTTTAATTTTATGAAAATATCGGGATGTTACAGAATGTGAAGTGATTGGTCACATGAAGACAAATTTTTGTAAAGATAAATAGGGGGAATTAGAATAGGGAAGGGATTTTAGCTGGTGTAATAGCAAGCAAGTATCATTGTGTATGAAAAATATTTTTTTGCTAAAGAGAAAGAACCATTTTGTTGGATGAAAGCTTACATGGAGTTTGCATGGAATGTTATGAATGAATGTACAAAATTACATCTTCCTTCCTTCATCTTTATGATGTAAGATCTTTCCTAATTTATTGGACTATTCTAATGGTATGTGAATGATTTTGCTGATTTTAATTTATTGGACTATTAGTTGAACTTATATTTTTCATAGTTAGTTTTTGTTGCTTTGGCATGTGTTTTGAATTTGTGAAAAGCAACCTTTCAAAATTTATTTTGGATGAAATTTTTATGTATGGATAGATTTAAATCTTATTTTTAGAAGTGTTTAATAAATCTAAAATTAAAATGGATTTAATTTGAGGTAAATTTAATATAGTTATAGTTAATTATGGTTGACACTTCAAAGGATTTGATTCTACGCAGTCTTTGATAGAGCGAAGTTAAGATGGATCTATGCTAATATAATGTTATGTAGAAGTGATATAAGTTTGTTCGCAATATGTAGTGATAACAACGATCTATGCCCATTGTTCTACATATTTCTTAGTGTCTCATTTGTCTATGATAAACTAATAAAAAAACTTAAATGGCTCTTCACCATTACAGGCGTTTCTATTTGATCCTATGAAATAGAGGTAAGTTCACTTAGGAAAGTGATTTCATAAGAAAAAAATCACACATAAAATAATTTATCTTTCAAAATAAGTAGCATTTCACTATGCCAAAACATACGAGACTAGAAATCCCATCAATGAGAAGAACATGTTTGACACAGAAATGAAGCATTACTAAACCATGCTTGTACTAAGTAGCTCTTGAAAAATTGGTAAAAATGAAAAACCTACATAGCACAGTTGTAACAGTGTGCCACTACATCTGGAAAGTGGCTTCTTTAAATACATTATTTGTATTCTAGAGATCTAGTTAACTATTTTGATATCTTATTTGTATTCTACTTGTCTATTTAAAGATTTGTATTCTACTTGTCTATTTAAAGATTGTGAGTTTCAGAGAGATTGGGGGCACGTGGAGGGGTGGAGACTAGCTCCATTGCTCACTTACAAACACTCTAGATGCGATTATAAACACCATTACCATGTCAAGAAGCTCTCTATATGACATTTCATCATATAGAGAAAGGGAAAGGAAATAGCATGTTGATGAATTGAGTTACAATGACATCAAAATGCAAAATATCACAAAGGAGCAGATATTTGCATTTTTTAGAGAGCCCTGAATGGGGAATCTTCCGAACACAAACAAACCGCACATCTCTATTGAGTGGTGCATATATCCAAAATTCCAAGATAATTGGTTGGACCGATGGTAGATTGTTTTGGATGTGACACCGAAAAAAAAAGGTAAATTCCTTTATATTTCCTTAGAAATATGTACGGTAAGTTCACAATGGAAAAAAATGTCAATTATATTTAAATCTGGGACTTCTAAGGCATTGGTCATGGGATGCCTCAAAACCATCCCAATGCCAGGCATTGACATGCCAATCGCCAAATAACTCGATGTCCCAGGCATCTTCCTATGCCACATGTCTCGCATATATATCGCATGATACCATAGACACAGGAGGCATTCTTGAGTCTCGCATAGGCGATTGTCCTCCATAATGCCCTCATTGATCATATAGGCTAGGCATGGCCATCTCTCCCTCTTGGTGTACAACCATCACCTCCCCGTGGTGCAGGACCATCATGTAGTCATGGTTGATCGACACATCATGAGACCCCCATTGAGGCTCATGAGTGCACAACATGTGGCCATGCCTTCTATGCCATGCACAATTAGATGTTTCCTTCTCCAGGTTATTTAGGTAGGTAACTATACATGGTTAATAATAATTTCTTGTCCAAACTATTTTTTCCTTATTGTACACATATATAGTTTGTCAATATTTAAAATTTTTAAACTTGTAGATTCTAGGTGCAACTACAAACGGAAAAATATTTGGCCCTAGTAGTTGAAGGAGAAGTGTTCCGCAATCTACAAGTTGTTTTGGTGTGCCACATGTCATCATATATTCAATGGAAACAAATCACATAGAGGTAACTATTTCAACATGTCAATTTATTAATAAATGTTATTACATCAATACATGTTAGATCATTAATGCTATATGGTCTAATATTTATAATTTTAAAACTTGTAGCCGCTAGATCTGCAATAGCCTGGGAAAAAAATTGATTCTAGTGATATCCCCGTTGTTAACGTTTCTAGCTTCTTGAGTGAGGTAAGTTTATGCTTAACATAACCCCATTCAAACTTATTTTTCCTTATTGTAGACATGTACATATATTTTTGACATTTATAATTTTTAAACTTGAAGATGCTAGATGCCTCTACATAGGGGCAAGGATTTGGCACCAGTGAAGCCCCCCTTGCTGTAGAGACTGTTCACACTAAGGTAACAATTTCAAACGTATGTTAGTTTTTTATTACATGTTAGTTCATTGGTTCATGAAAGTCTAACCATGTCAACACATGATGACTTTTTAAACTTGTAGATGTTAGATGCCTTTATAAAGGGGCAAGTATTTAGCACCAGTGAAGCCCCCATTGGTGGAGAAGTTCACACTGAGGTAATAATTTCAACATATTACTTTGTTAATACATTATAGTTCATTTTTTCATGTATGTGTCTAACTACGTCAACGCTTGGTGAATTTTTAAACTTGCAGATGCTAGATGCCTTTACAAAGGCGCAAGGATTTGGCACTAGTGATGTCCCCCATGGTGGAGAGACATTTCAGATAGAGGTAACGATTTCAACATGCTAGACATTTTTAATACATGTTATTTCATTGATTCACATGTGCATGCCTAACTATGCAAACATTGCATGACTGTTGGCATCAACCAAAATCTTAGTACCACTATTTTTATTTGCTTCTTCCAAAATTCCAAATGTTTCCAAGGGTTGTGTCTATATCTGATGATGCTCTTCCAGAAAGAGGGTGGGTGTCCATGATCATGGACCTAGTGATTCCACGGTAATGTATAGTCTCCGATGATAGTTGTTGATTAACTTTCAATTCCATGTAGAACTTGTTCTGAATGTTTATTCCACATGTTTATAGCATCATGCTAGAGAGTCCTTCAAGCCATACCTTAGGAGGGTCATTGATGCAAAAGTTCTTATTGCATCAACAATGGGAATAATTCACACAGAAGTATCATTTTGAATATGTGTATATAGTTTATTCATGTTAGATTGCGTATTCAATAATGCCTTACTATTTTAGCATTTGGTGATTGTATCCATTAGAAGAAGAAATTCCTAGCCCCTCCAATCCAGTCATGGATGTGAGCAAGCTTGATGTTTAACCTATATATCTGCTTGATACACATGAAACCCAGTCTCCTTTCCTGGAATCGATTTTTCAATGAGATGCTCATTCATTACAAAGTGTTTTAATACTTTTACATGCACATGTTGATAATTGTTTAAATAATTGAGATATGATCTTTTATTTGCAGAGATAAATTGCAGAGAGGGTTTGGGAAAGGAGGACACCACAAGTGTCGATACATTGGATGGATTCAGTGAGTTTTTGTTATAAGTAATTGAGCCGTAGTTTAATTTTATAAGTTTGTTAGCGCTAATGTATTAGTGCAATTAGTTGATCAAGAAATTTAATCTTTGATTTGAAAAATATAGAGATGCACACTGGTCCTAGAAAAAGGAATGAGTCATCAAATTTAGGAAAAAACAAGAGGAATATTGACGTTTGATGTGTAGTATAGGAGATATTTACTTTGGAATACATGTGCATCATTGTACTTTTTGATACATGTACATTGATAGACCATTTAAGGGCCATCTACTTTGTCATAAATTTTATTATAAACTTGTATTATTGTATTATAACTTGCTTAATAAAATTTATTTCATAGACATCTTCACAAAGTGCTTTAGTGTGATCATACATGTGTGCCCAATAATTTTTCTATATGATTAGTTTCCATTGTTTCATAGCTTGGACAATTGCATGGAGATCTCAAATATAATGTTGAGTAATTCTTAATGGCATATGAAGGAGAGAAAATACTAATATGCAATAGGATTATTTTTTTCAGCAGAAAAATATGATTTCATATATGTGGCATTTGTCTATATTTTTTGTTTCACTAAATACTATTAACATATTATATTTTACAAGTTTGTCAAAGAGAGCATGAAGTGGGTATATGGCATGAGAGAAGTCCAAGGTAAATTATTTGTGTAATTTGTTCAAGCCAATAGATATGTATAACTCTGTGATGTTCACCGATAAATATTCATACACCTACATTAATAAAAGTTGGCCCACCCTAATAAATCTAAATAAATCTACTTTAATAAGTTGGCCCACCCTAACGTTCTAACTTTATATTATGATAACTTGTGAAGAAAAAACGTAGCTAGGTACGGCATATCATAGCATTGGAAGTTATAAAACACGTGAGATAGTGATGTAGCCAATCAAATTTGATTCATTCACGAGATATAAAAACCATTCAAACACATGAGAGTGGAAAAATAAATATCTTTTATTCCTTTTCCAATCTAACTATTACAATGAAAGTTCAACTCCTTATAACTACAATATTAGATTTTCGAAAATTGATAATTTTAGAAAATATCTATGATGACTCTAAAATTGAACAATAACTAAAAGCTATCTAGAGAGACACTAGTTTTCAACTTGTTTTTCTGATTAGGTGCATAAAGTAAAAGATAACTGATAATTTCAAATTTAAAAAATCCTAAAAAATACTAAAACTCCAATTTGAGGCATTATATGAAGGAAAATGGACTCAGAAAAGTGTCGAAAAAAGGTTTGATAAAAATTATCTAAGCAATCATTGCAGTGAACTCTTCAAGATGCAACTTCCTTTTAAATTTCATCCCAAATGGATAACCGATTCAAAAGTGATGACCCTCAGAAATCCCTTCATCATTTTTTTTCATTTTTTTTCTTTTTAAATTTCAGCCCATATTGATAACCGAGTAAAAAATTTTGACCCTCAAAAATCCCTTCATCATGCTCCTCTGGTTGAAAAGAACACACCTCCTGCAAGTTATTGTCTTTAAACTGCTACCACTTAACGAGATCTAGATTCAACAAGTCCCCCTCTGTAATCCATGTACTCTATGTTGTTGCTAATCCTCCCCACTACACCAGTTATCAGTTATATTTCCATTTCCGAGTCTGAAGGGTCTTCTTATCTAAAATATGCACAATATTTTCCTTTTTCTTGCTTGTAATGGCATGTTTTCAATCCACCTCCTCCTCATTATCATCACCTAGATCATCCTCGTGGAAAATATATAAATAAGAAACATTAAACATAGGGGAAATATGAATATCAACTAGTAAATTGACCTTATAAGTATTTTCGTTAATTTTCTTGATAATCTTGCAAGGAACAATTTTTTTATACTTTAATTTGTGGTATGTTCCTCTGGGAAGCCGCTCTTTTTTTGTAAATAAACCATCACCAAATCACCTTCATTGAATACCTAGTGTCATTGGTGACCATCTTTTATAATTTTGTTGTACTCGTTACTAGCCTATAAATTTTGTCTAACTTGCTGTTGTAAATATTGAATGTGTTCTGGAAATGCTTCGCCATCATCACTGATTCTATCCCCAAGCGGTAGCTGCAAAAAATCTATGACACCCATAGGATTTCTACCATAATAAATATGAAATGGATATTTACTTGTAGATTTATTCATTGAACTATTGTAGGAAAATTTTTCTTGAGGTAAAGCCAAATCCCACTCCTTGGGCTTCTCTCCAATAATGCTCTATAACAGGTTTCCCAAACTCTGATTTACTACCTCATTTTCTCCCTCTATTTGGGGGTGATAGGCATTGTTGAACTATAATTTAGTCCCCATTTTCTTCCATAAAGTCCTCCAAACATTACCTAAGAACCAAGAATCTCTATCATAGGTAATAGTTTTTGGAACACCATGCAATCTAACAATTTCTAAAAAAAATAATTATGCCACCCTTGATGCATCACTAGTTTTCTTGCAAGAAATGAAATAAGACATTTTATAGAACCTATCAACAACCACAAAAATATAATTATTACCTCGTTGTGTGTTTCTGATCCCCAACACAAGTCCATGCTTAGATCTGTGCATGGGTCTATGGGAATTGGTAATGGCATGTCCAAACATGTATTATATGAGTGTTCTTTATCCATTTGAAAAATCCTACATCGGGCCACATACCTTGTTATATCATTTTTCAACTTCGGCTAGTAATACTTATCTTCAATTAATTCCAATGTCTTATCCTTTCCAAAATGTTCTTCCAAGTCAGTACTGTGGATTTATTTGATAATATTTTGTCTCATAAAACCATTTGGAATGCATAGTTGTTTTCCTTTGAAGATGTATCCATCTTGCATAAATTATTCACCTTGAATAAGATCCATCTTCCAGGTGACTGGATTCTTCAACTATTCCACAATCTTCAAAGAATGGTTATCAGATGCATAGAGATCCTTCAATGCAACAAACCCAATTGCTTGATTTTCCATGATTGTCAAAAGAATAATGTGTCGACTCAAAGCATATGCAAATTGATTCTTCCTTCCTGATTTTTTCTTTAGAACAAAGGTGTAGATTTGCAAGAAAGAGACTCACTTTGCATGTCTATTGTTCAATTTATTTTGGGTGTTTATATACTTTAATGCACTATGATCAATAAATAACAAAAACTCTTTGGGCACTAAATAATGCCTCCAATATCACAATGTTTGCACAATGGCATAAAATTCTACATTATATGTGGAGTAGTTCTTTCCTATCTCATTCAACTTTTCACTAAAAACTGCAAATTTTCTTCCATCTTGTCTAAGTATAGCTCCAATGCCTATATGTGAGGCATCACAGTCTACCTCAAATACTTTATCAAAATTTGGTAAGGCCAATATAGGTTCCTAAGTTACCTTCTTCTTTAGAGACTTAAAAAATTCCTCGGCTACATTAGTCCACTTGAATGTCGTCCCTTTGGTGCAATTTGTTATGGGTGCTGCAATACTACTAAAATTTTGAATAAATTTTCCGAAAAAGGTGGCCAAACCATTAAAACCTCTTACCTATGTTATGATCCTAGGACTAGGCCACTCCAAACTTGCTCTGACCTTATCTGAATCCATCTTGAATCCTTCCGCTAAGATAAATAAACCTAGAAATACCAAAATTTCTTACAAGAACCTACATTTCTTCAAGTTTACATAAAGTTGATGTTTTGTCAACATATCCAATATAATCTTTGAATGCTGCAAGTGATCTTCTTTGTTGTACTGAAAACTAGTTGAATGTCATCAAAATAAATGACAACAAAGTTACAAATATAAGGTCGAAGCACAATATTCATCAACCACATGAAGGTACTAGGTGTATTGGAAAACCCTAATGATATCACCATCCATTCATACGGTTCATATGTAGCCTTGAAGGAAGTTTACCATTCATCACCTTCACAAATACGGATCTGGTGGTATCCACTTTGCAAATCAATTTTACTAAAATACTTAGCTCCATCTAGCACATATATCATGTCATCCAAGTAGAACATATATCATGTCATCCAAGTGTGGTATAGGAAACCGATATTTGATGGCAATTTTATTCCCATTGCTCTTCTATCTATGCACATCCTCCACGTATCATCTTTTCTTGGAATCAACAATGATGGTACAATACAAGGACTCATGCTTTCTCTTACATGGGGCCATGAAAGATCATCAAATAAAATGGTTACAATAATGATTTTAATTTTTAATGGTCAGTTTGGCTTGGCAGAACAAACATATGATACATTTTCAATTGTGTCATAGAGGTTGTTTTAGGCTCGCATTCTCTGCATAGAATAACTTGCATTGAAAAGTAAATTTATAAATGAATTAATAACCTGAATAAGTTAGAATATATATAAACACTTGATGATATTAAGTGAGAAAAATGAGTTACTTCATGTTTCTTACAGACCTCATTGTTGTCACTTTTATTATACTGTAGATATAAACAATGCAGAGGCTTGATACTTTGTTTTGTTACATGATCCAGATATGTATAGACGATCTAGTATGCGCAAATTCAAAGTGATAGAATTTGACTTGGACATTGAGATAGTTCCTCAGATCATTATGGAAACTTGGTTCGAAGATACAAGGGCTATCACCAAAGTATTCCCCAAATATAAGTGGGGATAAATATATCAACTCATCCTAAATCAGAACATGCAATATGCCTCAATCGAGGAAACAATGATTTATAAAAATGTGGAGAAATACGAACTCCTCAAGGTTGCAACCTGACCGGAATTGTTTCCATGTTCTGAGGTAATACGTTGGATTTTGCCTCACGTAGATGCTAAGTTTAGGATCATTTTAGGAGTCAATGGAAATGGGTTGGCCTCATTTAAACCAGCACACATAAGTAAAGCTTACAAATTTCCTACTCCCAAAGTACTTCTAATAGATGACTGGATTAAGAGTATCAAAATAGATCACTCAGAATACCTGAAGAAAATTCTTCTGTCGGGAAACTAGTTGAGGTAAAGAGCTAGTGGAGAACAGGATACACAGAATCTGAAAACCCCATTTAGAATTGTGGCCATGATGTTATGCAAGATATTTGGGAGGGAAAATGCAAACATATATAAGCTTTGTTAGGTTCCGATAATATACCACGTTACCACTCATGGTATTGTATTTAATTGGACAGATATTATTTCAAAGAGCATGTATGAAGCAATATCAACAACTCAAAAAGGTTTTAAGTAGAATAAAGTAGAATTTTACATGGGCTCTTACCTAATTGATTACATCCTGATTAGGAACCGATTTTATAAATAAGGATGTTACTAGGTCCCAGATGGAACTCCCATCTATCTGTCCTACCAGATTATGTGGGCCCATAAGTATGCGATCTTTTACAAACTCATATGTGAAGATTTTATCGTACCTCTGTATGAATTAATTTTCAATCAAGAGCCAAATTGTACGTCAGATGCAGCACTAGAGGTGATCACTATGTATGGAGACTATTACTCCACCCAATAAGGCACGTATATTCGGATGTACAGAGGCACCAAAAGTCATTCTTTGATGTAAATATATGTCATAGATTATGTTGTTCACAGAGAAGTAGTGAGGTAGGTATTCATAAATTGAGTCGGACAATTTCTAAATGAGAATAAGAAAGCATCTTACCCTCCACTCCCTTTCACTATTAGAGAATATAAGTTCACTAACTCAAAGGAACCAATAATTTTGTAAAAGAATTGGAAGCATATCACTTTGTAGAGAAAATATTTGTTAGGAATGATAGTTTACAAAAGCTATTCAAGCACTGTGTGTCTTGAAGAATCGATTTCGAATATTTTTATCATTTCCTGAAAGATAAAGAAGTATACCAGAGAGCAAAGAACATGGCATATTTGAACAAGAGGTTTGGAAGGAAAACAGAGGCAGGATCAAGCAAAACAAAAGAATCCATAAAATAAGTAGAGAAAAATAAAGCTAATCAGAAGGCATTGCCAGCTGAGAAAGAAAAAAGGTTGCAAGAGGAAGCATTAGTGAAAGAAGATGCAAATAAACTACAAGAAGAACAATTGGACAGACAAGAAGTAGAAAGAAGACAAAGAGACGAGGAAACAAGAATAAGAGAAGAACAAGAAAAATAAAATAAAGAAAAATGCCTAGTAGGAACAAAATAAATTGCAAGATGAAGCCGATAAGAAAAAAGAAGAAGAAGAGAAGATAGAAAAATCTATGGAACAAAATAAAAATCAGGAACAAAATATGGATGTGGACAATCTTGCTGATCTAAATCAAGAAATACCTTTTACTGAAGGTCATATTCCATTGGATGAGCTTGGACTTACTCTGTTTACTCCCTCAAAGAAATATTTCATGGCCAAGCTTGATACCATTGCTTTTGATCCAAAAAGGAAGACCATCATGAAAATGATAGAAAAAAGACTAAAAATTGGCACCTAACCCGATATTGTAACCATCCAGGAAAGTAATCTAGTAGAGGGTACTAACAAAGATCCAAAATTTGTTGCTTCTGTAAATGTTGTTGTAGCATAAGCAAATGCAAAAAACATAAATAATTACTTGATGATTTAGAAAGCAACAAAGCAAAGATGTTCAAGTTAAAATATAACTTAGTGCAAGCTCGAAGTGAAGGGATTGAGATGAAAAGAAAGTGAGATAACATGGAAGAACAGAAAGAAAAACATTTGTTCGATTATCAAGGCCTTGAAGAAGAAAAGGATTCTCTAAATGTACAACTAGTAATTATGGAAGGAGAAATAGTTGATTTTCAATCTCAAATCAAGGAATTAGAAGGAAAGGAAACCTAGTCAAATCAACATGTAGAATCCTTGATGATTGAAGAAGGATCTCTACAAGCTCAGATGAATGAATGGGTTAAAGAAAAGGAGACCTTGATGGAGCATCTCATAATTGCTCAAGCATAAAAGCATTACATGGCACCATTTTGTGAACATGCTTGTGAATTACAAAAGCATCTTTTTCACTCCCAAGAGTTATTGACAAAGGAAATTTATGGATTAAGAGAAATGATGGATAGACTGAAATAGATTTCTGCAGAAGCTGCCCTTGTAAAACAGAAGCTAGTAGACATATTTAATAAAGTGAAGAAGCTAATTGGGTGGAAAGGAAAAATCAGGGAAATTCCTGCTCACTTACCTAAAAGAAAAACTGTTGAATTAAAGTTAGATATAGCTCTCTTGCAAAGTTGTTGGAAGTTAGAAAAGAGAGTACACAACTAAGTTCAGAGATCAATTACGAAGTGTGAATAAATTTATCAAGTTATATGCCAAGCATATGATAAATGCCATCTTCCAATCCCTAAGGATATTGATGAATTGGCATCCAAAGAAAAATGCCTAGCAAAGTTAAGAAATAATTTGGAGGATATGGATTACATTAAAAGGCTAGGCATGCTCACTGCAGAGGATCTTCAATGGAATATTGGGAAAGCAAATCTAAATGCGTACTTTCTAGGAGAAGGTCATAAGACAACGACAAATGGATTAATATATATGGTCAAATAACTGTCCACTCATGAAGTTGCTTTAAAGCTATTAGAACCTAAACAATTAAATGTCATATCTTATGAAAGTGACCTTTGGGACAATTACATTTTAAGTCAAGAGAATCCTCCATCAAATTAATGTAAATTGTAATTTATTATTTATTTTTGGGTGTAACCACAAAAGAAAAATTTGTGGAAATCAAGGGTTAAGATGGAATGTTAAGTGATTGGTCACATGAAGACAAATTTTGTAAATATAAATAGGAGGAAATAGAATAGGGAAGGGCTTTCAGATGGTGTAATAGCAAGCAAGTATCATTGTGTATGAAAATTATATTTTTGCTAATGAGAAAGAACCATTTTGTTGGATGAAATCTTACATGGAGTTTGCATGGAATGTTATGAATGAATGTGCAGAATTACTTCGTCCTTCCTTCATCTTTATGATATAAGATCTTTCCTTATTTATTGGACTATTCTAATGGTATGTGAATGATTTTGTTGATTTTAATAATTAAATGCAATTTTTTGCGTAGAATTGAGTAATGATTGAAATCAATGTATATCAAAGTTATCTTTGTATAAATAATTTTATTGTGATTGTGTATGGTTTATTTCAATTAGCTAACTATTGAATTGGTGTTAACAATTTCATCCATTACTCATATCTTAAAACTCGCTCCTGACAAGGATAGGTTAGGTTAATTAATTAGAATATGCATTTTGTTAAAATAGCTTTAGTCGATTGATAAGGTGGAAGTGGTAAGACAAGAGGTAAGAACCTTCACATCACTTGTGAGGATTCTACCTATTAGTCAAATCTAGTTTAGTTAGAATCATGCATTGTGAGATTTAGAGCATTTTACATTTGCATCCCCAAATATAAAATATAAATGGTGGACCAGGACGCAACAGATAAAGTTAAATTCATACTACATTCTACGGTAGTCAGACCATTAAGTGGACAGATTCCCCATTCCAAACAGTGAATAGTCTAGTTGGTACTTTTCATTGGGGAGAATCCCTATTGTCGGCGCAATTTTTTTCACACGTCAAAATATTGTGATGTCCCCTCATTGATGATCATTGGATTGAGTTCCTAACCCAATCAATCCCTTGGGTTGAGAAGAAAATTTCATTTACTAGGGATTAATTTTTGAAAGTTCAAGCATTAATTAATTAGGAGATGTTGATTTTACCTTCTTATAGTTTGAAATCTACTTGATGAAAATTGTTTTTCATTAAATATATATTTTTGAATAAAGTGGATAATGCTCAACAAGTGTGAATTAGAGGATAAAGTTGACCAAGAGGTTAGTTGCAAGAGAAGGAAAGTTGAAAATTAGGCAAAGTTAGAAAAGGAGGAAAAATAAAGAAGAGATAGCACAAATCAGAAAAACAACAAAAGCCCAGGAAAAGTGGGATAAAGCAGAAAGCAGAATAAAAGTAGAAAGCAGGATAAAGAAAGAAAAACAAGATAAAGTAGAAAATATAGATAAAGCAGAAAAGAAGGAATAAAGCAGTCAAAGGCAGAAAAGCAGGAAGAAAGAAATCAAAGAAGAAAAGTAGGATAGAAAAACAAAAGTAGGAAAAGAAAAAGAAAAAACCAAATCCGAAAGAGAAATTTTTTGAAAGAAAGCTTTCCTTATCCATCCATGAGGGCACATTAGCTTAGGAGACTTGTTTCACAAGTCATCCACAATCTATAAAAGAAGGAGGGCACACCACTAGCACAATATTTGGATAATTATGTTTTGATGTTGATAGCTCTTGAGCTCTCAATTTTACTTGGGAGATGTGCCCCTACTGCTTCCACTAGCTGATTATTTAGTTAGATGCTTGGATGATGGAATTCATGTGAAATTATAATTCACATAAGATATAAAGAGCTAAGGATACCTCACAAGGAAATAATGAGCAGAAAATTTGAATAAGAGTGAAAACTGCAGTTAAAAAGAGCAGAAGAATAATAATGCAACAAAACTTAGATAGGAGAAGAATAATGTCACGTGTTCCAATACTCAGTATAATAAAAAATGATGTTACAAAGGAGAGAATTCGAACCATGCGGGAGAATTCAAACCTTAGTTGGTCTAGCATAGGGATTATCACCACTAGAGTGCTCCAGAAGACTCAAAGTCAACTGAATTGAACCTAAACTCAGCTAACTGAAGTCACAATCAGTTAAATGACTAAGGAGGGTTCAATAGTGAGTTTGTCATGCATTCCAGTTAGAAAAGTGCACATGAGGCCACCATCAGTGGCATCCAGAGCTCTAACCCCCCCACAAGAGTCGATAACTCAGGTGGACTGCACTGGAACACTCAGTAGGTTCCTATAAAATAGGGAACTGAATGAAGTGGTCCTAAAGTGATGCATGCAGGGTTCAGAAGGCGGTATATGGATCCTAGATGACATCTGCACACCACTAGGAGAAAAATGACATCATCAACAACTAGGAAAAATAAATAATGTTAGGTAGGAGAAGGACACAGTATTGAAATATCCTAACACCCCCCTTAATCCATACTTTACATCCTAGGCCCTGGTTACTAAGACCAAAGGTCACCCATACAATCAAAATAAATGATAAAAAATAAAGAACTGTCCATGAACCAAGGAAATGAGGAAAAATATCATGGGAAAAATACCCCCACCTAAAAAATAACAGTAGTAGGGAACTCAAAGAACCTTCATGCTAAGCAGAGAAGGAAAAAACCTTCCTCAGTGAAATCCTTTATAAAAATATTGGCAATATTCTCCTCTGTAGGATAGCAATGCGAGTGCTAGATGTGGATCTTCTCCTCGGATGTGCCTCCCACTATGTAGAAGTTGTATTTTCCAAAACAAGTCTTTCATGAACCCTTCTTGCTACTGGAGCGAATGGCTCATTGTGGTCCAAATCAATAACTTTTGAGTACCTTTTGTCAGACAAACAAGATTTGTACTTGGTTGTATATCCCCCATGGCAAGTCTCCTCAAGATATTGTGGATCAAACCCCGCCATCATGTAGCACCGCTCTGAGAGAAGCGGATCTGCATGACATAGTGCAAGTTTTGCATGATACATAGATCTGGTGGTTCTATGGTCAGGTGGATCCCCAACTATGTTCCCAACAGCTCCAAGCACTTTGTGATCCCATATTGGCCTTGTCCATGGATTGGGAGCATGTCTTGGATCTAGATTTGAATTTGAATCTCCTTGAAATTTATTCTCGACATCAAGATCTTGATCCTCATCTTCATTAGAAGAGGTATCACTCCTATCTTCATCAGATTTTGAAGGGGTAGGAAGAGAGTATGGAAAAAAAATGTCAGACTTCATATGCCTTGGAGGCATGGTTTGCAAACCCTTTTGATATAATCTTCCCAGTAGAGATCTCTACAATCTCAACTTTGTTAAGAACAAATACCACTTTCTTCAGTGAACTTGTGTGAGTCATCTGATATACAAACAACAAATTTGCTGACAGAGAAGGCACAAATAGAACATTTTTGAACTTACCATGATCCATATGTATTGTTCTCTTCCCTTCAGCAGAGATCTAAGAGTTTTCTCCCATGTGAATAATCATACCATCTTTGAGATCTAAAGAATAAAATTATTCTTTGGAGCAAACCATGTGGTTGGAGGCTCTTCAATCTATGAGGAGGGCTTGTGATTTTGAAAATCCATCCTTCAGTGCATGGCATCTCTCATGACCATTAGGCTCACTTCCATAATCGGTTTCTCTTGCACCTTTTGGGAGGGAACTGTTGTGTTGTTCAAGAAGCTTGGTCAACTAATCTATATTCTTCTGCATGCAAGATCTCTCTGGGTGGTTTCCTTTCTTGCAATAGGAACACTTGGATTTCTCAAATCCCTTCTATTTGTCCTTCTTAGATCTGGAGGATCCTTCTGATGGACTTGACTTGGAATTCAACTTGGGTTCAGATGGTCTCTTATCCTTTCCCTTGTGCTTCCCCTTCCCATTCGCACTTTTTGCTTCTCCAGCCATAATATAGTGATATTTGGAGGCTTGCAATGCACCCATCTTTATCATGTTATCTTGTTCTTGGATGAGAGATTTAGTGAAAACATCTAAGGAGCGAATCTTCCAACCAGGGATTGACATTCACCCAAAATGGAAGGTAGAGACAAAGATAGAGAACTCAAGACCTAGCTTGCTCAGAATGGATAGCACCAGTCGCTCATCCTTCTTCTTAATGCCACACTGCTTTCGTTGCATAACCAAAGATTTGATTTTTGAAAAGAACTGTTGAATGGTATCAAAACTGCTCAATTGAAGAGAAATCAACTCATTTTCCAGAATTGACCTCTTAGATCATCTTGTTTACTGAAGAGGGTCTCTAAATTCAACCATAACTCTCTTGGAGTCTTAAATCCTTCGATGTCGAAGAGTATATATATGGAAATATGAATACACATGAAACCAAATGCTTCATCCAATCTATTTAGATACTTGGTTTTCTCCACAACTGATTTTGGTTCAGGATCCTTCCCTATTGTCACCCCGTACATTGATTTGTTTCACAATACCATCTGCATATCATCCCTCCAATCAAGATAATTGAAGGGTGTCAAGATCCTGGAAGAGAGAGGAGAGCTCGAATGGTCAATTACAATTGCTAGAGTGAATACAAGGTTAAACTGTTGCTATTGTAGAAAAACTGTTGCAACTGCAAAAAACTGTTGCATTTGCAAAAAACTGTTGTAACTATTGATGCACTCAAAAAATTTGAATAACATGCAAAAAAATCTCAATAAGGAGGTATACTACTAATGAGCACTGTTATATAAAAAATATATATAAACATATTAATAATATATCTTAACATTAATATTAATATTAATAATATTAATATTAATGTTAAGATATATTATTAACATGTTTATATATATATATTTATATAACAAGCACTTCTTTAGGACAGTGGGAACTTTTATTTGGATCCTTCACATCTGGCTAGACCTCATTGGATTTCTCCAATGAATTCAATGCAATGGCACTAATATTTGTTGTGGAAATCCAGAGGCTTCTAGTGCACTATTGAAAGCAGCTGCTCAACCTATTCACTCTATGGCTCTTATACCATGTGAAATTCTAAGTCACGACATATCTAAAGAGCTGAGGATACCTCACAAAGAAAGACTGAGCAGAAAATTTGAATGAGTGAAAACTGTAGTAAAAAAGAGCAGAAGGATAATAATGCAACAAAACTTAGATAGAAGAAGAATAATGTCACGTGTTCCAATACTCAATATAATAAACAATGATTTTACAATGGAGAGAATTTGAATCATGCAGGAGAATTCAAACTTCAGTTGGTCTAGCACACGGATTATCACCATAAGAGTTCTCCAGAAGACTCAAATTCAACTCAACTGAACCTAAACTCAGCTAACTAAAGTCACAGACAATTAAATGACTAAGGAGGGAACAATTGTGAGTCTGTCATGCATTCCAGTCATAAAAGGGCGCATGCGGCCATAATCAGTGGCATCCGGAGCTCTAACCCCCCACAAGAGTTAGATAACTCAAGTGGACTGCACTGGAACATTCAGTAGGTTCCTATAAAATAGGAAACTGACTGAAGTGGTCCTAAAATGATGCATACAGGGTTCATAAGGTGGTATATGGATCCTGGATGAAATCTGCACACCACTAGAGGGAGAATGACATCAACAACAACTAGGAAAAATAAATAATGCCAGGTAGGACAAGGATGGAGTATTGAAATATCCTAACAATTCAACCATTGTCATTGATTTTATTTCAAGTCCTGTATGTTATTCAAGTATGGTTTGAAACTCATAGAATATATCATGAGATCTGTGGTTCAAATCCTCAAGTATTCTGATGATTTCGAGTGCTAGTTGATTGTATAGAAAAGGGTTAAACCTTTTGACAATTATGAGAAGCCTCTTGGCTCCCATATGATTTTTTTTTATGTTATGTTGAACCCATGATATTAGTCATAAACTTTTATAATGCAAAATTCTGAATTATTTTGAGTTTTCTACAACTCTACTAGATTTGCATAGATTTTGACTAGTTTTCACTATTTCTTGATTTTACTATCTTTTGCTCAATGAATTTCGATTATGTTAGTTCCTGATGTCAACTAATATCTTAATCAACATAATACACATTTGATTTTTTCAATTCGTTGGTCCTCTAAGTTGTTTGGAAGGTCATGAATATTGACTACTTGAGCAATCCCAATGTTCTCAAATCTACTCTGTAATTGCAAATTCCACCAAATCATATCTAAAATATAATTTTGAAGTGTGATAGAGATATATGAACTTAAAAAAAATAGAGCCACTTCTATCAAGTATCCAAATTCCCTTTTACCAAGTCTGGAGAGAGTTTTGGGTCCATTTTCAGTGTTTGTGCAATTTCTTCAAAACTAGTCATTGTCTTTCCTTCAAATTTCTTCCTAGTGTGCCTTACATCAAGGAAGGTACATTACAAAAGAGTTAATCAAATTTCTAAATTTATTGAATATAAATTTGTATACTAACGGATATAAAGTTAATTAAATATGATAGATGAAACTTATTTTAATAATGATGATGTTAGGTAAACTTAGCTCAATCAAAATGTCAAATGTATGTTTACTTTGGGCTAATCGTATTTGGGTAGCCTACGGTATTTTCCCATGGTATTGCATGTGAATAAGCCTACTTAAAGGATTGAACAACTACAATGTAAGGTGCATAAGGAATGGATATCAATAGATATATTATGACTGGTTTTCCGATTTGGTTTTCCGATTAGGTTTCTAGGGGAATCTTTCATTGTCATATGTGTATGCTTGTTGTAATGATTACTAAAAAGGGTGACAAATGGTGCCAACTTATATTAATAACCACTTTAAAAAAAATTGTTGTGCTAGTTTTAAAACTTATATTAACTTTTATATGTAATGAGTTGATAGCTATATAATTTGATTATTTATAAATTTGTAATAAGGAAATGTCAGCCTTTCACCTCTTATTTAATTGTTATTTAATATATAATAAGAGAAATTATTATTAACTAGTCTTTGGTGGAGGGAATTCAGAATGAATATAAGATTGTGAGAATTTATTTAATAATTACAAAAACTTCAAAAAAAAATTGAATTTTATATTTTATTTTTATTTTTTTAAATTAAAACTTTTCTTTTAAAATTTTAAATAAAATCATTTTAATTTTATATTTATGAAATGTCTACTTTAATTTTTTCTATTTATAAAATAATTTTTCTTATGTTTCGTAGATGCTCTCATATAAAATGGAGTTGGGTTAAATAAAATCATTTTAATTTTATATTTATGAAATGTCTACTTTAATTTTTTCTATTTATAAAATAATTTTTCTTATGTTTCATAGATGCTCTCATATAAAATGGAGTTGGGTTATTTTAGTGGGAATTAAGTGATTTTTTTGAAATTGTTATATTTAATTTTTCAAATTGCATTTTTATTGTAAATGTAAATTTAATGTTCTTAAATATTTTTAGAATATTTAATTTAACAATTTTAATGGTTAGAAAAATGAATGAAAAATGATTAAAAAGATTATTATTTTTTATTTTTGAAATTAAATGTTTATAGTAAAATTGGATTCAACTCTATTAAAAATCTTTAAGACATCTAATTAACCAAAAATATGACTGAAAAAAAAATGGTTTCAATATTAAAATTGTATTTTTTTATTTTAAAAATTAATTCAACTCCTCACGGCACTCAAACTCAAACCAACAATTTTAAGGAAATTTTGGCTCTTAACTCATTCATCAAATTATATCCCTCCACGTGCCTAACAAGAAATAGTCGGCCTTCATGCATCTTAGTAACATGTTCACTGTTCCATACTCATTATTGAGTAAAGGAAAAATGTCAAAGGATGGCAGGTGGAGATTGACTAAGAAATAGAGTGGTTGATATTAGAGGTGCGCAACTAGGTTGAGTCTTATCGTACAAGTATGGCAGTACCGCATAGACCAACATGTTCATGTTAAGGAGACCCAGCATGCAGGAGTAGTGGGATGTCTCTAAATAAAGATGCCATGCCATTGATAAGGAGGTAGTTACAAGTTACAATAGTTAAATAGATGGGTAGAATATAAATAACGTATTCAAGGAAATCACTTTAAGTACTAAGTGCTTTAAAAAAAATGAAGGATAGATAAAAGCATGCCGTAATAAGTAGTTTTTAACTATTTTAACTACCTCCTTATCAATGGCATATTTATTTAGATACATCCTCCTTATCAATGGCAGCTGTAAGAGCATGAGAGAACTACGTTGTTCTCTGTTGTAATGCCACACTTCTATGATAAGATTCTACCTCAATATTTTGTTGCACTCTACATTTTTCCTTTGGTGATTAACGAGTATGGAATAGTGAATATGCTATATATGTGCGATAACAAGTATGGAATAGTGAATATGTTAGATATATGTGTTCATTATGTGTTCATATGTAATGGAATAGTGACTATGCTCGATGGGAAACAATCATTTCAAATTGAAATTTGGCAATCGTAATCCCAATGGTTGTGAGTTAAAAAAAGAATGAAAGAATAAAAATGAATTATGACCCGCTTTTTTGGTATCATGTGTTCAACCATACAACTCTAATGATATCACGTGTTCCACCATATCAAAATTTATTTTTAATATCATGTGTTTTTAGTTCTTCGTAATATTTAATATCATGCTTTTTAGTCCTTCATAATATTTAATATAATTAACATGTAAATAAATTTAGATTAATATTTCATTAAATGTGAATATGTTAACTAACTAAACTTGCAGGTTTATATCTCAAATTATTTTAAAATTGATATTGTGTGATATTAATAGTCTTTGTATTTAGGTTGACAGCAATTTATTAAGGGGTCTACTTTATTATTTATATAGTTTAAGTTTTTAGATTATGTTTAATAGACTACATTTGGAGTGACAAATCAATTTTTTTAAGTACTTTCATTTGACAAAAACATTTTTTTTACATTTTTTACATGCTTTTATTCAATGTTGAGTTTGAAGATAAATATTTATATATTGTGAATATGAATTTAGTAGAAATTTTGGAAGATAAAACTAATCCTAAGAAAATTTAACATTAATTTGATTTTGATTTCGTAATTTTATATGATTTGTAACATTATAGGTATATAAGTTTTTAGATAACTAAGTCATTAATGCTATTCCAAAGCTGGTGCAAATCGCCTTAGTTGTAGATTCCACAAAAATCGTCTTAGTTATAGCTTCCATGACGTTCTTCACATGTTCTACATTGCATTTGTTGGTTTTTCCATGTCATAGTTTTACACTACTTGTTATAGTTTCCACAAACTAGTTTTACAACCTTTGTTATACTTTCCACCACCACCTTTGCTCCACTTTCCACTAGTTTGAGTTCCAACTCCTATTAATGACTGAGCACAAGCATCAATACTAGTTGAACCTTAGTAAAACCAATTTTTTTACCCATATTGGGTTGATTCAAATGTATCAAAGCCAACATCTAGACCAAATTGAGAGCTAGAACCAATGAAGATATCAGATTGAATGGTTACAATCATGAGATCTAACTATTTTGTTGTTCATCTCTAAGTCTAGTAAAGGCTGTCACTCCTCCCTACTCTTCCAATTAGAGGTGTCTTAGATTGTTTTTCCCTCTTGTTTGATATCAACCTCGCTTTTCATTTATGTCTCTTACTATGCTCTCACCTCTACTTTGCTAATGATGGTGATTAAACATAGTTCTAGTATCTTGTCATTGTAGTTAGAAACAAACAAACAAATGACTGCTATATGAATCTAATGAGGAGAATTCATAATCATTATGATTGTTGCAAGGTGGGCCTAAACTCGTTGCCCCATACTGAACATTATAGGAACAACAATGAAAGGGTTCACCATAATGCATTACACTACAACCGTTATGGATTCTAGTCAAATCATAGAAACCCATTCAAAAACATGAAAGCTATAAACTGACATGATTTGGATGGAGCACCTATGTACCATTAATTTAATAAATAAGTATATGTTAGGGGATGGGTTCAACGCATAAGAAAAACTATAAATGTAATCATAATTTATACATACCCACTTCAAATAGAAAATCTATCATATGGGTGATACTAGTTCCCCGGCACTCAAAAACACAATCAATTTATCTAAAAACCAAATAGTCTAAACAAAGACTTGTTTGGATGAATTACATTCATCCATTCCATGACATCAATACTTTCCTACTAAGAACTATAAAGATCTTCCAGTAGAGAATATGTTGTTGGAAAATTGTTTAGGGCTTTAGAACCAAAACCCGCTAAAATGAGATTCTTGTGACTAAGTTTTTAAAAAATGTGAATGATTGCATCCTTAGGAAAGCTAAGGAGATATATGAGTGTCGATGTTTCCATACCCCATTTGTTTTTAAATGGGAGTGCTAATCAGCATAATACATTGACTAGTAAAAGGGATGGGCAATACAACCAAACACCAAAGCCATATTATTTTACATGTTTGTGTAATTCACGTGTAATTGTCATACACTTGACCTTAATGCTAAATAAATATCTAGGTTTATTCCTTTTGTTACACTAGTTAATGGTGTTGCCACATAAGATATAAACATACCATATTGTATATTTCATTGTATTTATATATTACTCATTTAATCAATATTATTAGGAACTATTAGCTTAGAATGGATTTTAGTATGGGCTTTACACCATCGTCAGGGACGTGGGTGAGAATATATTTGATTAGGGTATTCCACTTTCTTGGATTGTACCTTGTATTTGATGTGGAGTTAATTCGGCCATGATTTCCACCTTTCTTGTACATGTCAAAGGTGGCAGAGCTCTTGGCTCCTATAAAACTAAACCCTTAATGTATTAGTAAAGTTACGGTCAATTAGATCATTGACACCAAGATGAAGGGAACCCAAGACAAAAACATACATCTATATTCATTTTGTTCTCAACATAAAGAGGCTAACACTATCTTTTAACATAAAATTTAAAAACCTAAGAGGAAAAAGCCTTGAGATCCAAAACCTTAATTCTAGGATATGAGGTGGAAAAAAGGAATGTCGACTTGAGTTTCCTACTTGATACATCAACTTATTGGGATTGTAACTTTGCGTATGAATTTTGTTTGGGGTGTTTCATTGACCATTACAAAGCTTATTCTAAGCTCCATATGTTTTGATGGCCTAGAAATCATGGACTTAAAAGGCCACATGCTAATCGCCAAAAATGCACGGAAAGTGCCAAAAAAATGCACTAGAAGTTTAGGGATCACTATTAAATTGATGTAAACATAACAAGGTCTAGGACCATTTATGAGTCATTGATATGTTTGGGTTTCCATTTGAATTGTTTCTTGTCCATCATAGCCAAAACCATAAGGTTTTATTCCTTGTAAATATTTAAAGAACCTCTTCACTACAACTTAATATTTTCATGTAGAGTCCATCATAAGAAGATTCATCATTACTATTACAAAATGTAATATTTGATATAGTTCTGACTATGATGTGCATAAGACTTCCATTTACACTATAATGAATGGGTTTAGCCATCTAACCCTTCCTCTTTGAGGGGGAGAGATTTTCTATTTTCTTTGGCAATTCTTATTTTGGTCAACTACAATTAACATTTTTATGTCATTGTTCATTTATAAAGAATTCTTTTAAGAAATTGATTAGTATTTTTTTTCATTTTATCCTTAAGGGTCTAAGTAATAATGAATATCACTTATATTATTATCTAAAAATAATAATACACTTCACCCAATTTTTATTTTAAATTGGTAATACACTTTACCAAAATCCTTCATTTTAACTAACTATATGATTTACTCAACTAACATATTGTCCTCGATAGGTTTCTGCTATCTTGTTATGAATGAAATAAGAAAATAACTAATAAAAATTCTAATAACTCTAACTTAAATCGGTCGCCCCTTCATTTAGTAGATAATTATGAAAACCTTTCTCCAACAATTCAACTATATACAAAATGGAGAACAAAAGAAGGATCGACTGACCCTTCTTGCAGTCTTGAAATATTATCAAAAGAATAATGGGAAGAAGAAGAGTTTTTCGCCCCTTCATTTATGAGGGAATTGTAAAAATAGAACAACTTGGAGAAAGAGCGGCTGCTCTTTCTCTGAGAATATTTCCACTTTCCAGCAAACTAGGCAAAGCAATGTTAAAATGAAAATTTTGTTTAGAGTGTCAATATATACTTTCCCCACTCCTAAAAATCATCCCTAGAGGAAGGAGCGGGCGCTCTTTCTCCTCAGCATCTACTTCCAACACCCCGAAATAGAACAACCTGATGAAAGAGAGACCTCTCTTTCTCTGATAAAATTTCAACTTGCCAACAAACACTTTCAAGCAAAACTTCTATAAATTTTGTTGTTAAAATGTCGATATCTAGTTTCCGAGGTGACACGTGGAATGCTAAGATTGTGACATGTGGCGCATTTGATTTTTACAATTAGTCTAAAGATTGTATAAACGAATAATAAGGATATTAATGGTACCATTTCAATATAAACATATGGATTTCACTTATATAAATTTTTGGAATAGGTATCAGGGATCAAATTTGAAGGGTTGAACTTAATTTTAGGTTGAAGGTTATATATTTATACCACCCTTCTATCATGAAGGGCTTTAATTAAAAAAATTACACTTCAAATAACAATAATAAATTAACTCAACGTTTCATTAAAAAAAATTCTAAATAAAATATTACGAGATATGAGTAATACATTACATATTTCCTTGCATACACTTAAAGAAAGTGAGGTGTAACAATGCCATTCCACCCAGCTTAATAAGGAACATCGAACAAACTGTTCAACTGAAATTGATCCTATGGACAATTATATCTCCCTTGTTGATATAACTACAACTCCATTCAGATAACCCCTATTATTTTGGTTTGTTAGATGTTTTATGACTGGAAATATCAGAAGTACTAGTGTGTTGGAATATTCTCACCATCATTATTGTATTTGCCTGCATTCTGCATGCATGCATACTGCATGCATCCAGTCATCAATATGGTAGTCTCCCAGCACCTAGCCCTCATTTTTTAGCCCCAGGAGCTTGTTTCTGCTCAGTTCCAGCCCTCCTAGCCACTGATGCGCCCTTGTTTCCATCACTAGAGTACAATTGTGCACTCTTCCACCTATTTAGGAGTTCTATCAGTCAGTTCCATGATTAGTGGATTAGTTCCTTGATTTGAGGATTGATTGCTTAGTTAACTAACTATAGCACTTAGATAGACTACTACAGAGACTAGTTCAGCTCTACTGACTACTGAAAGCTCTTCATGCGCCCACATTGGAGTCTCCTTCCATATATTAGTGCCACATGCACGAGTTAGACTGAGTTAGACTCACCTTTGACTTACCTTTTACTATTGATGGTTAGTACCACTGATTAGGTGATGGTTCCAATTCAGTCCAGGCCATGCTATTGAGGAGAATTCGAATAACCTAGGAAGTATTTGAATTCATACCATTGTAGTCTCACATTTTTTCCAGCTTATAGCCGAGGAATAATATTACAACAATTTTTATCATTTCTTGAGTTAATGAGTGAATATTTATTCTATTTTTCTTCTTTTTCTCTGCAATTCTTGAGTGAAATTAGCGAGTTTTTCTCTAGCTGTGTGATCTACCCTGTAGAGTTTCACATGGTATCAGAGCTTGAGTCAGCTATTCGAGTTGCAGCAGTTCATTGAGCAGTTGTCTTTGAGTGAGCACCAGAAGCCTCTAGATTTCCACAACAATTCCTGGTGCAATTATCTTGAATTCAATGAAGCAATCCAGTGGGGTCTAGATAGGTGTGAAGGATCCAGTCACATGTGCTTACTATCCTAAGCCATTGTTCTCTCGATTTGCAGCAAATCTCCATAAAAAAAAATTCATTTGTTTTGCAGGTTATCTCGATCTTCAATTCGAATTCAGGAGCTACCATGGATCTAAAACTGAACTCCTTCAACTATTTCGAATGGAAAGCCAAGATGGACATCTTCATGAAGTCCACAAGTATTTCAAGAGTGTTGAATGGGACTGCAGTCAAACCTATGGGTGCTACTGAGAAATAAAAGTACCTGGATAGAGTTGATGAAGATGTTGGACTGCTACTCCTCAGCATTTCTGAAGACCTCCATTTTCATGTCATTGACATCCTCCCAAATTCGTTCTCCTCGGTTTCATGGATGCAATGGCTCAATAATGCAAATCCACTGCACCTGGAACATGTCCCATATAAACATGATCTTTTATAATATTTTTGTCCTTTAGGTCTTGGACACATTATGCTATGTATAAATTCTCTGGATGCATTCGGTGGTTGTAACGATGGGCATTCCTGCACAATGTTAGTAAGCAAAACACAAAATATATGTCTATGTGTATCATAATAGTACTCAAATTCTACATGCTATCCATAGCAACATGTGTAGCAATCAATGCAAATTCTAACATACCAGGGTTTGCATTTTTCAAAGGACCTTTGGCCCAAGTTCAATTGTCTCTGCTCATTCTTGAACCGATCGTAGAGTTTTGTTTTTGTCATTTAAAGGAAGTGCTTGACATGGGGTTCACACCCATTAATGCCTTTTCTCAACTTTAACACATCTCTTTGATTCGATGACGGTCTAGTGTTATCATGCAAAAACGTTTGTACTAGTTCTTTAACAACATCAATAAGATTCATGTCTGAATGAGGTAACTTACCAACAAAGGCCCAACAATCGTTTTGGCGTGGTGTCTCAAGTTTTTCTCTAATAGAAGAATACTTTTGAAGAGTCTTTCTATCTACTTTAAATATTTTACATGTGTGTGATTGTAGGCGATGTTGACCTGTGGATTTGTCTACGATCGATTCTGACAATACACGACGGGCCACATTAAAATCTTCTGTACGAGAATTTTTCCAATCAAATTAAATGCAGATTGTAGATTTCTAATAACATGATCATTGGCCTCTGAACTTTTAACTACCTTTATGCAAAAAATTATCCTAACATGAGTTAGACAATGTGATTTTAACAAAGCCAGAAACAATTGACATTTTGCTACATCGGTTTTGGATTCAAAAAATTCTTTGATTATCCTGTTACAATGGAAATCAATAGTGCGTTTGGGAAACTTACCTTCCAGTCCTGAAAATGAACTTTCTTCCACGTGAATACATCAGGGAGTTCTTCGTCATATGCTTGATAGTTGAGGCAAGGGAGTAGGAAAGGAAGTACGAGTCTTGTCACTGGTTTGTTGTGGCCCTTCGTTCACAATTTGGTCCTTCAAGTGAGTGTGTTCGATATGAGTGTGCTCTTCTTGGGGAGGTTGCCAATTAACAACTTGTTCAACATCCATCCCTTCATGCTCGAAATCAAGAAATATTTGATTTAATTCAACCACTTAGTCGTTGCTTGTTGATGGATCTAAGGCACTAACATCTTCATGTCTACAGTTTTCCATGTACAACCTGGCCTTTTCTCTTATCTCATAGGCCTTTTCAGGTGTTGGCTCCTTCCTTCTAGACTTTATTTTATTATTACGTCTGTTTCCCATATTCAATACGTTTTTTAACAAAACAAAATATCACCCCTACAAGAATGAACAACAAATAAGATATTAAAACTCGATGTGCATGATTATTAAAACACGATGTAGCGATTGATTATGTACAACAACATCTAGTGAGAATGTTTTCATATAATATTAAAAGCTACTGAGAATGCCATATAGATATAACAACAACATCACCTCTAGGAACTAAATTGGATGGTATTGGATGGTAGTATGGGATGTTAGTAGGAGCACATTTCCTACAAAAGGAGAAGCTCCTACTCACTTCATTTTCATGTTTTGGATGAGGGAAAACAGGCCCAAAAGATTACTTGAGTTTGATTCTTTAGGTGTTTGTGTGAGTTGTTGTACTTAAATCATTAGGAATTCAACAAATGTTTGTGTACTAGATGGAGTTATGCGATTATGAAAGCTTATTGCTGGTGATGCAAACAAGTTTTTTTTATTATCTTCATGAAAGGTTCAAAGAATTGCTTGGTGCATCTTGTAGTTTTTTTGTGGTAAGATGTTTTTATTGTCTATGTTGAAGATTAAGAAGACTAAAATACATCTATCATACAATTCATGAATAAAAACTAAAATAGATACAATTCAAACAAAGTGAATGAAGACTAAAATACATTTAACAAGAGGAAGAGGTCACCATACCTCAAGGATTATCATTGCTCTTTGCTTCAAATGTAAAATGCTATTTTGATGTATCCACTATATGTAAGAAGAGTTCAACTGTGTCCAAGCAGCATGAGAATTCAATCCAAGGAGCCAAATAGAGTCCAACTGTTGTGTATTCAATCAAAGGAGCCAAATATAGCCCAAATGGTGTGTATTCAATCCAAAGAGCCAACTAGAGCCCCGACTCTTGTGTATTCTATCCAAATTGTCAAAGAAACACCAAATGAGGTCTAAATTCACTCCAAGATGAAAATGGTTGTTGGACTGTGCATGAAAACAGTGAAAACATGCGTGGAATAAGAAAACAAATGCAGGAGAAGAGCGCGGGTTATTTTCTAAATTTTATGCTCAACAAGGACGCACACAAGCTAGTAGCGCGTGCGCGCTAGATGTGCATGCACGCTCCTGTTGAATGTTAAATAGTTTTGGTGGGTAACATTTACTTCATTTATTGCCAAATAAATCGATATGTTTCAGTTTGTTCCTAGAGCCCCTCCCCCATAAAGGCCTTTAGGCCCTCTTCTAAACATTAATCCCTA
Source organism: Larix kaempferi (assembly GCA_027924585.1). Lineage (NCBI taxonomy): Eukaryota > Viridiplantae > Streptophyta > Pinopsida > Pinales > Pinaceae > Larix > Larix kaempferi. The sequence continues at coordinate 5,682,280 of BSBM01000909.1, forward strand.
AGTGCATAATTGCACAAGATGATGAGGAGGAGGAGGGTGATGACAATGAAGATGATCATGATGTAGATGAAGATGATAAAGATGAAGATAATGGTGATGATGATGAAGATGTTGAAAATGATGATGAGGGTGATGAGGATAATGATGATGGTGATGAAGAATATGATGATGATGGAGATGTTGATGGGAAAGGGGGAGATGACAATGATGATGAAGAGGAGGACGATGACGATGATGAGGATGATGATGATAATGATGATCACCGTCATCATCTTCATCATCATCATCTCCATCATCATATGATGATGATGATGATCATCATCTTCATCTTCATCAGCATCATCTAAATCATCTTCATCATCATATGGAGCTTCTCTAATGTTGATGATGAAGATGTTGATGATGATGATGATGGTGATGAAGATGATGATGATGATGAATATGATGATGATGGAGATGTTGATGAGGAACCTAGAGATGACAATGATGATGAAGATGTTGATGATGATGGAGATGTTGATGAGGAACCTAGAGATGACAATGATGATGAAGATGTTGTTGATGATGATGATGGTGATGATGATGAAGATGTTGATGGTGATGGTGATGACAATGTTGATGATGATGGTGATGGTGATGAAGATTATAAATGATGATAATGAAGAAGATGGTGATGATGGAGATATTGATGAGGAACCTAGAGATGACAATGATAATGAAGATGTTGTTGATGATGATGATGGTGATGATGATGAAGATGTTGATGATGATGGTGATGGTGATGAAGATGATGATGATGATGATGAATAAGATGATGATGATGGAGATGTTGATGAGGAACCTAGAGATGACAATGATGATGAAGATGTTGATGATGATGATGATGGTGATGATGATGAAGATGTTGATGATGATGGTGATGGCATGATGAAGATGATGATGATGACGATGATGATGATGGGGATGTTGATGAGGAACCTAGAGATGACAATGAGGATGAAGATGTTGATGATGATGATGATGATGAAGATGATGATGATGATGGTGATGGTGATGGTGATGAAGATGATGATTATGATTAAGATGATGATGCTGATGTTTATGAGGAAGGGGGAGATGACAATGATGATTAAGATGTTGATGATGGTGATGATGATGAAGATGATGATGATGGAGATGTTGATGAGGAACCTAGAGATGACAATGATGATGAAGATGTTGATGATGATGGAGATGTTGATGAGGAACCTAGAGATGACAATCATGATGAATATGTTGATGATGATGATGATGGTGATGAAGATGATGATGGTGGATATGTTTATGAGAAACCTAGAGATGATAATGATGATGAAGATGTTGATGATGATGATGATGGTGATGATGAAGATGTTGATGATGATGGTGATGGTGATGAAGATGATGATGATGATGATGAAGAAGATGATGATGATGGAGATGTTGATGAAGAACCTAGAGATGAAAATGATGATGAAGATGTTGATGATGATGATGATGGTGATGATGATGAAGATGTTGATGATGATGGTGATGGTGATGAAGATGATGATGATGATGATAAAGAAGATGATGATGATGGTGATGTTGATGAGGAACCTAGATATGACAATGATGATGAAGATGTTGTTGATGATGATGATGATGATGGTGGTGGTGGTGATGGTGATGAAAATGATGATGAAGAAGATGATGATGATGATGGAGATGTTTATGAGGAAGGGGGAGATGACAATGATGATGAAGATGATGATGATAATGATATACGTAGCTTCTCTAATTTTGTTGAATCATTACTAGTGTGAGATGATGATGATGATGATGATGAAGATGATGATGAGGAAGATGATGATGATGAGGAAGAGGGTGATGAGGAAGATGATGATAAGGAAGAGGGTGATGACGATAATGATGATGAAGATGATGGATGATGATAAGATGGTGGTGATGACGATGATGATGAAGATGATGATGATGATGAATATGATGGTAATGGTCATCATCATCATCATCTAAATCGTCTTCGTCATCATAAGGAGCTTCTCTAATTTAGGATATAAGGAGGATATAAGATGATGATGATGATGGTGATGATGATGATGATGATGATATTCGTCATCCTCCTCCTCCTCCTCCTCCTCCTCATCATCATCATCTTTGTCATAATCATCATCATCATCATAATCATCGTCATCGTCATCACCATATTCATGACCATCATCATCATCATCTTCATCACAATCATCATCATCACCATCATCAGCATCTTCATCATGATCTTCATCATCAACATCAACATCATCATCATTGTCATCACCATCTTCGTCATCACCCTCTTCATCAAGATGATGGTGATGACAACGATGATGGTGAAGATAATGAAGATGATGACAATGATAAGGGTGTATAGAGTAGAAGAGAGTGGGGGGGATTGGGTGGATAGGAAGAGAGGGGGGTGGGGTTATAGAAAGGTGGGGGGTCCCAACCTTAGAGGCAATCTCATCTTATCAACAAAAATAGTGAATGAAAATAGTTTGGAACTTTTATGTCTAGGAATGGAAATTAGATTTTATAGAGAAACAAGCAATGCGTGAACGCTTCTAGTTATGCATGAACGCTTCTAGAAATGCATGTGCGCTTCTAGTAAAGCGTGCGCGGTTATCCGAGTGCGCGCTTCTAGTAATGTGTACGCACCTATCCGTGTGCACGTGTCTGGATTCAAATTGGTTTTGGCGCCCTTGTAGGCTTGGAATTAGCTTTGGATTTCCAAACCTTGAGGGTCAGTCTGATTTATGATAGAACACATCAAATGCTGCAACTTCATGTTTTTCACACCGAGTTCTGCATATGCTCCACTAGTGTACTACAAATGAAATTGCACACACTTGTCAAGCTCTGTGTGCAGATTCTAACTATATATTTTTGGAATAGATCTGTTGTTGTTTTCTATTTTTAATTCATGTTTAACTACACTCATGTCAAATTTGTAAAAGACATAGGTCGTTTATTTGGCCTATAAATTTTGATTGGCTTACCTATTTTGAGAACGGAAAAGAACCCGCACAAGAGTACAAGAATACCTACAAGCTAAAATAAAAAAGTTTTTTTTTTTATTTTCAGACCATGATATGGTGGACCAACACTTGACCATGTCGATTTAAGGCTTCACTGACTTTTGTAATTTAAAAAAATATAAAATTAACTTTTAAAATTTTGGAAAATAGCCCCACACAAGATTCGTCTATTGCCTACACCTATACATATTGTTTTCCTCATAAATTGAAAATTTACATAACAAACAGGTGGCTCAACTAAAACATGTGCATTATGTTTTAGAGAAAAAATAACATACCAATCTTAAAATAATGAAATTTTGGGGTGGTTATACTACGTTTCCATAAATAAAAGTTATATATTCTGGAAGGTCATCAATTTTTCTACGTTTCATCTTTTTACGCCTAATTCGAAAGAGTTTTGTAGGTACCTCTAATAATTCATTTTAATGATAATATTTGTGTTTTTCCAACATGTCATTGCAACTAGCCTGTCATAATTGGATATCATTACCTTACACTAATCCATTATTATATTGTATTTAAAAATATTAATAATAACTAACACATGTTTTTTAGTAATTATATTAAATATGTTTATATTTTAATAATCATATTAAATATGCTTATAGTAATATTTATGATTACAATGTAATTTTTAAAATTTTGAATTAAAAAATGCTATTTTTTATTATTTTAAATTAAACCTCATTACAACTTTTTTTTATTTAAGATTTTATCAAGCCTATGGTTATGAAGGGAATATGATTTTGCAGGTTATGATTATTAAAGAGTTAATCATATTTATAAAGTTATTGAATGTAATTTTGTATATTAATGAATATAAAGTATGAATTAAATATGATAGATTAACTTTTCTAATAATGACAATGTGAGGTAAATTTAACTCATTTAAAGAGTTAAATGTATGTAGTCCATGATGTATGAATTAAATAGGATAGATTAACATTTTCTAATAATGATAATGTCAGGTAAATTTAACTCATTTAAAGAGTTAAATGTATGTAGTCCATGATGTATGAATTAAATAGGATAGATTAACATTTTCTAATAATGATAATGTCAGGTAAATTTAACTCATTTAAAGAGTTAAATGTATGTAGTCCATGATGGTATTCATCCAATGTATTTTTTATCCCATAGTATTAGCCTATGGTATTGCATGTGACAACTCCATTCCAAGGTATCTAAAACCTAACCACATTGATTAGAAACAATGTATATCGATGGATATATTATGTTTGGTTTTTAGATTTGGTTTCCAGGTAAATTTTTCATTGTCATATTTGTGTACTTGTTTTCCATTTTATGTTCGGATTGGGCATGCACTCATGAAATTTTCCATCGTCATATTTGTGTGCTTGTTTTCGGGCTAGATAGTCCAGCCATACATTCAGCTCTTTTCCACAATGGTAGTTCAGATGAAGATCTCTTACCATTGCCCTCTTTACTTAAGTATTGGCTAAGTGGTTATGATTACTACTATCTGTGCATATCTATTTCCTTACAAAATTCTGGCAGCATATCTTACTAGTTCTTCATTTCCAATATACTGATATATATGTTTTCATTGGGAGAAAACATCTATATGCTCTTCTTGCATCTCATAAATGTTGTTTTTTATTTTATAGAAAACTCACTGATAACATTTATTATTTCTAAATTTGAAATGTTTTTTTGGATAGAAAACCAACTGATAACATTTATTGTCTTTAAATTCGAAATGTAGACATCTCCAGATCTATGCACGGCTATTAATAATCGCCCAAAAGGCTAAAGAGTAATCCGTTGAACATATAAAAAGTAATAATAAAATTGTATAGAAGAGACTAGGTTGGGTTACATGGATTTGCACCAAGTAGGAAAATCAGGCACTCCGGTTCAGCAGCTTGTTTAGAATCTTCAAGTAGGACCTGCAGAATCAACCAACTTTCAATTGAAGGACTCTTCAAGAAACTCATAAAATAGGTTAATAGTGCTATTAATTTTCTATCAGGTGCTATTAATTTTTCTTTTAAGTTTTCTTGAACACGAACTTCATTTGAAAGTTGGTTGGTTGGTTCTCACCGTACTAATGGAAGATTTGGAAGATTTCAAACAACTTATTGAACATGAGTGCCTAATTTCCCTACTCGGTCCAAATCACTTTTCAAAACTCGTCTTTTTCACATCATTTAATGGGTTTACATTAATATTATACTCATTACTCGTACTTATTAAAAATATTACTTTATCATTTAGAAACAACAACATTTTTTATTAATTTTTGTTAGAATTATAAATTTTAATATATGATAATGAACATGGTAGTTATTAATCTTCATTGAAACTAACTTTAAATATATATTGATAATAAGATAATTAATTAACACTTATTTAAATTATGGTTGTAAATATCTATAAGTTATAAATTAAGTGTTATGAATAAGTTACTTGTTATTTTCTTTAATTATATGGATTTACCTATCCAGCAACAGTTAATTATTTTTCTTTATTTTATATTGTTTATTTCTACTTTTAAATTAAAACCATAATCTACCCAATTTTCTAAAATATATTCACAATCTGTGTAAATATATTAATATAAAAATACAAATAGTGCATGCAATAAGTAATTTTTTTGGTATTTACAATTTTTTTTAAGAGCCACCTCTTATTACGGGCATGTTTTAGTAATGCTTTCATTTCTCTTTCGAACATGTTCTTATTATTTATGTCTTTGGGTATTGTGTTTCTACTATCGCGTGTTTTGACACAGTGAAATGCTACATATTTTCAAAGATAAAATTATTTTATGTGTGATTTTGTTCTTATGAAATCACTTCACTTCAGGAAGCGAACGTGCCATATGCATAAATGTCTCTTTTTCATAGGATTAAACAGAAATGCCAACAGAAATGCCAGTAAACGGTTAACATTTTTAGTTTATCATAGACAATCAGACACTTGAAAATATGTAAAACATTGGCAACAGATGTGGAACCAGCTTATATAAATTCTACGTTAGATTAAAAAATGAACCATTCATGCTTGAACTGTTCAGTTGCTGAAATTAATTTGTTTTACATATCCCAATAACACCCAAATTTGGATGACGGAAAATAATAGCTTTTTAAAAGTAATATGATTCGCTGGGTTTTGTGAGTCGCTTTACGGTTTGTGATGGTGAATAGAAGCAATACTTATGCATTGAACAATGATTAATGATTTTTGGCTATCATTATCTAGTTTGCTGCAGGTTATTTCCAAATTGTTGCAGGCCATTTAATGTGGCCGCAGTAGGTCTGTTGGCGGTTGAATCTCAAGCAGCTGGCCTGCTACTACTACATTAAATGGCCTACAGCAAGTTAAATAGTGCTTACCTCAATGTTATTATATATGTGACACATCTTTTACTGGGCTAGTCTCAATGTTATATGCTGTTACCGCATTAAATGAGCATTGTTATACATGTTTCTAAATAAACTAATTTACTTATAATAAACTGATAACAAAAACTTGGATTACTCCATTTACTGGTATTTCTGTTCCATCATATAAAATAGAGACACGTTCTTTAGTGAAGTGAATTCAATTGAACAAAATCACATAGTAATTTTATCTTTAAAATATGTAGCATTTCAATATACCAAAAGATGCGCGAGTAGAAACACCAAGAGTTAAAGACATAAATAGGAACATGTTTTGAGAGAGAAAGGGAGGATTACTAAAACACGCCGTACTAAGTAGCTTTTAAAAAATGGTAGCGTAGCTGAAACTGGGCCACTACATATGGAAAGTGGTTCTTTAAATACACTGTTTATAAGTATTTTGTTTTTAACTACCTCTTTTTCAAGGGCATTTTTATTTAGATCATAGTAATATAATTCTGTAGTATTGGCATTTCAGTTATCTGAAATCCGGAATAAATTTGATTTTGTTGAATATTCTGTGTAAGTGTAATACGAATACGGATTTTTAATAGTAGAAAATTAAAATTTGAAAACCAATTTAAAAAAAAAAAACTAAACACTATAAAACATAAATACCATTTAATCTATACTTTCTTATTAAAATAATTATTAATAACTAGTTGCGGTTACTCGCTTGCCATATGGCAGGTTGTTGATTATTTTTGTTTTGTTTTTTAAATATATTTGATTTTATTATATAAATGTCTATATACATTTATCGTATATTTTTGAATACTCGATTAAAAAATATTATATATAAGCAATCTACTTCATATTTTATTAGTACTAGATTTTAATAATATTCGTATTCTTATTCGTACTCGAATTATGCTACTATGATTTAAATACATTCTCCTAATCAATGGCATGTGTAACAAAAGGAGGCTCCCTTTCACTTTAGGGGTGGTCCTTCTCATTAGTTCCTGTGGATGCTAGGTATTTCCTCACTTGTATAATAAAAGGTGGATCTATGTGGTACTCTATCATAAGGTGTATCATAGGGGCATTCTATAGGGCATGTGCATATTTATAAAATTATACAAAATAAATAAATTAAAATCATAAATATTGCATTACATATTTAATATGAAGAAGAACCTTAGAAAAAAACAACAACTAAAGTGCAAACTTGTAAAATTGTGAGCCATAAAAGTGCAAAGTCATTGATCTACAAAACGGGGAGATCATCAAATTTGGAAACCTCTTCTTTTGGAGTTGCCAGCTACCTGCATTCTCTATGGAGGCACAAACTTTTAAACACAAGCATCAATAGTTATCAATAAATCTAAAACTATTAACAAATTTACATTTAGAATGTAAATATAAAAGAAGGATTTACACCACTAAAAAATTTGATCCTTCTCCACCCTTTAATAAATATTTTTTAAAATAAATCTATACTAATATGATAATATATGAATTTATATACTGACTCATTTATATCTATAGTGACTCATTTATATGTATATTGCCTCACTTATATCTATACTGACTCATTTGCTTTGGTCACTAATGGATATGGAATAGTGAAGATGTTAATAAGATGCATGAACCCCACCATTTGTAGATGCACGAGAACCCTTTAACTATCTATTCCATATTCCATTATTTCACATTACGTAATTACAGCAACGGTATTCCATTTTGAAATAACTTCACCAAAAATTTATTAATCTTGTAAAAAATAAAAAACCTAAAACCGTAAGAAAACTCCTTGACACTAATAAATTTATTTTATGTCAAAATGCCATATCATATATATAAATTAATAATAACAATAAACATGTTACTGAATTGGTATTTCTCATTATTACACCTACATAAATAACATTACATTCTACCCTTACTTAGTTATTATATGCAGCTTTTGTTTTAAGTATTCAAGTTTACGTATATTGCAGTTAGTGAGAAAGGGTCGTACTCATTATTGCACCTACATAAATAATATTACATTCTACCATTACTTTGCTATAATATGCAACTTTTCTTTTAAGTATTAGAACGTTCAACATTTAAGTATATTGTAGTTATCATGACTTTGTTATAATGAGAAGCTTTTATATTTGAAGTATTCAATGTTTTTAAGTATATTGCAATAAGAAGTTTTTATATATGAAGTATTTAATGTTTTTAAGTATATTGTAATAATATTTTTTAAGTATATTGCAGTTATTGTTATGTTATAATAATATGCAATTTTTATGTTTCAAGTATTTTCTTTATTGTAGTTAGAGAAGAGTGGTGCACTGCAATATTTTTTTTAATAATGAATTTAGTTATTTACCCACTATTACATTTCTAGATAAACTTAATAGTTTATCACTACTTTGTTATAATGTGTTATTTTTAATGATTAAATTTTACATGTAGTGGATATGTTTATATGAATCATGATGTGTTTATATGGATATTATTTTTATTTTATATTATTATTATTATTATTTTTAAAAATGTAGTTTTGCTAATAAAATATTATTATATCACAATTTATTATATCTATTTATTTAAAAATATTTAAAATAATATTTATACTATTTAGAAATAAAATATGTAAAATTGTAATATATGTATAAATAATATTAATAAATAATTATTTTACACATTTAATTTATGTTTACTTATATTATGTTTTTAAAACTATATAAAAATTAAAAAAATATTTAAGTTTAATCATTTTAATTTTATAATTTTAATATCCAATAAAAATGTGTAAAATTCATAAATTATTAATTACAGAAGTCTTAACTAATCTAGATATCAAAATAAAGAAAAGTTAAACAACACAAAAAATAACAAACCCACTCCACTATAAAGACTATCCATACAATTAACTCTTGATATAATATATCCCTACAAAGACATAATAAAAATTTGGGCTATATTATTTGGAAATAAGACTCCCATGTCAATCTCAAAATGTTTATGCATCATCTATATAATATATTCTTATTCATAGGTATATAATATATTCTTACAAAAACATAATAAAAATTCAAGCTATATTAAATGTTTATTGTAATTGTTTATTTTTGTGATAAAGCAAAATTTAATGATATCATATTAAAATTTTAACTTATATCAAAACTCTTTAACTATATTAATCAACTTTTGATATAATATATTCATGAAAAGACAATAATAAAAATTTGGACTATATTATTTGGAATTAAGACTCCCATGTCAATCTTAAAAATTTTATGCATCATCTATATAATATATCCTTATTCATCAAATATATAATATATCCTTCAAATATATAATAGATCCTTAAAAGAATAAATAAAAATTCGAACTATATTAAATATTTATTCTTATGATAAAAAACAAAATTTAATAATATCACATTAAAATTTGAAATTTGAACTGATATCAAAACCCTTTACGTAATATTAATCAACTCTTGATATAATATATTCCTACAAAGACATAATAAAAATTTGGGCTATATTATTTGGAATTAGGACCTATATAATATATCCTTATTGATCAAGTATATAATATATTCTTACAAAAACATAATAAAAATTCGAGCTATATTAAATGTGTATTCTTGTGGTAAAGCAGAATTTAATGATATCACATTAAAATTTGAACTGATATCAAAACCCTTTACCTGATATTAATCAAAGCGAGCCTCGAGAGTCAAGGACAATAGTCTATTCATGGATATTTAATTTACTAGGTTATAGAGAAACATCTGTTAAATCTTAAGGTAAGCTTTGCTGTAAATCAAAGTCTCAATGTTATATCATGTTTGTCACGCTAAAGAAACATGAAATATGTGAACGGGGAAGCATGTATATATGTCACTTTTATATCAAATATACAAAAGGAAAAATTGCTCACGCCCGATTTTTTGGACAACAGTTAAAAGGTCGGTCTTCAGTCAATAATAACAGAGAGTGGTTATCTTCAATCATCGCTAAAAACCACAGAAGTCTGATTACCGAAACCAAACCACCCCATTCCATCGACCTTGGAATCAAATTGCTAGACTGTAGACATAACGAATATTTACTCACCGCTTTTGGATTCAAATTGCTAGACTGTAGACATAACGAATTCTATAGAGATCCTGAGGACACATCAAGCGTCTAAATATTTCCCCAATAAATGGCAAATTACAAAAGAATCTTCAGCGTAAGTCAATTAAATGAAATTTCAGCTTGTAATCACTTCGAGAAGACGGAAATTCAGACTTGGAAGGCCTTAGTGTCCTCTTTGCTGCCTATAGCAAAATTGTTATTGAAAGATAGATGTGAAGACTGCCTTTCTCAATGGTGAAGTTTGAAAAAAATGTATTATTTAGAAGTCTGAAAAAAAAATATAGAGATATATATACTCACAAAAATATATATACACAATTCTCTTATCTACAAATATATCACCTAACCCATTTTTTGTGGTCTCATCTCGGTTCTTGTGGACGTCATATAAGCATGGAATCCGCAAACCCTAATCATATTTCCAGTCAGAAAAAGGTTGTAATTTATTCGCTAAAATTACAACCAATTATGGAAGAAAATATCTCTTTTATTGAAAAATGCCTCTGGTATCATTTCCCAGTTCAATGACAGCCAGACAGCCAAGTCATCCAAGTTATGGAGACACCTACATAACGCATTCATCCCCATTTGCAATTTTTCTACCGTAATATCAATAGGTTTTTGAGGCACTAAAAGGCTTACCACCATCTTGCAAGGAGCATTACCATGGTATCTCATTACTTCCTAGAAGTCACCCTCCCATTGTGCATCGCACTAGAAGAATTAAATTGGAAGAATAATTCATGAATTACTGGAAGATGACATCATTCGTCCCAACACCTACCCTTATTTTCGAGTGGTTATTGTACTCAAAAGAAATCTAATTGACACATGGGTCCATATTTTTTATGTTCTTAATAAGTTAATTTTCAAACATAAATTTTCTTTTTCTTTTCCTGTCATTGATGATCTCTTAGATGAGCTAAGTGGAGCCAAATTCTTCACTAGGCTCACGATAAAATCAAATCTAGATGAAAGAAGCTCACACATCCAAGTCAAATTTTCACCACTATAAAGGTCATTATGAGTTCTTAGTCATGCCCTTTGATCTACCCATTGTTGCACCCAACTTTCAGAACATTATGAATAAGATCTTTTGCCTCTTCTTTCACCATTTTGTCTTGATTTTGTTTCATGATATATTGATCTAAAATCCCACCTAGGAGAGATACCTTGTTCATGAACTTCTCATGTCTTACAATTATTAAGGGATCACCGGTTATTTGTGAAGTCTTAAAAAGTTCATTTGGAGTTATTGAGGTTCCACTTCTCATGAGTGACAAATAATTCCTTCTACTAGAATGATGCAATGGAGTAGGTCTTCTCCACCCCAAAGAAGGTTGTGTGCATTGCACATATTTTAGCAATGCTTTATTTCACTAAGACTTTCATATTATAATGTAATGCCTCTAGCCATGGAATTAGAGTTGTTTTGCTATAAGAAGGTCTCCCTTTCGACTTTATTAGTAGAATTCGGGCAAGTTCACCCATGAAAAAGAGATGATGGCCATCCTTCATGTTATTGATACTTGATGCCCATATTTAATCAGAAGGTGTAACTTCTAAATGAAGACCAACCATAATAGTCTCAAATACTTCTTGGAACAACAATTTTCCTCCCAAAGTAGCATAAATGGTTCACAAAGATGTCGAGGTATGATTATGAGATCAATTCATGAAAAATTTGTAGTGGATGCTCTGTTTAGGAAATTTGAGGAGGAGGGTTCCCTATTTGCATTATCCAAGTACCATTTCTAGGCTAGCTGAAGGAAGCAATCAAGAATGGATGGCCAATGACATCATTAAGAAACTCATCAAATTGATTTAGGGACACCCAAACCCTTCAACGAGGTATACATGGCACCATAAACTTTGCGGTAAATAGAGCACATTTTTCTCAACTTAGACTTGACCTTAAAATAACAAATATTAAAGGAATTACATTCATTGCCCACATTCCACCACTCGGTCTTTCATAAGACCTATGAACGAATTAAGTGTTCATTCTTTTAGGAAGGCATAGAAGAAGACATCAACAACTTTGTCACCACCTATGACATTTGTCAAAGACATAAGGGAGAAATAGTGAAGTCACTTGGTGCTTTGAAGCCATTTCCAATTCCACACCATATTTTGATTGACATCTCTATGGATTTTATAGTGAGACTTTATGAAGGAGACAATAAATAAGTCATTATGATGGTAGTTGATTTCCTAACAAAATATGTCCACTTCTATGTCTAATCAAGTAATCTTTTACAAGTATATGTACTCCATAGTAGTTTAATGCTAAGTATTGTTCTTAATGAAGTGACATTGATAGTTTCTCAAACACGATAGATTATATTTGTCAAATGGATTATTGTTGACAAGAGTATCTCATATGATTGCTTCTTGGTTATGTCTTACCAAGGTATATTGAATAATATATGGTTGGAGAACTGCATTATCTACTTGAATATAGAAACCAACCCAATTGTAATATAGATGGATGGAAGTAGTAGATTTCCCAATTCCTCTCCAACTCCTAGATTTTAAATTACGTCAAGATTTAAAATTATATGTATAGTTATTATTAATTTTTAATTAATTTTCAATATTTAAAATAATTAAAAATTCATGTTTTATTTTTTTATATTTTCTAAAACTATTTATGTGTAACATATATACTATTTTTTTATGAAATTATGTTAAAAATTAATGAGATAATTTTCCTCTTTTTAATTAATAAATGAGAGTTTCTTAAACATATTACTATTTATATCAATATTGGCAGCGGCGACGACGACGACGAGGGTTTTCCTTTGAGGAACTTTTGGACTTCTTCATGATGTGGGAATTCTTTAGTGAAGTGGTCATCTTCGCATAGTAAGCATGGATATTTAGCCTTTTATCTTGGTTTGGTGTTAGGAGAGTGTGGGTTGTTCTTCAGTTCCTGCTGGTTAGAATATTTCTTGGGTTTTCTTTTGTTTTTCTTCTTACCACTAGATTTCTAAGATGAAGCCATTTGGATTGAATTCACCTCTGCAGTGGAAGCAGGACTAGGTGAATGGTTGGTGTTAGTACCAGATTGGGATGAGGTTGGGGTTGAAACCATGTGGCTTTTTTATCCAATTGATTGAGTAGCAAGATGGGTATGAACGAAACCAATAATGCCATCGTCATGTGATCCTGTGGGGGTTTTCTTTGGGTAATGTGTGGGGCAAGGGGCATTGAGAATTATGTCATATAACATGCCAGATTGAGCATATACTAAGTCTAAGTATTGAGCATGTGCAATAGCTTGTTCTTTGGTAACCACCCCTCCCATAGCGACATCTTTGGATATGATAGGAAACAAGGACTTAGTAAACCAATCGGCTAATAACTGATCCAGAATGGGAGCTTTAATGAGCCGACGTCTCCTCCTCCATTCGTGAATATGATCATAGATATGAGTGGAGGTATATTACTGGAGTGAAGTTAAAAGATCTATGCTGGTTTCATATCGGATTGGTAATTTGAAATGTGTAAGAAAATCCATAGTCAAGGATCGAAAGTCAGCGAAAGAGTGTGGTGGTAATTCAATGTACCATTTGGCGGCTGTGCCAGTGAGGGTTCGTTGGAATAGCCTCAAATGGATGGAAGATCATCCATTAATGAGTTCGAGGAACACCACAAGTGATAGGTCATTATGTGGTTATTGGGATCCTTGCCGAGTTTTCTGTCAAACTTGGGCATGTATGATGGGAGCTTCATAGGAATGGGTGTCCAGTTCATGCTATGTTGAATGGGATCGCTGGTCAAGCGCGACAAGTATGGCATATCTAATGTATCTAGAAATGGTAATTGTTGGTTTGGCTGCGGGTACTAGTAATATTGGTAAGGCATTTGAGTACCAGTAGGACCAAAGATCGATTGATCGTAAGGTCTTGCCATAGAGGGTTGGCCATATGGTGGGGTTCCTCCCGCATTAGGAGGTGGACCAGATGGAGATCCTCCTCATACATGAGGGGGTTGTCTAGATGATTGGGATGGAGGTGGGATAGGTGGTGGAGGTGGGAATGGGATAGGTGGTGGTGGGGAAGGAGGTGGGCCTCTAGCTGGGGGTCTAGCCGGTGGAAAATTATGATGCTCCCATGGGATGTTTGTGTTCTTGGGGTAAGGTACTCCGAGATTAAGGTTTCCTAGAGTATTTTGATAGAGTTGACCATTGATACATTATGATTACCCGGATATGTATAAACCCATGGGGGATGGGCCCATACAGATGGTCCTCCCATGTGATGTGCCCATGAAGGTTGTCCCATGAATGGGAGTGAAATCCCAGTCATATTGTAAGTCATAAAAGAAGGTGGTCCTCCACTTAAGTTTTTCTCACTAAATAAAGGTTTCCCCCTAGTTAGATTTTGTCCACTAACTAAGGGTTCCCCCCTAGTTAATTTTTGTCCACTAATCGAGGTTTGCCTCGTGATTATGTCTTTGCCATTGACCATAGGTTTCCCTACCACTAACTAGGGGGTGACTTATGACCATACTTTTTTATGAAGGTTGTGTTCCAGTCGCGAAGTTAACAGTGGTTGAAGGTTTCCCCCCAATCATTCGGGTCAAAATAGGTCTAGAACCAACCAAATGTGAAACAGGTGGAAAAGATGGTTGGCCTAGTTTGTAGAAGGTGATGTTAGGCATAGGAATTCCTGGTGAAGGAAGAGTGAAACAATTCATAGGGGAAGGTGTTCGGAATTTTCTATTTCCGGAGTGGATTGGGAAGGGAAACTTTGGCACCTTACCCTCTCTCCAAGTGTCCGTAAGCGAGCCACGATTTCTTGAAGTGGTTTGAAAAAATATACATTCAGGACAATTCTGGTAGGTAACGGAGGATGTGGTGTCTCAAGAGTTTGTGGTGATCCAAAATCAGAAATAACGTGTCCTAAGGAGGTCCCCCAAAATGAAGCGGTTGAACCAAAATAAGTTGTTATCGGGTCATATAGAGGTCGAGTGAATATCCAATCAATAGCACCAGGGTGACCCTCAATCGATTAATGAAAAGAGGTTTCATGTGAAGGAGGTTTCTCCACCAACAATGGTCCCATAGGGTTAGTGATGTGCGAATTTACAGGAGGAGAATAATCCCGTCCTGATTCAGTCACTAGAATTCCTTCTTCATGTGAACCAGTTGATGTGGGTTGGTCCATATCTACCCCTATATTTCCTTCTTCAATGAGAGGATGTTCAGGTTGCAAGTTTTGTATTCTACGAGATATTCTTAAGAGTTTTTTATCTAGAATGGATAATGAAATTATTCTCCTAAGAGTCTTCTAAAGAAAAACATACTTTAATTCCTACTCAAGCTAAGGCGACAAGCAAAATTATATGATAGGTGGGATTAAAGAGTTGGATCCTCACAGGAGTGTCAAGATGTCACAACTCGCGATATACTACAGGTTCCAACAGTATTACTTGGCCCAATTTTTCAGAGCACTAACCGGGGGGGATTAGGATCGTACCCATGACCGTATTACCTGACTACTTGGCAGTACATGTGTAGTAGCTCCCCGTATCCCATTCTCAGTGTATTGCAATGCAAAGATGACCAATGGTTGACTCAGATGGTTTCAGGATCCTAGTGGGGTCTCCCGATATACGCAACGTACATGGGAGCTCCAATCTGTAGTAGTGTTGTCTAATGCAAAACCGTTCGACAAGAGCCTTCCTATATACCATCGAGTACGTGAAGTACCTTTCTATATACCCAAAGGTACATGAAATGCTATTCAATATACCGACTAGTACGTGGAAGAACTGCCAACCCCCAAGATGCAATGCAGGAAGATAACGATAGCTACTATGTTTAAAAACGTTAGAACGCATCTCTAACCTATCACATGAGTTTCTAAAGATTTTAACTTATACTATCGCTTGATTTTATCTTATATGGTTAGGTGGATGCATGAAGTGTATACTCGAACCAATATGCATGAATAAGCTAAATGAAATGCCATTCTTTTGTTTCTCGATGAAAACTATCTAAGGAAAGAAGAAATATCTTTTTTCTTTTATTGAAATAACCAAAATATACCCCAAAGTACAATGCTATCCTTTCACCGTTCTTCTTTAGCAAAGTAAAAATACATACGCAAGGAATACTCTTTCAATCAGTTGAACAAACCGAAAATAACACACCAAACAAAAATATTTTTCTTTTTCTTTTTCTTTTTCGAAGAAACTAGATCTACAATCCAAAATGAAAAGATGAACTTCTTTTAATTGCAATATCTCTCATTTTTAAACCAAGTAACAAAAGAGGTAAAGAGAAATCTAGAAGGTATAAGAGCATTTGACTATTTGTTTGAATATCTTTGAAAATTCCTAGTTATCACTTAATTCTTTTGGAGAGATGAAAATGATCTCTTTTTAAAGCCAAGAAGAAATAAGGTTGCACAACTTTCATCTCTTTCAAAGTTGTTTAAACAACTATCAAAAGCACAAATGCTCTTTTCAACAACCTCAAGCAATGTACTCAAGATTAAGAAAGTAATTTTTTTGGTTTTCACTACTAATGCATTCAACAATTGTAAGAATGATGTGACTTCCTTTATATTGATTTAAAAATATGAGAGATTATCCACTACTGCAATCTCTAAACCAAAAGAAGTTCTTAAGAAATCAATCACCCAAAACATGTCACAACTCAAAATTCACACCAAATAGCACTAAAATGAAAACAACATGAGCTTTTCAAAGACTTAGAATTCAGAAGAAAATAGATTAGGGATTCTCAAAGAGTCACAAGACTAGATGCACTTGCAAGGGATTGGAATTAACCAAGGCCAAGGAAGCAACCACTTGAATACCTAGGACTCACTAAGAAGTCAAATCGAGCTCTAAATCTAAAAGTAAATAAAAGAAATAAGCAATCCAAAGCTAAGAAAGACTATGCCTGAGACAAGCAGAACACATACCTAAGAAAACCAATCAACAAACTTTTTGCGGGAAATTCAACCCTAAATTCCAAGCTTTGCAGGGTGACATAGGTTGCGAGTATACACCAGGGCGTCAGAGCCTCAACGATGTGGCTTACATACAGGGATAGAGCGTCAGTGACACTTTCCGAAAACTATTTAAGTGTGTCAGTGACACGATCTGCCTTAATACAACATGCATCAAAATTACAGTGACGTAGGTATAACACTACCCAGGTGCATCAAGCGAGATCCAAGATTGAAAAAATAAGAAATCGCAAACCAAAAAGAGGTAACTGGCCGAGTTAAAGATCCCTAACAGATATTGGATCACCCATTAACTCAGAGGAAGATAGATCCAAAAGAAAGGGGCAATTTGAAACGATTTAGGAGGATAAACAAAAAACAATGCAAATCACAATTCAAATAGTCCAAAGACTATGGAATCTACCCAGTATGGTCGCCAAATTTGTTTCAAGACACTTCTTGTATGCGGACAAGGACAAAGCTCTCTAGTCTAAATGGTTTAGATCTAGAACAAAACACAACAGCACATACAAACTTTCCTAGATTGATCAAATTACAAAAGATGCCAAGGGATTGCCTACCTTGCAACCGTAGTGATGTCTCCTTGCTTGATGTAGACCTTGATATTCAGCTACAAAACAAGATATAACAAACATGTGGAAACACACAAATGATAATAATATGCAATATTGATTAATCTAAACTCGTGGTAAATGAAACTAATTCTAAAGAGTTACAATGCGCAATAAACCTTTATGGAAAGAGTGTATATTACTTTATTAATGAAAATAAAGAAGAGGATATTGCAACCATTGCCTTGACGTTGTACTTTCTTCCAAATTATCTTTTCCTCAAAGATCGAATCTTTCCTCCAATGGATGAAAGGGTTTCAACTGTAGCAGAAATTCTCCAGTGTTTTGATGCTCTAATACTTCCTCCTCTAACTATGAAGAGGAGGCTTGTATATATAGGCCAAAGAGGATATAAGGGGTTGAGTATTTGGTGGAGAAGTATAGGGGATCATCGCAAGAAGTTAGGGGATCGAATGCCACCTTTACTGATTTGTTGAGATAGGCCTCCACAACGAGATTCGTTCTAGAAGCACTACAAGAAAAAGGGCATTTTAGCCACACATTAGCACCACTATTTGTAAAGGATTTGGGAAATCCTCAATTTTCAAATAGTGATGCAAAAGTGGTGATAATGTGGGGATACGCAAGTGGTGCTAAGATTTATGGTACAAAAGTGGTGTTTGTAAAAAAGTTGATTTTGGTGTTAAATGAATATGTGGCATTCCATGGTGTATGGTGCAAACCACCAAAATCAATCCTAGGTGGATTGATATTTTATGGTGCGAACCACCAAAACCAATCCTAGGTGGATTGATATTTTATGGTGCAAAACACCAAAATTATTATTATTATTGTTATATATTTTAACACTTGTATATGGTGCAAAGCACCATAAAATTACAAGAGGTGCAAAGCACCATAAAACAATAAATGGTGCAAAAAAAAATATGGATCACATTCATTATATATATAATTTAAAAATATATATATATATATATTCACTTATATATAATTTAAAAATATAAATCATATATATATATATATATATATATATATATATATATATATATATATATATATATATATATATATATATATATATATATATATATTCACTTATTAACAAGGCTAAAATATGCATAACATTTTTTATAGTTTATTTGGTTTTAATCCATCATTAAAACAAGAGTCACATTTACAGTAACAAGAAAACATTGTGGCAAATTAGATAAAAAAATTCAAATACTAGAAAAAAAGACCTTTGTTTATTATATAGCAAGAGTTTTGTTTCCAAAAGGAATTGTACCCTCTTGTTCATTAAAAAAAAAAAAATTAGTAATTAATATTTATATTTCAAAAATCTCAAAAATTAAATATGATTCTAAAAACATACTTGTCTTGTCTAGACTATAAGAAGTTAATATGTCTAAAAAATAAAAAATAAAAATCTCTACACATCATAAGTGATCAAAAAGGAATTGTACCCTCTTGTTCATTAAAAAAAAAAAATTAGTAATTAATATTTATATTTCAAAAATCTCAAAAATTAAATATGATTCTAAAAACATACTTGTCTTATCTAGACTATAAGAAGTTAATATGTCTAAAAAATAAAAAATAAAAATCTCTACACATCATAAGTGATCAAAAGATCTTAACCTTCATAAATTTGAAAAATATCAAATGTATATCTTCGTAAAAAAGGATCCCAATAATCCTATGTATAGGAAAATTCCAATAAAATTCCAATAAGAAGGCTGATAGTAGTTCTCGTAAATGTCACAAATATATAGCTTTACACAAAATTTGTATTATCCACTGGGACTCCGAATTGATCAACCTACTCTGTCACCCATAACTGGAAACTATCACTTATAAGTTTGAGATCCAAACCTATG
The DNA here is from genome assembly GCA_027924585.1 of Larix kaempferi. Taxonomy (NCBI): domain Eukaryota; kingdom Viridiplantae; phylum Streptophyta; class Pinopsida; order Pinales; family Pinaceae; genus Larix; species Larix kaempferi. Next base: position 5,702,308 of record BSBM01000909.1, read on the forward strand.
TAGATTGTAAATTGCAAAAAAAACAAAGGAAAGATAGTAGCCACTCGGGCTGCTTATGCCAGATTCTTCTTCATCATACTGTGTTGGAACTTCATCGGTCTCTCCTATTTGAAATGAAGCCAAAATCTATGACCTATATATCGTAATCCAAAATTGTTCTTCTTCATCATACTGTGTTGGAACTTCAATGGTCTCTCCTATCTGAAATGAAGCCAAAATCTATCACCTATATATCGTAGTCCAAAACTGTTATGGACAAATCTTCAATAGGCCTTACACAAAACTGTTACAGAGAAATGTTCAATAAGCCTTCTAAAAAACAAGTGTCAAATAAAAAACTTATTAATTTCTCGTAACCATAATACAAGGATGGTGCAAAGAGTCCGAAGAGACACCACTCATTTCAACCATGATGTCCACTTCCCTTTGGCTAACTGTAATCCTTTCGAGGGGCCATGTGCAGTCCGGTTCCTTTCTCTAAATATGTGATTGAGAGGGATATTATTAAAAAGGGTGCATATCCTACATACTTCTTCCAAGATTAAATCAAAATTGTGGCACTTGTGTTTCTTGTTTGCCTAATTAATGGCATTAAGTGAAAATCTCTTCCGTTGTTTTTTTTCAGGCTTCATGTAATTACCCATTTACAAAAGGCACCCGAGGGGCATTTAGACTTATCAATCTGCTCCTAGCTTTGCTCTCACTTAAACCCCTGACGATGTTGTATCTCAATATCAATTTGGAGCAGGGGCCTCACAATTACCCACCTGTACATTGACCCACCGCCCTCACTTCATATATGTTGCATGCGGGTTTATAAAATCCCTGGAGCCTAGACTCACTACTATAAATAGAATCAAGTGCCTATCTATCTCCTTTATAGAAACTAAAGAAGCTAATAACATTATTCCTTCTTTTCTTCCCCCACGCTTTCTTTTATCTATCCACCGTTACGCCTTCTGGAAAAATCTGTGAGCTGTGTGTAATTCATCAATTGTCTTCAGTGCGCAACTCTTTAAAGCGAGCAAATATTGAGACGGAGAGGGAGCAACATCACATTGGCTTCTAAACACCTCATGGATTTCTCCAGCTCTATAATTTTTTATCATTATCTCCAAGGTCTTCATCACTCGCACAATGTTGTTCGGGAAGCCTGCATTAAGGAAACTCCAGCTGAGACAATTGCTGATCCCTAGACCTGATCGATTCACTGAATGAGAAGATTGATTATGGTTCCCACCAGAATACATTGAGCCGTGTTATCATATCCAAAGCACATTGATAAAAAAATAACAATTATTAAATAACTTGAAATGGCCAGAATTTTGAGTACAAAGTTGGAATTATTGAGTTTCCATTGCCAAACTTTGAGCTATATAATAGTCCATCATAGCAGTATATGAAGTAAAGAAGCAATTGAAGACCCTTGCTTTACAAATATTGATTGTGATTGATTTACTTGTCTCTTCTCTTTGCCTTCCCTAAAGCGGATTAGACTCTCGGGAAGCTGGTGAGGTGGTCGGACTCCGGTGAGCTATAACAGCTTCAATCGTTTAAGACAACTAGCTTAAAAAGGGAATTATCATGCTTTAAGATGCCATACTTTTCCCAATGGATAGGGAAGCATTCACTTATGCCTTCATATATATACACTGATATCCTGGGCATAGAATCCCACTCAGTAGACCTGCCTTGACCCGCCCTCCTCTTAAAGCGTTAGGACCAAGTAACTTTATTTTTCAGAGCTATCATAGAGGCAATTGAACCTCAACCAGCACCGGATTGGATTGCTCCTACATACTTCTTCCACGATTAAACCAAAATTGTGGCACTTGTGTTTCTTCTTTGCCTAATTAATGGCATTGAGTGAAAATCTCTTCAGTAGTTTTTTCTTCAGGCTTCAGAATTATCCATTGTTATAGCTGGTAGTTGGTTTGTTATAAGATAGCAAGATAGCCTTCCTGGTTCCAGCCTCGAATCAATAAGTTTTTCACCCGATACTTGTACCATCACCCAGTTTCCACCAACTGCACTAAGCTTATTTATTGAATTGCTTGAAAGTAAAAGGTTCTAAAGAGCCATCCACCCTCGGAGAAGATCTAATTATTTTAGTTGGGCTAAAAAAAGAGTAATTTTAACGAAGCACCTATCAACATACAGCTGCTGAAACTTTGCCCACCACATCAAGCCCCCTATTCTCTTCATCTTTACACATCCAATTGAGCGAAACTCCTCCAAATATACCTATGTTTACATACATGGCAGCTCTTCTAACTTAGGGCACCCGATAACATATAGCAACCGAAGCTCTGCCCACTGCACCAACCCCTGTATCCTTTTCACAACTTGGCACAACCAGATGCATGAAACTCCTCCAACGATACCGATGTTTCCATACTTGTCAACTCTTCTAATTTCTTCTAAGTTAGAGCAAACACCAAAATCTAGCACCCCAAGATTTGCCCACCGCACCAACCCCATATGCTCTTCACCTTCACACATCCAAATGCGTGAAACTCCTCCAAAGATACCAATGTTTCCATACTTGGAAGCTCTCTTCTAACTCAGAGCACCCATCAACATGTACCACCTGAAGCTTTTCCCACTGCACCAACCCCATATTCTCTTCAGCTTCACACATCCAGATACCAAGGTATCGAGGAGCCTCTTGTCGGAATTTCGAGGGAATTTAGACTATATCTTGTTGATAAGATTGGAACATGACAGTCTGTATCTCCACTATTCAATAGATTGAAAACAATTTAAGCTGATACACCAAACACTATTAATTATATGTACAAGGTTGACAAGCGTATTATGCAAGAAAAAAATAATCACAAAAGAAAGGAAATGCCTGTATACCCATATGTGAAACCCTGCTGCTATCAGTTTTTTGTAGATAGATAGTACAGGAAATTAGGAGTCTTTCCAGTTTTGAAAGATATGAGCACTGCATTTTAGTAAATCACCAAAAAAAATTGATTAAGACAACGATTATATCCAACTAACATCTTCATTGGCTTCTGCTAATACATCGAAAAACAATTAAGATCTACAGCTAAAAATGGCAATCTAAAGATCAAATGAAGTAGTGGAAAAAAGTTCGAGAGATAGGTATGTACCAATATAGTAGAATATTTGAAGTTTTTAGCCTCAGAGTTATTTGCAGGAGTGCTTTTTTTGTCAATGCATGTAGGCATGTACAGGCTGTACATGTCTCTCTGCTTATATTGCTTAAGAAATTCCTTAACCTTTTCTATACAGTTTTGGTTGCTCCAAGTGTCATTACTATCAAAATTGCAGTTGTCTTTCATGATCCTATGAGTTTCATAGGACACAATTGCATGACTCCATGCATAATCTCCAAAACCTTCTCAATCATAACCATCGTGTGTCTCTCAGTTTCCCACCTACACCAAAACGCTATGAATTATATTACGAAAATTGTGCATAATCTTAATAAATCCTAAGCATTAAGATGGAGAATGCTAATAGTTTATACCGTGAAACCTTTGAGGTTGAGATCCTATATTATCTCTGCTAGCTCAGCGAGGGAAATTTCCCTGGTAACAAAATATAAAATTATGAATACGAACCTTGACCAATTGATATGGACATAATTAAAATATAAAGAAATAAAATATTGTAATGTTTAAAATATGATCGAACTCTCCATCAATGTAAACATGTCTTCAATATTGGGGAAATATCTTGAACCATTTCTGAAGGAACCTGTTAGTATCCACCAGTTCTTTCTTTTTTATTTAACTTCAACATCTTTTAATAATACATTGCTATCCATTTCTTGAGCACTGCGCCTGTTTTATTTATCAATGTTAAAATGATTAGCATTTTAATTGGTTTTCCATTTAGAAAAAAGCTCTAATGAGTTATTGTTTTCAACTATTGAAATCTGTAAGTGACTTAACATAATTTAAGTGCACCTAAAGGTTAAGAGAATGTATTTTATATTTACATATAGTTAAAGTGGACATAAAAATTAAAATAATGTATTTGCCTGTAAAAGAAATAAAATTATGTAAAAGCAAAAAACTTTAAAGTGCTTAAAAATAGAAGTATAAACTTCTGAAATAGTACTTTATCTTTATCTTTAATTGATTTAGTTTTGTAGAGCATGTTGCGTAAGCATTTATCTAATGTTGAAAATAGATTTTGTCACCTGTAAATAGTGCATTTCTATTTTTACCTTCATATGATTACAATGTCAGAAGTTACAGAAAATAGGTATAGATTTGAATTGGATAATGCTCTTGTTGATTGAATACCGATGTATTCTTGTTGAGTAGAAGAGTAGTGAACACTCGCAAGAGATGATTAAATTTTGGATGGCAGAGAACGTTGTGAAGTTGAAGAGCATAATGAAGTGGGGATATTGTACATAAGCAAGTGGGGGTATTGTTTCTCGGCGCTCTACGTTAGAAGTGATTCTGATATCCTCATCTTTAGTAGAACCTAGGAGGAGCTATTGAAGTGCATTCAACAACTGTTGAGCACCCTGTGTGATAGAGATAAAAATGCTTGTTTATTATTGTGAAGTGCAATAGTAATTTAAACTAAATTATTATGCTAAAGTGAGTAAAGGGTAGGGTTAGGCATATTGTAAGGTGACTGCAGGTTTGGAGGTGTTGGGCCTGTTGCGAATTGAGGAGATATTGCAGGTAGGTGGGTTATTGTTTTCTAGGTGGGTAGGGGCCTTTCAGGAAGCTCCTGCTTCATCTGGGCGCTCAAGTTAGTTAAGGTCTTGGTTATTATTGTTGCACAAAGAGAGTATATATTATGAATATGTTTATGATACTTATAAATTGCTTATGGAAACATTGGTATTTTTGGAGAATTTTTACGCATCTGGCTGTGTGAAGCTGAAAAATGTATACAAGAATAGGTTCAATGGGAAAAGCTTCTAACCCTAAATGTTTAGGGTTGATCTCAATTAAAATCGCTGCCAAGTATGGATACATTGGTATCTTTGGAGGATTTTTAGGCATATAGATGCGTGAAGCTGAAGAGGATACCAGGGTTGGTTCTTCTGAATCTCCTTGGGTGACAATTTATTTTCAGTCCATGCGAATTGTCCAAAAAGTGAGTTCATTCATATAGCTCCTCCAAAATCCTGGCTAGGGATTGACGGTCTTATCCATATTTTATGAGATTGGTTAGGTCTTTTTAGGGGTCTTTCTTTGTTAGTTTCATTCGGATTATGAATCTATATCATTTTTTTATTTCAAAGGTCCCAGAGCTTTGAAAATTAGATCAACGAAAACAGTAAACCCGAAATGCTATGAAAAGCACAAGAATTCAAATTCATAGATAGAAAACTGTAAAAAGGTTTTTTCGAAAAAAAAAAAGGAAAATGTTTGGTTTCACAAACCTGATTTCCAGTGCACTAGCTCAGAAAATTAACGGCATCAAAAATTTCATCAGCTTTCAATGCATGGCAACCCTTTTGAAACAGAGTATCCGCATCCTCCAAGGTTTTAGGCGAGAGCAAGGGCTCTTTCTCAACAGTCACAGCTTCCCCATTACCAGTAGCAATACCATTCATGAGCAAACCCTTAGCCAAGGAAGCTTGGGCAGCTATGTCACCATCGTCTTCGGCCTCATTAACTTCTTTGGCCTCGGTTCCAGCTTCTGGGAAGTCAAGGGTTTCAGGTTCCATTGTGTTAGCGAAATTATTTTCAATAGGGAGAGCATATTCGTGTTCTTTTTCGCCTTGAGCAGTAGCCGAACTCTGGACTTCGTTGACCCTGAAGACATGGCTAAGTGATTGATTGCAGAGAACTCGAATTAGTTTGTGGGTAGCGAGGAAAATGGATCTTGGGAGCCGAAGGAGTGAAGGATTAACAACCAGAGGAATAGAGGGAAAGCTTGGGCTCAGGACTTTTGTGGGAAAGTTGTGGAGGGAAGGGAAAAATTGTTGAATAAAAATAAAATATGCTAGTTGAGTATCACCGAGGAAGTTGCAAAGTTTTGAAGAAATATCTTTTTTTTTAAGATCTGTTTAAAGTTATTTGTAAATATTATAATTTATTTAATATAATTTTGAATGATTCATTTAATATAATTTTGAATATATATGTTATGCTCAATGTAGTTAAGTTAAAGTGTAAAATATTTTATAAACTTAGTTAGGAGTGAGTGGGTGGTTTTTAATATAGCTTCATAACTTTTAGTGAGCATGGAATTGGCAAATTCTCTGACAAAGGTTAAGAATTTGGTTTTCATCCGTGAACATTTCTAGGCACCAAGATCCATACCTAATGATGCAAAATTTCTATAACTAGCATACCCACTTGGAGGGAAAGGATTTTGTTGGAGGTCAAGTGTGGTGCTTCAATGCATCATTTAGGAATTATATGCCTAAAAAAATTCCTAATGATATTATCCATGGGATTCATCCTTTAATTATCTCTAGAGTCCCCAGTATTATACCTATTATTAAAAACCACCTAATGCCATACATATAGCCACACAGAGGCCATGTGTGCTAGTTTTAAGTGCCATTCTTTGGATTAGATGCCTAGAATCGTCCTTTATGGATTAAGGCCCAAGTTTCCTACCCCAACCATGTCAAGGTACTTGTGATCAATACCTAGAGCTCAAAAAGTGCTAATAGAATCCATATCACCACTCAAATGCAAATGAATCCATCAAGACGTCATGTGTGGTATTTAAAGTTATTGTTCTTGGATGTAGATGAATAGAAATTTCCTTCCAGGAATGAGGCTTTGATTTCTTACACATGTCATGGTCCTTCAGTCCCATTATTAATGTTTAAAATCCCCTAATGCCATGAATATCCCTTAACGCAACAATGGTTTCTTTAGGCCTAAAGGAATGGTCTTCTTCCCTGGAATTCCATTCCCAGTGTGTGAGGACACATACATATTTTTCAAAATCACCTAATGGCACAAGCATCTTCAATCAAAGGCTAATGATACCCTCAACATGCCACATGTTGTTGGTGGATGAAACCTTCTTAGCCCTAGATGGTTAGAAGATTCATTTAAGGCTTGAGTTGCAGGCCTCCTCCATTATTCTGTCTAGGGCCCTAAGACCACAAGGCCTAGATACATAGCACCATGGGTACACATGCAAAGTCATGCATGGTTATTTGAGGCATTGTGCATGGATATAGATGTCTCAATGGTTTCTTTAGAACTAAAGGTATGGTCTTCATCTCTAAACTTCCATTCTGAATTCTCTAGGACACCTTCATAATTCTCAAACCACGTAATGGCACCAACATCATGAATCATAGGATAGTGATACCCTCAATAGGCCATGTGTGGTTAGTGGAGGAAACCTACTTAGTTAAAGATTCCTAGAATATTCCTTTAGAGCCTAAGGTTAAGGTCTCCTCCACTAACCATGTCCAAGGCCCTAAGGCCACAAGATCCAAATACATAGCACTATAGATACCACTCCAAATTCATGCATAGTGCTTTGAGGCAATGATCATGGCTTTGAATTCCTCAACAATTTCTTTAGGGAAAAAGGCAAGGTATTCTTCCCTAGAACATCATTCCTGAGGCCCTAAGACACCTACATACAATTCAAAACAACTTATTGTCACTAACATCCTAAATCATAGTCTGTTAATATACTCAAGCGACCATGTGTGGTTGGTGTAGACCACCTCCTTAGATTTAGATGGCTATAAGTTTCCTTTAGGGATTGAGGATCAAGTGTCCTCTATTGATCATGTATAAGGCCCCAAGGAAAAAAACCTAGATACATGGTGCCATGGATACCCCTACGAAGTTATGAATCATTTCTGGACACATTGTTCATGGGTCTAAATTCCCTGTGAATTAATTTAGGGCCAAACATATAGCCTTCTTCCATAGAATATCATTCCCAAGGAATTGACACATGTAGATATTACTCAAAATCATCTAATTGTACTAAGATACTCAATCATAAGCCAATGCTACCTTCAGGAGGCTATGTGTGGTTGGTTGAGGTATCCTTCTTATCCTTTGATGGATAGAATATCCATTTAGGTACCGAGGTTTAGGTATCCTCCCTTGACAATGTCTAATGCTACAAGTCCCAATGACTTGGATGCATAGTGCCATGGATACACTTGGAAGCCATGTGTGGTTCTTTCTTGCATTATTAATGGATTTGTAAGCCTAAATGGTTTCTTTAGGGTTAAAGGAATTGTCCTCTAGAGCTTGAGATTCATGCCTCCTCCCATGACCATATCCAATCCCCCAAGTCCCCAAGACTTGGATACATAGTGCCATGGATACCCTTGCAAAGTCAGGCATGGTGCTTTAAGGAATTGTTCATGGTTTTGGATGCCTCAATGGTTTCGTTAGTGCAAAAGGCATGGTCTTTCCCCTATAATGTCATTCCCAAGGCATTGAGACACATACATATTTTTCAAACCCACCTATTTAAATTGTCATCCTTAATCATAGGGAAATGATACCATAAGGAGGCCTTGTTTGGTTGGTGTAGTCAACCTTCTTAGCCTTGGATGGATAAAATATTTCTTTAAGGCCCAAGGTTCAAGTTTCTTCCATTGACCATGTCCAAGACCTCAAGGCCCCAAGACCTAGATACAAAGCTCAATGGATACCCTTGCAAAGTCATGCATGGTGCTTTGAGGCATTGTTCATGGCTCTAGATTCCGCAATGATTTATTTAGGGCCAAAGGCATGGTCTTCATCTCTAGAGCATCATTCCCTAGGTCCTAAGACACCTACATACTTCTCAAAACCACATAATGGCTTTAATATCCTCAATAATATGACAATGATACTCTCAAGAGGCCATGTGTGGTTGGTTGAGGCAATATTCTTAGCCTAGGATGGTTATAATATTCCTCTAGGGCTAGAGGTTCAAGTCTCCTCCCTTAACCATGTCTAAGTCCCCAATGCTCCAAGACATAGATACATAGTGACATGGATATCCATGCACGGTCATGCATGATGATCTAGGCATTGTTCATCACTCTGTATCCCCCAATTGTTTCTTTAGGGCCAAAGGCATGGTTGTTTTCCCTAAAACATCATTCCCAAGGCCCCAAGACGTGTAGATACTACTCAAAGCCACCTAATGGCAATGACATAATCAATCATATGGAAATGTTACCCTCAAGAGGCCATGTGTTTTTAGTGGAGGCAATCTTATTAGCCGTATATGGATAGAAGAATCATTTAGAGCTCAAGATTGAGGTTTCCTCCACTAACCATGTTTAAGGCCCCAAGGAAAAAAGACCTAGATACATAGTACCATAGATACCCCTCTGAAGTAATCAATGGTTCTTTTAGGTAGTGTTCATGGCTCTAGATGCCGCAACGATTTATTTAGGGCCAAAAACACGGTCTTCTTCCATGGAACATAAATCCCAATGGCTTAAGACATGTACATACTACTTAACACCACCTAATGGTTAAGACTAGCTTGGAGACTTGTTGATCACATGACTTTAATAAAGATAGAAGACATGTCTCTTTTGGAAAGGTCTTAAATGATGATGTTGCTATATTTATAGAGAGAGCGTTGGATGACCACTTTCATTAACATTTGGAATATACCACTTTCATTAACATTTGGAATATAACAACACAATAAATTCAAATAATAAGACAATATCATTACCATGGCTAATCCCTCAAGTACCCAAGAATTGGATACATAGTGCCATGGATACCCTTGCAAAGTAACACATGTTGATTTAAAGCATTGTTTATGGTTTGGGATGCCTCAATGGTTTATTTAGGGATAAATGCATGCTCTTTCTGTTAAAATATCATTCCCAAGGTAGAAAGACATATATATTTCTTAAACCCAGCTAATTGAATCGACATACTTAATCATAGACCAATGACACCCTCAAGAGGTCATGTGTGGTTGGTGAAGGAAACCATCTTAGCCTTTTGGATGGATAAAATATTTCTTTAGAGCCCAAGGCTCAGGTCTCTTCCACTGAACATGTCCAAGGGCTCAAGGTCCTAAGACCTAGATACAAATATTATTGGATACCCTTGTAAATTCATGCATGTTGACACCTATAATTAGTCTTAAAATTCTTTGTGGCACAAAAACCCCACTCAGAGGCCAAAGATGTCGCGGAATGGTCTTTTGTAGTTTTTCAACATGACATTCTTGGCTATGGATACCTAAAGGCATCCTTTAGGTCCTAAGGACCAATTTTCATTCTGTAACCATGTTTAGAGCCTCAATACCCATACCTAAGGCTCAAAAACTTCTTAACAATGCCCATATTCCGACTATAAGGAAAAATATCCCCTCAAGAGGTTAGCGTTGGTGGTTGGAGACATCATTGTTATACCTTTAGGCCTCACAGTTTCCTATATATCCCAATGCATGAGCTTCCTAAACCAACCATAGTTAATACCTCAACACCTAAACCTAGTGCTCAAAAACTCCTAATGGTGCCCATATCTCCACTTGGTTTCCAGGGATACCCTCAGGATATCATGTGTGATGTTTCAACGTGATGTTATTGTTCCTACCTACCCATATCCCAACTTGGAGGAAACCAATACTCTCAGGAGATCGAGTGTAATGGTTCAAGGTGTTGTTCTTGAAGTAGGCTACCTAAAATATTGTTTTAGATACTAAGGATTAGGTTACTCTCTTATCCATGTCTACAGCCCCATGACCCATCCTTGGTGCTAAGAAGCTTCTAATGGTACCATTTTACAACTTAGAGGCCAAATATCCTACATAGAGGCCATGTGTGGTAGGTTAATGGTTAATTCATTAGCCCTTGAGTTTCAAAGGCTATATTTTAGGACTAAGGTTAATGTTTCATCACTCTATCTTGGTTTAGGCCTTAATATTTACACATAGTTCTCAAAATATCATAATGGTTCCAATATGCTCTATTGAGGTTGAAGGATCCCCTTGAGAGGCCATTGTCTTTGTTCAAGGCATTATTATTAGCATTGGAAGCACAAAATAGCCCTTTAGGGTCTAAGTCCTAGGTTTCCTCCATTCACCATGTTCAAGACCTTGTGAACAATACCCTGTGCTCAAAAATTCAAAATCGTGTCCACATCACTATTTTGATGTCAAATATCCCCTTGAGAGGTCACGTGTTTTAGCTCAAGGAATCATTATTGGGACTATATTCCATTAATAATCATTTAGTGGATCAGGATCACGCATTGTTTACCAACCATGTCTAAGGCCCCAGGACACATACTTGGGCCAAGTATATGCTCAACAAGTTGATGTGTGGTTGATCAATGCACTGTTCTTTAACCTAAATGCATATAACATTACTTTATGGAATAAGGCCTAGATTTCCTTCCTTAATCATGTTCTAGGCATAGAGACTCGTACCTAGTATCCAAAATGTTTTAATGGCACTTGTATCCCAACTTGAAGGCGAGGATAACCTTGTGAGGTATTAGGTGGTGGTTTGAGGTATTGTTGATGGCCATGAGTACCTATAATTTATTTGGAGCCATATCCCCACATCTCCTCCCCAAACAATGTCAAATTCCTTGAAATCCATACCTACTACTCAAAATATTCCAATGGCTCCCTTATCCCCACTCAAAAGAAAATGATAGCCTTGAGAGTTGCTATGTTGTAGCTTGAGTTGTTGCTCTAAGCCTTAGATAATTAGCATCTTCCTTTATGGCCTAAGTTTTATGCCCTTCTCCCCCAACCTTTCTCTCAGCTCTGAGACCCATACATAATGTTGAACAACTTCTTAATGTCATCAACATCCCACTATTAGGTGAAGGGTATCTTTCAGAGGTCGTTGATGGTGGGTTGAGGTGTTGTTCTTGGCCCTATATGCATAAAAGTTTCTTTGAGGGTGTAAATAAAATATTTTATGTGTAGACCATGTTCATAATCTTGAGACCCATATCTAATATTCAAATCCTTCTAATGTAATTAATATCCCCACTAAGAGGTGAAAGATTCCCTCGATAGATCATGTGTGGTGATTCAAGCCATTGATATGGGCCTTGGGTTTATAGAATGTTCCTTTAGGGCCTACGGCCTAAGTTTCCTCCATTTACCATGTCAAAGTCATCGAGACCCATGTCTATTGCTCAGTTCCTCCTAATGGAATTGGTATTTCAACCCATACGTCAAGGATACCCTCAAATGGTTTTGGATAGTCATTTGAAGTGTCTTTCTTGACCGTATATTCCTAAACAGTTCCTTTAGGATCTAAAGTTCAAGTTTCCTCCCTTGTCCTTGTCTAGGGCCCCAAGACCCATACCTAGTCCTTAAAACCTTGCAAATTCCACCCATATCCCTATTCTAAGGCCAAGGATCCCCTTGATAAGTCATGTCTTATGGTTGGAGGTGTCTACATCTCTATTATCCTTGAATCCCTAAATGCATCATTTAGTGCCCAAGGCTTGGTTTCCTCCCTTAACCATATAAATGACCCCTAGTCCCATCTGTACTTATCAAAATTTCATAATAGTATTGATATCCACACACATAGGCTAAGAATACCCTCACAAATCCATGTATAGTGGTTTGAGGTTCTTTTATTGGCCATATATGTTTATAAGATTCTTGCAAGACTTAAGGTAGAAGTTTCCTCCCTCAACTATGTCTAGGGTCCCAAGACCGTACATAATGCTCAATTCTTCCTAATGGAACTAATACCCATCAAACAATTTGATAATTAATTATTACTATTAATAAAAAAAAGTTATCATTCAAACCAAATTAAATTTCAACTTCAAAACACTTTTATCACCATCTTTATAATCTTAATAAATTAAAATTGATCATCTTTGATTATCTTTCAATAATAATTTTATAAAATACATATATTTATTGATTTGAAATGACAATAATATAAAAAGTAAACAATTGAATCAATCTCTCTCTCACACACATATATATAATTGTTATATATATGGTACAAATGTCAATATTAAAAACAATTATTTGCTTGAATAAAATAAAAATAAAAATCATTGAAGTGGGTTATTTAGAAAAATAATTACTTTTAAATTTGTTTTATGGTTGGTGCAAACCCTCATAATTAAAATTTATCTATAAGTGTCAATGTGGCAAAGGACTTAAAACCACCTTATTGTACTTATCAAAGTATCCTACACCACTTCTCTAATTAACACATATGTTGTGGCTTGCCATTTCCAATAACATTAAGAAACACTATCACCACTTTAACACAATATAATGTAAGTGGTGCTAATATCCCCATATTAACACCATATAATAAAAGTGCGGCTAACTAGTGGTGATAAAAATGGACTTCAGCTAGTGATTACAAACCTAATAATGCTACTAATGTCCATTAACAAATTTAGTAAGCTCAACATAAAAAATTTCAATTTAAATAATTTTTATTACTACTTTATAATGTTAATAATTAAAAAATGGTTATTTTTATTGTTTGCCAAGATTAAGCGTGCTAAGCATTTATTTTTTAAATAGTAATGAAAATAAATAATTGAATTGAATTGAAACAAATTTATTTGTTTAAATAGAGTAAAAATAAGAAATTGAATTTGTTGGGATTGTGGCGCAAAGTTATTCTTGATCATTGATTTGAATGAAAAAAAATAAAATAATTAAATTAAATTATTTACAAAATAATTATTTGTAAAATAGTTGTGTTTATGGTGAAAATCCTCATACATAAATTCTACATGTACATGTCCATGTGACAAATAATTATTAGCACCACTTTATGGTACTTGCCAACATGGCATTTATCTTAATATACCATGAGTAAAAACATAATTTCTATTAAATATTAACATCAACAAATAAATGTGGTGCTAGTACCACCACCTTAACACCACAAAATGTAAGTGGTGTTACTACCACCACCTTAACACCACAAAATTGTGAGTGGTGCTAATAGCACCATTTTAACACCCTAAACTATAAGTGGTGCTAACTTGTGGTGCTAAAAGATGGATTTTCTTGTTGTGAAGGTGCTCAAAACTTCTCTTTTTCACCTCTAACTGACAGTGATGCACCTTGATACCTAGCAACCTGTGTCAAATATGGGGTGACACATATTGACTGAAGGGAAGAAGGGTTAGTGATGCACTTTGCCAATGGGCAGAGGGCGTCACCATAGGTATGATGCTACTTGTAATTGTGCAGAGAGCGTCAATGTTATAATATGAGGAAAAAGGCATGGAAGTCCTTTTTAGACAATTTGGCATCAATACTTTAGGAATTAGGACAAACCAAGGGTACACATGTCATGATGACAGTATTTTGGTGTAACATTTATTGAAAAAGTCTTCACACCCTTTACTTTCTTGAAATCTAGCCGCTTTAGTAGATTCTGTGTCAGCATCGTCAAGTTCTATTGTTGTTGCCACTATATGTGGTACAACAACCTCATCAAATTCAATTTTAATTTCTAGCTTGACCTCAAAAAGTTCATCTAGACAATATACAATATTTTCTTCATATGCTGCTGCAGATTCTTCATCGAATTCAGTTGTTACTACAACATTGATTCCATAATCTGTCACTTCATCCACTTCTGATAGATGTATCATGAGTTGCTGCTCATATTCAACTTCAAACACATTATCACCATACACTAATGTATCAACATAGTGGGGTTCACCAACAACTTGATTGTATTATGTTGCTTCTGTAGGTTTGCTTGTTGAAATGTTGCTCATATTCAACTTCAAACACATTATCACCATACACTAATGTATCAACATAGTGGGGTTCACCAACAACTTGATTGTATTATGTTGCTTCTGTAGGTTTGCTTGTTGAAATGTTAACATAATGTGGCTAGCAATATATCTCTCCGTTAAATCAAAATTTCTCTTCAGACTTTCCCAAGCCTCTCTAGCCCTATTTTCTTTAGTAATTACATAAGAAATATTTACATCCATAGCTTGTTGGATGAGGGCAAGAGCTAATGCATCTTCATCAAGCTCAAAGCATCTATTTTCTGTGCAATTTTGCAAACCATTATAATGAAGAAATGTTTGCATCTTAATAGACAAACATTCACAATCTTTACCTGTAAAAAGATGCGGAGATCCCAGACTAACACTTCTCAAATAAATTATTGATTCTTCAGCTTCAACTGAGACTTCACAAAACATTTCTGCATATTTCTTGTCTTATGCCATATTCTTCATTCTTCTAGTTTTATTGAGTATTTTATGATGACCCATTTCTTCTTTACACAAAGGATATTTGCTTAAAATGATATTTCATAAAAAAGGCTAATACCTGAGGGAACATGCAGCTTCGGCTGACTCTCTGCTCTTGATGGATCAACCTCGGCTTACACTTATGACTACTCTTTTCTCCGTAGAAATGGAAGAGACTCTCTTCAGCATTAGTGTTCTTCTCTTTCTCTATGAAATTCAGTTCCATTCTACCTCTAAAAAATACTGTGAGGTTGAGCTCAACAACTTCTCCAACAACCTTAGCTTCTTTTTTTTAATCGAGCTTCTGCTCCTACTCCTTAACTACAACTTATACAAGTTTCCCTTCCTATTAACCTGCTCTGATACTAGATAAATGAAACTGCGCATCTCTGTGACCAGATCCGGGGAACAATGTGCAACTTTGAGGTTACTGCGCGGTGTCCAAATTTGCTTCTACACAAACTTGGGAAGTACACAAGTTAGCTTTTATATGAGTTGCGTCGTAAATATTGTAACACAAAATATCTATGCAGTAAAATTTTGAAATTATCTACGCAATAAGACTTAACATTCACTACTCTATAAATACATGGGTGGAGATGTGCGGGAAACCTAACTTGAAGTGTGCAGTAATACCTTTCACAGGACCGGGAGTAAGACTTGCTCAACTTGAGTTGCACAAAAAATGATTCAACAACACTTCACTTTGACATGCCCATAATATTAAAAGATTATTCACTGCGATGTGAAATCTTTTCACCATGTAAAATCATAAGAGAAGGCTTTACTCCACTTTTGAAATTCTTGAAAACTTTTGCAAGCCCAACTCTTAGAACTTGTGTGTGATATGTTAGGACAATGTCCTAAATTTGTGCGCTGTAACTTCAAACTTCACTTTTCACGGCAACACTTTGAAATCCCTTTAAAATAGACTTCCACCAAATATTAAAAATTTCATAAGATAAATCACAAAATGTTCTTTATGAAAAGTAAATGTGAAAAGTGCACAACATAAGATAGTTTCTTGAATAACACACGAAAACACTTAAATATATATTACTGGAGCATAAAAATTACAGATGCATATATCATGTGAGTTATTCACATACACGAACCTTGGGCTCTTGTCTATTGCTCCACTTAGCACTTCCTCTTCAACCATAGACTTTGTTCTCTTGAGCTTCTTCTATATCAGCATACTTCTACGTTATATACTTGAGCTCCTTACAATTTTTCACATGCAGAGCTTGTGCTCCAACCTTCTACTCTCTTACTTCCTCACTCTCTTTTCCTATGTTTTGCTCTATTCTATTACGATCTAATGCACATCTACACATATATAGAAACTTGAAATTGGCTTCTCTTAGAAGCTACCGAGTAATATTAAAGACTTCAATTTAATTCTTGACTAAAATCTACCTAACAACTTGACTTGCAAAACAATAAATGGCTTATTAAATACAAGGAGACATGTATCGTACTACTTGCAAGCTGACTGACTGTCTGTTTAACATTGCAGACTGAAAAAATGACTAAATGAGTAACTAAGAGAGCCAACCCAAACTAGATACACAATCATCTCATAATTAATATTTCCAACATAGGTAGGGTTACTTGGATTTGCACCAAGTAGGAAAATCAGGCACTCTGATTTAGTAGCTTGTTTAAAATCTTCAAGTAAGACCTGCAGAATAAACCAACTTTCACTTTCAATTGAAAGACCGGTTAAAGAAACTCATAAAATATGTAATCTAATATCCATAAAAATTCAAAGGTTTAATAGTACTTGATTAGAGCCTGAGCGTGTTTTGCCTCTGTTAAGTAGGAGTTCTTGAAAATCATGAAGATAATACATCCGTTGCTCTTTATCTATGCCCATCAGGGTATGTGGACCAAGCCAAGAATCCAACAAATCTTAGCATTAGTGGGAGGAGGAAAAGTGTAGCAAGTATTGTTCTTTTTAGAGTAACAGATGTATTTGTGAGCAATTTATCCATGGCCAAAAACATAACGTTTCTATCAGTGCTATTAATGCTTTAAATTTTAATGGATGCACTATGTAATATTTAAGTTTTCTTGAACACGAACTTTAGTTGAAATTTGGTTGGTTGGTTGTAGCCGTACTAATGGCACATAATATTTCAAACGACTTATTGAGCTTAAGTGCCTAATTTCCTACTTGGTCCGAATCACTTATCCAATTTAGTCCCTTTCACATTATTTCATATCTATTGAACTTGAGTGCCTTATTTCCCTACTTGGTCCAAATCACTTATTCAATCGAGTCTTTTTCACATTATTTCATTATTTCACATTAAAATTTTACTAGTATTTATTGAAAATATTACTTTATATTTAGAAACAATCATATTGTTTATTATAAATTTTTTAGAATTATAAACATTAATATATGATAATGAACATGGTAGATGAAACTAACTTTAAAGATACATTGATTATAACATAGTTAAATATATTGGTATAAGTAATTTTTTTTGGTAGTTACCATTTTTTTAAGAACTACGTCTTATTACGGAGATGTTTTATTAATGCTTCATTTCTCTTTCAAACATGTTCTTCTTATTGATGTATTTGGCTATTGTGTTTCTACTCGCGTGTTTTCGCATAGTGAAATGCTACATATTTTTAAAGATTAAATTATTTTATGTGTGATTTTGTTCTTATCAAATAAATTCACTTCATCCAGAGACCATAAATGTCAGAAACAGAGTAAAATCTGAACAGCCATTTAAGATTCTGTCTTTTTTAGTTTATCTTTGACAATGAGACAATTGAAATATGTAAAACATTGGCCATAGATGGTTATTATAAGCAGATATTGGAACCAGCTTATATATATCACTTCTATGTTACATTATAAAATCAACCATTCATGATTGAAGTGTTCACTTGCTGAAATTAATTTGTTAAGTACATTTCCAAATAACACCCAAATTTGGATGACCAAAAATAATAGCTTTTTAAAAGGAATATGGCTGACTAGGGTTTTGTGAGCCGATCCTTTACGGCTTGTGATGGTGAATATAACTAATACTACATTGAACATTGTTTTTTGAAATAAATCACTTAACCATGACAAGTGGTAAAGAGTCAACTCACAAAACAACTTAACCATATTAAGAAGGAGATAGTTTATAGCAACATTTTAAAGGAAGTGCAACTTTTCAAATTACTTGTCAATATGAATTTCAATTTGCAGATAGTGTGTTATTTATAATAAGATCATCCTTGCTTCTTAATTGAAAAAACTTCCTTTACCTAAAAATCTAGGGTAATGATTTGACATGCAATTGTCTGGCGTTTCATCTTTCCAAGGGCCACAATAGTAAATACTTCCTTATTTAAAACTCAATGACTTCACCGTAAATTTTCTAGCAAGAATTAATAGTCAATATGGAAAATTATTTTTTCTGTAATTTTATAAGTGTTTAGTTAATTTATACTTGTTAAGTGAAGTACAATTATTTATATGGCCTTTCATCTTCGAAGGAAATTGAAATTAATACTCACCCTTAAAATTTGATAAGTATAGAATCGCTATCACTTAAAGGGTGGTCCTTCTCATTTGTTCTTGCTAGTTGCCAAGTATTGCCTCACTGTACGATAACATGTGGATCTATGTGGTATTGCCTCGACCATCGCACCCTCACACATTTTTCCTTCTGTCACTAATGGGTATGGAATAGTGAATATGTTAATAAGATACATGAAGCCCCATCATTTGTGGATAAAGGAGAACCCTTTAGCTATCTATTCCATTATTTTACTTTACCTACAACCACGGTATTCCTTTTCTAAGGAAACTTCACCAAAAATTTATCAATCCTGCAAAAATGACAAAAAAAATCAAATTGAAATGGTGAAAACCAATTTCCCACCGAATAGGATATAGGCATCTTTCTTAGGTCCTATTATCCTGTTTTTAGTTGAAGAAAATCAATTGCAGATAGAATATGGATAGGTGCACATTAATTTGATCAATTTTATATAACTATGGGGGAGATACAATATATCTATGTAACCTATAGAAGGAAGTGTGTGAGAAAGATGGTTGTAATCCTATTTGGGTGTTGTAATTCTTCATTGAACAATAAGAACATCGATTATCATTGGCTCATGGATGTTTACTTATTAGGGGTTTTACCACGTAAATCATTGTGTATATGTGTGATTTCTCTTTTCACCTTTGTTCTATTATTTCTTATATTGTAAATTTGTTCTCTATGATTTCTCGGTAACAACAAATGGTATTGAAGTGTAGTTGGAGGCTACATAGTACAAAAAATATTTTATGCAGGCCGAGGCATTTTGTCTGATTTGGAGGGCAATATTTATAAAATCATTGTGCATATAGAGTTATCAGAGGATGGGTGCTATCACCCTACGAACATGCCACAAGCGTGATGACCCTCTAAAGTCATGGAATCTATATTGGATTGGGTATTGTTGTTGAAAGGGATGCATGATAACTGAAGGGACGTGTTTTCCTTTGAAAAGCATTAATGTGCTTAGTGGACATTAAATCAAAAGTGAAGAACATTAAGGTCAGCTTCTTCACTTTTCTCCCTTATGGTTATATTCTAATAATTATAAGCTTATAAAGGAAATAATTTATTTTTACACCGATAGGTGCTTATATCTTAGAATTTAGGGTGGACTACCATCTATGCTTTTCCTAGATTCAAGGAGGATGAGACAAGTGTACTATCCAGATTTATTTTATGGTCATCATTCAAAATTAGAAAAAAACAATTATTGAAAAAATAAAAATAATTGGTAGTTGATGCATGGATACCTCATAGCTCATGCATGCATGGATAACACGTATTGACGGACCCATTTAACTAAAGAATGTAACATGTAGCTAAGGCATAGACAAGAATTGATTATAATTAAGTATGGAGAACAAGTAACATATAAATTGTCCATGACACTTAACTTGTGACCTATCAGTATTCACCGACCACAAGTTAAGTTCATGTGCTAGTATTATAACAATTATAAGTTTACAAAATATAATTGATTTGTGCTTTTTATGTAGGAGATAAGCTTATATGTTAAAATTGATATAAAGGGAAATTTAAAAGTGTATTTAAAATCTTTTTAACATAAGTGAAGGCTGTCTTATTTGTTTAGAAATTTGTTGTGGTCACTTTGTTCTAAAACACATAAGAAGTTTGGTTTTATAAGCTTTGGTTCGGTTATTTGTGCTAATGGAACTTAAGCTCATACTCCAAAGTTTGAGGTGGAAAATTCAAGGGGAAAAATAACTTCGAGTTATGGAGGCTCAAAATGTGGGATCTACTAGTACAACAAGGATTGCAAAAGGCATTGTTGGGCAAGTCAAAGAAACCCATGGATATGTCAGATGATGATTGGGAATATTCAGATGCAAGATCTATAAATACTATTCGTCTATGTCAAACAGATGATGTTCTGTTTAATATCATAGGAGAGGATACAACAACAGGCTTATGGAATAGAATGGAAATCTTATACATGAAAAAGTCTTTGACCAACATTATCTTTTTATGTAAACTATAAAAGAAAACATAAAAATGGCAACACGACTAAAATGAAATATGGAGGAAGATACATATATTCCCAAAATAATATTTTATTAAAAGATGGAATTTAATTGTCATCAATACAATAGGTCGTAGTCAGTTCAACACCTAAAAGGGATGTTTCTGTGACCCTACACAATTCTCAACAACTCAGGTTCATCAAGGTGAAACTGAGACAATGAGATGCTCGTCTCTTAAATTGTGCTACAGTAACTTGTGCATATTAAAACTTCAGTGGAAAACATATACAGGAAGAAACATCAAACACACAGGAAAACACAACGTACGTTCGATAGAAGGGCACTCTGCCTTCACCCTCTTGGATGGACCTAGATTATAGCCTTACCTATAGTTACCACCTGTTAGGGTCATGGATGATTGAGTACGGAGGGAAAAAAATGTAGAGAAGAAGCTATAAATACCCACCTCTTATCTCTGGCGTGAGATATTTTTTTTGAAACATTCACTAGGATTTAAAAGGTCGTGGAAGGTAGTGAAATTGTTTTAGCAACTACTGTGAGGGATTGAAAGAGTTTTGGTAACTGTCGAGATATGAAGGGTTGTTGTGTCCTTTGATGTTTAATTTTCTCATGTGCATCCAGATGAGGGTGATCACAGTAATTGATTGTCACCCTGTTGGCACGGGATTGGTCCGCATGAATTGGGGAAGCCGAAAAGCAACAAAGAAGGACCATCCGCGGAAGAAACGACCATTCATGGAGAACAAGGAAGCACAAGATTAGCTTAGTTTGTTAGAAAGGGTCATTTGGACCATTTCGTAACCACCATAGTTGGCTATAAATAAGAATATGAATGTAATCCTAAGGGCATTCGATTGTAGAATGACATCATAAGTGATTGATAGATGTGCAGATGAACTCTGTAATGTTTTGCTATATTTTCGGTAGTTTTCTATGGATCCACGATAAGGTGTTATGAAATGTTTATGTGAAGGTTATACCATAGGTTTTGATGAGTTAATGCATGAAGATGTTCGGATATGTTCTTTTGTCTTTGTTTATGTTGAATGATGAATGCTTTATGTTGTTTTTCTGTAAGTTATGATTAATGTGATCACTAGTGTTACTCTGCAATTGTGAATGTTGATTACATAGCGAATATGCGAATGATGAATGTATGTCTGAATTTCAAATCATGATGCGAATGTGAATCTTTGGTTTCTGTTGAAATAGAAGTAGAATAGATACATGTCCTTTCCCCACTGCGGAAACTTGGTTCCTACAGCCGCCTTAATCATCTCGGGTGCGACTTCAATCGCTTTGCGGGTGTTGCTCGAAAAGGGTAAAAGCTTTCTGGTCTGGTGCTTAAGGGTGTTTGGTTGGTGTTTGTTGATGACACTGCGAAGTGAACCCCTATCGACATAACTGTATCAACAAATGGTTCCATTGCCGGGACCCTGAAGAAGAAAGATAAGGACATGATGTGGCACCCGACAAAACCAGAGATTCAGGATTGGTTTGACAAGAAAGTAGAAGAATTCGCGAAAGGAGAAAATCGGAACCCCGGGAAGACGACAAGCAATTGGTTGGAAAAGCATATTTATTCTCATATCCATGACATATTCTTATGCGAATTCCTAGTATTGCTGCATGAATGGTTGGTGCAGCTAACCTTTCAGAAGAACCATTGCTAAGGAGGTGAACCTAATTACTAGACTCTAGAACTAATCCAATAGCTGAAACGGGTCGACAATAAGGTATCAAGGGCTATTGAATTCTGGGTAGATAGTATCCTATAGGGATACATCATTGAGTTTGCGGTTGATACGATCAAATCATACAATGATGCATAAAGGAAAATTTTCAAAGGACCTAGAGGGAGATTCTTGCTATCGCTGAAGTTGTGGATTAAAATTCTTGCCTGCGAAAAAGGTATACTAAGGATGAATTCTGACGAGTAGAAGATCAGTGTGCAGAAGTTGTGGGTACTGTGTGAATGCAGGTCCGATAGAAAGATGCGGGGTAGATGGACATGTGCAATGACGAATTTTTAAGGGAGGATGAAGAAGATTGTGGTACCTTGAGGAGTGGGGCAATATTTCAGGGACTAGAGAAGAAGAGCAGGACTGAGAGAGAGTCTCTTGAGGGGATAGGAACGAAAGACTGCAAAACAGGACCACAAGGGATGAATCGACCTTATTACAACGAAGAAGAAAGTGAACAGGCCACCCCAGAAGTAGAAGAACAATGGACCCTAATTTACAACGTACCTTCAACTCCGTGCACTATTTAGAACATGATAAGAGGAAATACAAGCTATTCGCAGAGTTCTCCTATGTGCCAGAACAGTAGTAAGAGTAGTGGGTCAGTAAATAATAATGGTATAAGTGCAAGAATGGCAAGTGACAATGCAAATATTCCAATCTTCCAAGGTAACGGGACTGAGGATCCCGAACAATATTGGTTTTTTCGTGAGGTGGTCTGGACTGTGAATCAAGTCCACGATGAAAAAAAAAAAGGGACAGTTAGCGACGACCCTCAGGGGATGTTCCCTAGACTGGTATATGAAGTTTACTAAGGTACTGACGGGAACTCCAGATAAAACATTGCCACATATCAAGGCGACGATGATTGATGAATTTAGAAAACCAAAATCCGAGTCGCAGCACATTACTGAGCTCAAGGAGATCAAGCAGTTTCCAAACAAATCAGTATGGGACTTTGACCAACGGTATAAAACGCTAATGGAAAAAGTGAGTTTTTGGATGAGCGACATGCAACATAAAGAATGGTTTATCGTAGGATTGGTGCCATACATTCATGGGCCATTGATGCAACAAAAAGTAGTGACTCAAGCAGAAGCACTGGAAATCGCGATGAAGCTGGAGGATTCACCGATCGATGAAACAAGCACAGTTAGAAAACTTGATGATCCAATTACAAGATATGAAGAAGGAAAATGAGGCCCACGAAGACGTATGGTGCGCTAGATGCAAGATAGAAGGAAATCACAAGGATTAGTGTCCAGAATTTTGAGAGTATTTAAATTCGGGTGCACCAAATCCCCTTAGTCAAGGAGAGATTCCTTGGTGTCGCATCTGTGAGATGAGAGGATATCGACCAAAAGAATGTGTGTACATGCAGAAGATGGTGTCAAAACCAGTGAACTTGTACTTCAAGTTCTGTCGATCGGTTGGCCATGACGAGAAAGACTGCAGAGATTACGACCTACTCCAAGAAAGGACCGCGAATACATTTTTCATGAAGGGAGAAGAGAAACCACCGGTACAACAGCAACAATAGTAGAACCAACAACAGCCTCACTACCATTTGTAACCGCAGTATGACCAGTCGCAGTATGGTCAACCGAAATATCCACAACCACAATTTCAACCACCGCAATATCCACAGCCACAGTATGGTAAACCACAGTACCCTCCATACGGGTCACTGCGAGGAGCTTTTAGAGGGTGGTTCCACGGAGGTCAAGGTGCTGGTCCCGATTGAGGAGGAGTTGTTGGATGAGGTTGAGGACCAATCATATCTTACAATTGTGGTCAGTAGGGGAATTATCAGAGGGATTTCCCAAATCCAACCCCAGAGTGCACTTATTGCAGCACTCTGGACCACGGCATTGAAGACTGTCCTCAGCTCATTGCAAAGTGGAAAAATAAGAACCTACCCCCATCTCCAGCAAATCAGAATTAGAACCAGAATCCGCCACCTGTGGTATGGAAGATATCAGTAGAGGTCAAAAATCAAAATGCAACTGTCAGACTAGTAACCCGAGGAGGAGCTATGAGAGGGGCCGACGGGTCATAGGCTAGCATCCGACTGACATCAAGAAAACAAGTCACATTTGACACAGAAGTAAAAAGGGATATTTTCTTGAAATGACAAGAGACAATTAGACATTTGAGGCAACCACCTCTTCACCAGAAGGAATTTACTTATGACATGCCACTGACATTCCACACGACAAATTCACAGAAAAAGTCTAACACCTTAAGAGCCTTCCTAGAGAGTTTCCTGGAGCTAGCACAAGATCAGGATGCATTGGCAGAAATATCTAGCTTACTGCATCGACGGGAGGGTGCACGATAGGAGCGAATGGTCAATCACATACATAAGAGGAAAATAGGAAGAGAAATGCAGATGTTCGCGCAATTCAAAGCATTCGATGTGGACTCCATCATATTAGATTTGTGGTTAGATGTAAACATCTTGACAAAATAGACCTTGGAAACGAAGGGGAAACCACAGTTGGCATGGTACCCGATACAACTATGACTAGCAAACCAGAGTAAGGTCACCCAAATCGATCGACTATGCCAAGTCTCTGTTGAGATCAAGGGACTCAAAACATATGTACATTTTGATGTGATCGAGATTGTTGACAATACAAGCCCCTATCTAGTGCTGCTAGGAATAGACTGGGTGATGGAGAATTAGGCTATTATCAACCTCAAGAAAAAAACTGTCATTTGAGAACTGTGAGATAAGGGTAGTTGCACCTCTTGACCCCGTGGAAGGGAAGAGATATGTTGAGCCTAGAAGGGACAAATTAATTGAGGGATGGGATAATATTTACAACATCTCTGAAGACTACATCAATCCCACTGCAAATGGAGAGTTAGGGTGGCACAATAGCAGTTCAGCATCGTCATATTCGGATGAAGCACTTGAAAATTGGCAGAATCAATTACATGAAGTATCATTTGGGAGGTGTGCACGGATCACTTAGTTGCGGTGAAAGGTAGCTATAGAAGAGTGCGAGATACCAACTTAAGATGGATTTCCCAACTTGGATGCAGTTATCACTAAATTTGAAGAAAAAGTGGCAGAACCACATCCACTATTGGCTTTGGAGGAAGCCCTGAAGGCTACACCAGCCCTATGGTGGGCAGTGGACAAGTCCACTATAACGAACTGGCCACTATGTCGACACCTAATGACGGTTAGGTTTGGTGACACTGAAGGATACTGTGGAAGTAAGTACGATGGAAGAGGAGACCCGAAGGAGCATTTGGATGAATGTGAAAGCAAATGGGGACCACGAGCGAAACAGGAATGGGCCCACACATTTATTCACACATTGGATGAAGTACCACGAAGTTGGTATATCGCAGCAGAACTGCAATGCGGAACAACCTCATGGGAAAAGATAACAGTTGGATTTTTCCAAACATTCAGTTTCTCCGATGAAAACCTCTTCATCCACAATGCATTACAGGAGGGATAGGAGAAAGTCATCGACGCAATTCTAACAGAGAAACCTATGGGACTTTAGTGGACTGTGGCAGCTCAAATGTTGATGGAATGTTACAACATAACAAGAGAACCAGACGATGAGGATGATCCGAGGGCCATATATATCTTAGAGTCAGAAGGAATTCGTAGCGTCAAGGCACCAGATATGCCTTCTGACAAGTTTTAGCAGTCGTTGCGAATCAAGAAAGTGAACATTGGGTCAGAAGAAAATTCCAAGTTTGCGAGCATTGGAGACTACTAGGATGACTTGACTATTGCGAAGATGACTGACCTATTGGATGAATTTCAGGACTTATTTTTGACAAAATTCTCAGAGATGAAAGGAATTTCGGGGGACCTAGGAGAGATGAAAATCTCACTGATACCTGATGCGAATCCGGTCAAGCAGCGACCTTACTGGTCGAATCCACAGTACAAGCAAAGCGTGAAGGATGAGATTGAGAGAATGCTAGAAACATGAATTATAGAACCAGTAGAAGAATCGGAATGGATCAGCCCGATGGTGGTCCAAGATACAAAAACTGGCGAAGTCAGAACCTGTAGAACACAGCCGACTCGAAGATTCCAGGAGCATTAAAGACAGGATTGGGAGCAACTCCAACAGAGGATTGGTGTCGCAAAATTAATTATGACACTATAAAAAGAAAAGAAAAAAATGGAAGCTTCCAAGATGCGGAAAGGGTCAAATCCAGTCATAAATGAAGCAGTTAAACCATGATGGCAGGCGGAAAAAACCAAAAAACAAGATCGACGCATGCGGTGGATTTGGGAAATTAGTGCTGGATTTGATCATTATTGTCCAAAATTAGAAGGATGCGGTAAATCAACACTATAAATATGGGGTAGGGGATCAGGTCAATGCATTGTGTGTTAAGAAAGAACCTGTTGAGTAGCGCATGGAGGTTTACATTTCAAACACAAGCACCAAAAGGCCGTAGCCAATGCCAATTATGTAGGAGGAACCATAAATCATGTCTGGAATTTCATTTAGGAAGAAGTGGAGCGCCACTCGACCTATAGACACCAGCCGAGAGATGAAGAAAGGGACCCGAAACTCAACTCGACTAGAAGAAGGAGGGCACTCTAGACCAATGATACTAGGGTATATAACACCAGGAAAGCAAGGGACACTAGTGGTTCGAATCAACAAGAACAAATGGTATGAGATTAAAATGTCATTGATACGAAAAGGATTTCCTCAAGCCGGGAACATTGTGACAAATTTGCAGAAGCTACAATATACCAACCACGACCTAGCGAGTTTCCTAGAAAGCGCAGAAGCATACACCGATGTCAGCCATGGCGAAGGATGCCCAACCACAAAGGAACCCACAAAGTGGGAATTGGGATTGGAGCAGTTGGGGCTGTTAGGCCACACCCAGATACTGCACTTCGGGTGATTAGTGCGGGTTAATGCATACGTCAAGCAGGTGTTGGCTTGTTTTCATGGAAGATACCTATGGATTCATGAAAATATTCTAGTCACAGTTGACCTGATCGCAAGAATCATCGAGCTACCCAAGGATGGAGACAATCCTTTCCAATTTTTTCGAGGAAAAGATAATGAAAAGAAGCTCGCAGTGAGCCTGAAGAGAAAGTACGGAGTGGAGAAAAAATCTCGAGGGTACCTCATTAGAACAATTAAGAACCAGGCTGCCAGGGTCAGAGCAAAGATATTAGTAGTTAAGGTGGTGTGGAAGAACAGGCCCAAAGAATGCACTTCGGGCATCATCGTCTCCACGGAACTATGTGCCGCAGTAGTGCGGTTGAACTAGTCAAAATTTTTGCTACACCAATTGGTCGAAGACATATTTGATGCACAGGAGAAAGGAAAGGCGTTCACATACTCATGGATCATCATGCTGGTTGCATTAGCCAGATGGAGGGATCCAGAGAACTATCAAGGCATGGACACAGTAAAATCCAGAATACCCAAAGGAATGTGGTACCAAAATTTATTGGAAACAAATGATAAAGAACGACAAGCATCCAACATTGTACAATTCTACCTGTTCGTATATATGATGCAGATAGATGCGCAAGCGATACCGCGGATAATTGAGCAAGCAGCAAGGAAGTATTGATTAATCGCAAGGCTATCGTTTGAATCCCAGACAATTTACCTTCAAGCCCAAGCGGATAAGTTGCAACAATGGTTGCCAATGTAGTACAAGATCACTGAGGAGGAGTTGGACTCCATCATCGAAAGATGTCCCATAGAGTGGAAAGTCCCAACCGGCGAGAAGGACCTGTAAAAATTATAAAATGGAAAGGGAACAACTCGACTAAAACTAACAAAGGAAGAAAAAGACTTAGCCATTCGGAAGGACGGCACATGAGAAGATGACCCCACGAAAGAGCAGTTGGAGGCATCCAGCCATGATAGAGACTGAGTAACTACCCTGACAAATTCTGACCTACAAGCGCAACACGTAAAAACAAAGACAAAGCATAGGATGGACTATGGAGAAGGAAGTAGAAGTGGTGGTCTTCCAGTGGAGAAGGTTAATAGCCTCCTGGAGAAACTAATAGAGGTCATAGAGGAAAACAGTGTGATAGTCACACATCACTCATGTTAAATTTTGAGCATTAATTCACAATACTCTTATATCTTTACTG
The DNA here is from genome assembly GCA_027924585.1 of Larix kaempferi. Lineage (NCBI taxonomy): Eukaryota > Viridiplantae > Streptophyta > Pinopsida > Pinales > Pinaceae > Larix > Larix kaempferi. The sequence goes on from BSBM01000909.1 coordinate 5,730,898, forward strand.
AGAGAATAACATATACAGTATATCAATGCATAACAATCACAATAAACATGAAAAGCATCACAAGAATCAAAAGCATGAGAGACAAGAGACACAGAGTTTCCGTGGGGAAAACCCTAGGGTGAAAAACCCCACAACTTCCTCAGAGATAAAGAGAGCAATGGCTCAACCAAAGTACAACCAAAATACACTTGAGATAGTCTCCTAGTAGCAGATGATCCTCTTCCTCACAAGTGCGCCACTTTCTAAGTGAGAGAAGTGTGTCTTTCCGAATGATCCAAATAGAGATATCCCGATCTCTATTTATACTTAACCTGTTTTCCCAGTTACACTATGGGGCCGACTTGTCTATCTAGATACATCCACAATATAATCTATATTTCAGGGCTGACCCCACACATGGTGGTCTAATAACCCATCGGCAAGTACACACACTTGCGACACTTGTCAATCCACATGACGACACTTCCTTATAGAGGAATAACACATCTCTAATAAGGGTACAATAAATATATATGAAATACATAGATGAAATACATTCCGAAGTTACATATACATCAACAACTCAACTGGATACTTCCACTGGTTAACCCAACTGATATACACACTATCTAACGGAGCTGTAGAATCCAATGTGCCACACGGGGAAGTTCGACCAAGTGCGTCGACAAGAAGGATCAAAGTAAAGGCCGGCACAAACCTAAGGTTAGTAAAAAAATTTCCAAATGTGATGACGATAGGAAATGAAGAGATGGATGTGGAACTAAGGAAGTATGACTCAATCGTGGTAGACTTCAACCTACTACCGATATTGTCACTACACAAGATTCAAACTGCAACAAGTGCATAAATCCGTGACGGAGAGGCTGGAATGCATGACAGTATGGTGAGGTACAAGCAGTAGGCACACACCAGCGAGGCGGAGGCACAACGCCTTCAAGCAGAGAAATCCCAAACATTAGCTAAAAAAGAGAAGGCCATGAAGGATAGAAAGCAGCTGGAAGAAGCAATATCCAAATTATGTGAGAAAACCCCTGAGGTAGATCAGGACGTACTAGAAGAAGTGAAAGCCATCTTATTGGGTGCACTTATCGATGACTTGGAAAAAGAAAATGCACAGTTGCAGGAAAGGGTGGTACCCAGCACACCACCGAACTAGATTCAAGGAAGGTAGAGTGCGATCGAGGAATCTATGATGGAGATCACAGAGATGGAAAAGACAGCCAAAGAAGTCGAAGACGGTGTCACGGAGTTTTAGGGAAGCATAGTCCAGGACGACTAGTTAACCGCATTGAAGAATCAACTTAGTGAAGCGGAAGCACAGCTAGAATCCTTCAAGGGATTGATCAAAGCGATGCGATCACTAATAAAGATGACGAAGGCTGCAGAACTAAAAAGCATGCAACAACACGTAACTAAGGCACACAAAAGGCAGCAAAGAAGGGCCACACACCTGAACAAGCTTCAAACAAAAGCCGAAGTCCTTGTAGTACGATTGATGGAAGCAATGCAACAGGTCAAGCAGGAACTGGAGGAAGCGTAGCAGAAAATTTGTGAACGCCCAACAGACTAGCATGTGGAAGAATGTACAGAACTCTGAGCATCGGCAAAGGAAGTGGTCGACCAGATAAAAAATGCATATGACGATTTCAGGCAGCAGGTGAATGCAGCAGAGGTGTTCCGCTGAGGTGGCTCGAGGGAGAGCCACAAGTTTTTTTGGGGTCCTGTTGGCATGAGATTAGTCTGCATGAAGTGCGGAAGCCGACAAGCAGTGCAGAAGGACCATCTGTGGAAGAAAGGACCATTCGCGGAGAACAACGAAGCGCACGATTAGATTAATTTGTTAGAAAGGGTCATTTGGACCATTTTGTAATGTCCATAGATGGCTATAAATAAGAATATGAATGTAATACTAAGTGCATCCAATCCTAGAATGAGATTATAAGTGATTGATAGATGTGTGGATGAACTCTGTAATGTTTTGCTCTATTTTCGGTAGTTTTGTATGGATCTGCAATAAGGTGTTCTGAACTATTTTTGTGAAGGTTATACTGCAGGTTTTGATGAGTTAATACATGAAGATGTTCAGATATGTTCTTTTGTGTCTGTTTATGTCAAATGATGAATTCTTTATGTTGTTTTTCCACAAGTTCTGATTGATGCAATCACTAGTGTTACTCTGCAATTGTGAATGTTGATTACATAGCGAATATGCAAATGATGAATGTATGTTTGAATTTCAATGCATGATGCAAATGTGAATCTCTAGTTTCTGTTGTGATAGAAGTAGAATAGATGCATGTCCTTTCCCCACTGTTAAGGGTCTAGTCTAGAATTTGTGGCATGAAAATACCAAGCTTTCATCTAGTCAAAAGTATGTGCTAAAGTTTAGAAGAGGTTATAGTGACCATGAACCCCGAATTAAATACTTTCTTGACATGAAATAGACATAACTCTATAGGATAATCAAGAATGAACACTAGTAGATGAACCTATTTCAATGATCTTTCAGACATGCAATCCTTGGTATGTTAGAATATTCATAGATCGCAACACATGTTGTTGTAGATAGTACACATAGTTGTTTATTATTATGAAACATATATACACACGCATTTTTTTTCAAATACTAACAATGTGTAGGAATGCTCAACCATGCTACGACCAATTTCATCAAGAGACTTCATTCATAGAATCATATGCCCAAGGCCTTACAAACATAAATGCGATGAAAAATATTTTTTTAATAGGATATGACCTTGGCGTAGTGGATTTTTATTATTGAGCCAATCCATTTATGAAAGTGAGGGCCACAAATTAGGAAGGACGGTGGTTGGAAGATAAAGCCTCAAGTATGTTTATTATGAACTAAATGAAAGGAAATAAAGAAAAAATATATCATTGGTGATGAACTAGGTCAGTGTTGTGTGCATAAAAGGAATACATTCTTTCGATTGTAATTGGAAATTTTATGTATAGTTTTAAAATGTTACATTGTAATTATGCCCCGATTTTTGTGCTACCAACTATGAGTATGTGATTTGGTTATGGAATTTTTGGAAAAAAAGAACAATATGTTAAACATATACATGTCACGTGATGGAAATATGAGTAGTTTAGAATATCCAAGGACACCTTTCCCCTTGGTACTATATTATAATTTGTATATATTTTTAGAGCTACACTCTCCAATTAGAAACTGAGAATAAGAGTCGTTATTATTATTTATATCAGGTCAAGGTAATGTTACATATTGCTTATAGGTGTGGGCCATATAGTAGTGAAAATAATAGGTCCTCTCAATGGGTTACACCACCCTTATCCAATAGTGTTGCGTCCTTAAATCAATGGTGAAATTATTATCTTTACAAAGTTTTAAATTTAGGGAAAATTGACATGTTTACTTTTAGTGTGGGTGTATGATTGCTAATAATAATGAACCTTGAGTTTTTTATTATTTAAACAATTATAATTTTTAATTATACACGATTTTTTAAGTCTTTTAAGTCTCTATTTTTATTAGAGCAATTTTATATCTCAAATTTAAAAATCAAAATTTGTAATACTAATGCTTAATAAATCAAAATTTATTACACTAATACTTTGTAACAAAATCTTATTAAATTTGTAAAAGAAGTTAAATCTATCCCGTTATTAGCCATCTTTATTGGGCATATATTAGAATATTTGGCTATATATGATCTTATTCAATTGAAATTGTTTTACTAACTAATGGAGATTCAATGGCACACTCGGTCAAAATTTATGATACATGTATTGGTTGTACCCAATGCGTACGAGCTTGTCCCACAGATGTATTGGAAATGATAGCTTGGGAAGGATGTAAGGCTAATAAAATTGCTTCTGCTCCAAGAACGAAAGAGTGCGTAGGTTGTAAGCGGTGCGAATCCACTTGTCCAATGGATTTCTTGAGTGTACATGTTTATTTATGGCATGAGACAACTCGTAGTATGGGTCTAGCTTACTGATCAATATGCACAATAAAAATGGTTAAATCCATCTCATATTTTTTCATTCTTTTTTTATCCACTGATAAAAACCCATATTCAAATCCAAGATCTCGAGTATGGGTATTTATATAGAGAGATGGAAAGTATCTTCTATTTCTATAATGAGCGAATTACCTTGGCTCGGTAAAAAATATTTGTTAGTTCACCCATATCTGCAGGTTCAGTAATATCATTATTTCCCCATCCATAAAGGGAGAGAATGAGTTGATCCGATGGTATACTCTAGGTAGTTGTTTACTAGAACTCTTTCTCATTACCTATACATTCTGTCTATTACCATTTCCAATTCGATAATTCATTGATCAAATTGAAAGAAGAAAGAGTATAAATGGATAGATCTTATTGATTTTCATTGGAGATTGGGAATTGACGGACTTTCCAATGGACCTATTTGACGGGATTTGTTACCACTTTGGCCATTTCAGTTGCTTGGCCAGTTACTCAAAATATTCGATCATTGCATTTTATGTAATAAAATCACCAATTTTTCCCTTACATACCTGGTTACCTAATACTCATGGGTAAGCGCACTATAGTACATGTATACTTCAGTAGCCATTCTGTTGAAAATGGGAGGATACGGGTTAATTCAAACATAGAATTGCTACCTCATGCTCATTTTATATTTATTTTTGCATAGGAGCAGTTCAAATGATCTATGCAACTCCAACCTCTCTGGGTCAACGGAATTGCAAAAGGAGGATAGTCTTCAGTATACCATATGGGTTTCGTAATTATTGGTTCCATGGTAGATACATGTCTTAATGTATCAATTTTCAAATGATCTTTCATGGATCAATTGGTGCAGCACTTTCATTCTTAGAGAGAACAAGTGACAATAGGATACGCACTCTTCTTCTTCATTAGTTAAATTATAGGGCTATGCTAATACCTAAAATACTATGTCCAGTAGTTTTCAAATGTCTTATTTTGCATTGCCAGAAATCCGTGGTTTTGTGGCAGAATTTATTCTATTTTCTTCCTGATGAAAATGACTGGATAAATATTCTTCGACCTTCCAAATTGAATCATTGTTACTACAATAGCGGCAATTGGAACGATATTAACTCCCATCCACTTGTTGTCTATCTTACGTCAAATATTCTATATAAGTTGGGAATGTGACGAACCCTCATATAAAGGATTCTGGACCAACAGAGATTTTAATCTTGATCTCTCTCTTTCTTCCCATAATAGGTATTGCTGCTTATCCTGATCCAGTTCTCTTTCTATTGGATGATGGGGTAGAAGTTAGTTCATCTCTATCCTCCCATCCATGAAATGAATGGCAACAAATTATTTTTGTACTTTCCCAATGGATTGTTAAATTTATAATAAAATTAATGGATCAAAATTTTTTCTCTTTTGAGAGATTAATGGAATGGAGCGAATAAACAATTCAATTCTTTATCTTTTATTTTGATCTAATATAGTTCAATTTATTTCAGGTAGTGATTCCATCATTCTATAATAAATCGTTGAAATAACTTGGACCAGTTATTGATGTCACTTATTTTCAATTAAATAAAGGAACTAGATCGAATCTATCCTTCCTTTCCCTCTCAGTGGTCCATTTATGGTTCCAACCATCTATAGCTGTGTAACCCTATTCCTAATAGATTGACCCCCAAATAATGTATCCAAACTATAGAAAATCCTAAAGAATCCACAATTGTTGGTTCCTCACCCTGCCAACCCTTATTCATTCTAGTATGTAGATAGATTGTGAATATGGTCCAATTAATTAATGCTCAAGTCTCTTTTGGATCCATGCTCCAATAAGATCCCCATGCCTCATTGACCCATATTGCTCCAGAAAGAGTACCTATGGTTGAAAGAGAAAAACTGAGACCAATCTGTTAAATTTTGAGCATTAATTCACAATACTCTAGGATCTTTACTGAGAGAATAACATATACAGTATATCAATGCATGACAATCATAATAAGCATGACAAGAATCACAAGAATCAAAAGCATGAGAGACAAGAGACATAGAGTTTCCGTGGGGAAAACCCTAAGGTGAAAAACCCCACAACTTCCTCAGAGATAGAGAGAGTAATGGCTCAACCAAAGTACAACCAAAATATACTGAGATAGTCTCCTAGTAGCAGATGATCCTCGTCCTCACTAGTGCGCCACTTTCTGAGTGAGAGTGAGTTACTTTTTCGAGTGAGTAAAATAGAGATCTCCGATCTCTATTTATACTAACCTTTTTTCCTAGTGACCTTATGGGGCCGACTTGTCTAGCTAGGTATATCCACATTATAAAATATATAATTCAGGGCCGACCCCACATGGTGGTCTAATAACCCATCGGCAAGTACACACACTTGGGACACTTGTCAATCCACATGACAACACTTCCTTATAGAGGAATGACACATCTATTATAAGGGTACAATAAATATATATAAAATACATAGATGAAATACATTCCGAAGTTACATATACATCAACACTCCCTCTTAACTAGGAAGGTATTTCTCGACACAGTTCTGCTAGACAAGTCTTCTTCTCAGGATCATCGTCATTGATGCATCATCATCATCATCATCGTCACTGCTGCTGCTATCTCAACCAATCTATGACTCTACTCGTCATAGGAAGTTCTACAGAGCCAGTCCTTTTTCATACTGGATGTAGGCCCACCACCTGTAGGTCTTCATCATCACTGGCCATACTGTGGAATTCTCAGGACTTATTATGTGCATCACAAAACCTAGCTGCAGCATCCCAGGTTATTACGAGCACACAGCTCTACCTGTAGGATCTTCCATGAGCACATTACATGCGACCCATCACAAAACCTGGCTGAAGCATCCTAGGCTATTACGAGCACATGGCTCTACCTGTCGGATCTCCCAGGAGCACATAACATGTGATCTCACCACAAAACCTGGCTGAAGCATCCCAGGCTGTTACGAGCACACAGCTCTACCTGTCGGATCTCCCAGGAGCACATTACATGTGGTCCACCACAAAACCTGGCTGAAGCATCCCAGGCTGTTATGAGCACACAGCTCTACCTGTCGGATCTCCCAGGAGCACATTACATGTGGTCCACCACAAAACCTGGCTGAAGCATCTGAGGCCTTTTTCATCCTGGCTAGATCTCCCAGGAGCAAATTACATGTGGTCATGGAAAAACTTGGCTGAAGCATCTGAGGCATTTTTCATCCTGTCCAGATCTCCTAGGAGAAAATTACATGCCATAGGAAAAAACCTTGAAAGAGCATCTGCCATATATCCCAGGGCACTAATTACATGCCATAGGAAAAACCTCGAAAGACTATCTGCAGATCTCCCAGGGAACAATTTATATGTCCTCCCAAGCAAAACCTTGAAAGAGCATTTGCCAGATGTCCCAGGGTACAAATTACATGCCATAGGCAAAACCTTGAAAGACCATCTGCAAATCTCCCAGGGCACAAATTACATGCTTACCTGCACAACCTGTTCCACGGCCACAGAGTATCATCTGATACTCATCATACATCATCCTGATGTACACATGATCACCCTAATCATCATCACTACAACATCCTGCTGCATGTCATCTAGAGAAGCTCATCATCCACGATCATCCTGATCATACAATGCATCCATCTAATGCACACCAAGTATCTACCTGATACATATCATCATACATAGTGTATCCACCTGATACATAGATACATGATCCACACTATGTATCCATCAACATACATGATCTACCAGATCATACCTGATACATATCAATATACATGATCTACCTGATCATACAATGTATCCACCTCATACATATACAGATACATGGTCCAACCATCCAACATGATGCATATACACAATACATACAAATGATCCAAACGATCATATCTACCATCCAACATGATGCGTACATACATATAAATGATCCAACTGATCATATCCAGCATCCAACATGATGCACACACACATATACATATAAATGATCCAACTGATCATATCCAACAGAAAGTAGAACATCATCCTGACGCTCATCATCCAACACTTACATCCACAGCCATGTGAAGAATTCTCCTTCCAACATTCTTGGAATGGCTTCAGCAAATGTGTCCATCACTTCTTCCTCGAAGTGTCATCAATCTGAAGAGCACCAAGCCTCTCCCTAAAGTACTCAAATTTCACCCTGGCTAGTGGCTTCGTCAGCACATCTGCAATTTGCTCATCCGTCGCAATGTATAGGAGCTTCACAGCTCCTCTCTGCACGATATCCCTGATATAGTGATATTTGATCTCTATGTGTTTCGACCTGTCATGAAACATTGGGTTCTCGGACAGCTTCACACAACTCTGGTTATCACAAAAGATACCAGTAGCATCCAACGGGAGATCAAATAACTCAGACAGTACCTTCCGTAGCCATACTGCCTCACAACTAGTTGAACAGGCTGCAACATACTCTAACTCCGTTGTACTCAGTGCTACGTAGGACTGCTTCCTGCTGAACCAAGAGATCACACCTGATCCCATACTGAAGCAGCACCCATATGTTCTCTTCCTTTCTATAGCACTGCCTGCCCAATCTGAATCAACATAACCTTGCAGGTTAAACTTTTGATTCAGTTCATACTTGAGCCCATAATCAACTGTACCCTTTAGGTACCTCAGAACATGCTTTACAGCAACCAGGTGAACACTCCTCAGATACATCAGGAACTAGCTCAATGTGTTCACCGCAAAGCAAATATTTGGTCTCATGTTCGTCAGATACATCAAGGACCCAATCATCTGACGATACATAGTGATATCAACCGGCTCAGATGAAGCATCACACAGACGCTTCAGGTTCGATGCCATAGGTTTGGCCATAGCCTTGTAGTCCATCATCACAAACCTCTTCAGGATCTCTACTGCATACTTCCCTTGTCCAAGGAAGATTCCATCACTCTGCCACACCTCCATGCCAAAAACAAATAGTGCATCATCCCGAAGTTCCTCAACTCGAACTCGGCAACAAGCTTCCACTATGTGTCGGCAATCAATCTATTCTCACTTGATACAAACATCCACATAGTAGTATCACTGGATTGCCTTCCTCAACCTTGTAGTAAAGGTTGGAACCCGCTTTACTCTTGGTAAAGACCAAACTGGATAGAAAGTTGCCTATCCTACCATACCAAGTTCTGCACATATATAATTTCCTGTCATGTGTCTCAGAACCAAGTGGTTGCTCCACATACACTTCTTCTTCAACTACACCATTCAAGAAAGCTGTCTTGAAATCCATTTGGTGTATCTTCTATTTCATCACTTTTATATTTCTCTATGCTGCCGTCTACAACATGCTTGATCTTGATAGATCCATATGGAAGTCATAACAAACTTCCCTTCAGGTCTTGGGACTACATCCCAAACATCATTCTTCATGATTGACGGATCATGGCATTCTTCCCATATCCTGGGAACTTCAATATCTTCAATAGATAATTTTGTTGCTGAACAAATGTTGTAGTTCTTCTTTAGTAGGTGATGGCATACGATCTTTCCTACACAACAAGTTAAATTGCATGATTAGAAAACGTCTCATACTTTTCAGAACAAATTCTTACACATAAAGAAATATGTCATACAATCATGCAATTATCTTAGCCAATGCTTCAATACAACATTTATCCATATCCCGTAACTTTCTAGATGCCTTCCAATCTCTACCAGAACATTGTTAAGAGTGTGCACAACTCCCAACATGTCAGCAAAGAGGTTTCATTCTAGATAAGTAGCAATGGAATGTTGTACAGTGCCATAGGCTACTTACCCATGCATATTAGTAGTATACGGTTCATCAATGCAACTATTCTAATATGCATAATACACAACCTAATTCTAGGAATATCAGTATATACATTATTGAATAGTATTATTTAAACAATAAAATATGCAAGTAATGACAATTCAAATACTTATCTTTGTTTGTTTGTTGGGTTGATTCCCTCTCAGTCTTTGCTTCTTTTCTGCAACTCCATTCTTATGTGGATCGTGAGAAGTGGTCAACTCCCTCTGAATATCTGCATCCTTGCAGAAACTACTGAAGTGTGCTCCTTTGCTTTCTTGCAGGAACAACTGGAGTGTGCTCCCTCTTGATCTTTGCTTTCTGGATTACCTATCCTTGAACTTACATCCATCCTTAATCACTATGCATGCTTATAAGTATCATCATTGTGTTATCCTTGAGGTCTCATACATAATCACACATTTATTAGTATAATCTTAATACTATCAAAACACAATAATCTTAAACATGTATATTCCTGATCATTCACAGATAATAAACATTAGTATTCAAGGTTTCAGGGAAGTCTTCTTTTACTCATACATTTTCTTATTTGATTATAGGACTCTTCTGGTTAGTTGAATCATCAATCAAGATAAGAGATATAATATGCATAAAACCTGTGATTATTCAAACATATACCTTCATGATTCTTCTGGTTAGTCATATCATCAATTATGGTAAGAAACATAATATGCATACAACCATGATTATTCAAACCTATGACTTCATGAATAATCATTATCAACAACACAACAGTATAAGATCCTAACACAAGGTAGGATTCTAGCTTGATATAGGAAAAACATACCTTGATTAGCATGCTAGCTAGTTATGTCTAACATACTTGCATAATGTCTTCTGGTTCTCTTCAGTGACTTGTGCTAGTAACCTGCATGTCTCATAAGTTAACCATTGTAGAACCAAGTTATACATACCTCGAAAGTAGATCTTCTATGTGATCCATGACAATGGATGAATCCTTGTCTTCATGTCACCATGATCATATGTTCTTGAAGTAGAACATGATTTGTCTTTCTTGGTGTACCTTTTATGTTAGCTGACAACATAAACCTCATACAACACCATAATGCATTAGTACAATCATAAGTGTCAACACCCTAACCAATGAATATCTTCTATCATGCATTCATAATTTTGTTAAGGTGATACGGCAAATCTAAAATCAAGATTGTACTAACCATAATAACATGAAGACAAACATACCATAAACTTAATCATGAACAAATATCGAAACATACCTCGATGAGTCATACCTGTCGAGATCGCTTGTAATATTCTTATGTAAGGCCTTAGCCTCATCTCCCTCTGAAACAGGAACTTCTTCACTTATGCAGGTGACCAATCCATCTTCTTCTAGGATTCACCCAATCCACTTGATTTGCAAGAACTGGACCTAGAGATGGATATGGGTTTGTCAAAGAAACCCCAAAAATTCAAACTTTGAATTTCAAACTTCCGAAAGGATAGAAATATGCGCCTTGATGAGCTGATCAAGCTGGTATATTCAGAATTTGAAAACTGCAAAGTTTCACTCCTTAATTTTGCCTTTGAAACTTCTGGATTCACTGGACATGACCCTGAACCGGGGTTTGATGAAGCCCACTCTTCTGCCCAATCAAAAGGTTTGATCCAAAGCTCTAAGCTTCTATTTTTCCGAGGATCTTCCAGCCGTGGTCACAGATTTCAAAAATTCCCATTTTTACAGAAGCCCTAATTTTCCACTTTTCTGATCAAAGTCCCGAACTAGGGTCTGATCAAGGCCGGCCTTCTGCCCAACCAAAAATTCTGATCTTGGCCTCTAAATTTTTATTTTGATGAGTAGCATTCAGCTGTGGTCTCCGATTACAAAAATTCCAACTTTCTTCGAAGCCCTAAATTCCGGAAGCCATGAATGAAGGTACTAAAAAATAATTCTGTTTTGACAGAAATATGTACCTTATTGTTTCTGGTGTAACTCCTGACTTTTCAATCCACAGGGTCTGAAAATGTTTCTTGAGATATCCCGACCTATTATCTTTCCATCCCGATGGGTTTGACCTCAATTAAATTCTCTGAGACAGATTTATTCCAAGTGTCGCAACATGACCTGTTTATGGGATAATACAGGAGAGAGAACTTGTACGACATGCCACGTGTAACTGGTTCAACTTCGGCCTCTGAAAAATTTTCTTGGGATAGTATAGTCTGTGTACTACCTGTCAATTTTTATGAAATTTCGTTTGGATCTTCCTAGCCCAAGTTATGACGTTTTTCCCAAGGTCACCTGATTTTGACTCAAATCTGGAAGAGGTGGAAACCCTATATTGTACAGATCATAAATCACAAAGTACAACGAATTAGAGGTTTTCCTTTGGACACAAGGTATGTGGGGATTCACTATTCGACCTGTAAAGGTTTTAGATCCGAAAAATTTACCAAAACGGATTTATAGTGAAAGTGCTACGATGACTGGTTTTTTCTATATCAAGCCCTAGCATCGTAAGTGCAACAAGTGTCATACATGCCATATCATGCCTTTTTTTCAGGCTAGCTCTGATACCATGTTAAATTTTGAGCATTAATTCACAATACTCTAGGATATTTGCTGAGAGAATAACATATACAGTATATCAATGCATGACAAGCATCACAAGAATCAAAAGCATGAGAGACAAGAGACACAGAGTTTCCATGGGGAAAACCCTAAGGTGAAAAACCCCACAACTTCCTCAGAGATAGAGAGGGAAATGGCTCAATCAAAGTACAACCAGAATACACTGAGATAGTCTCCTAGTAGCAGATGATCCTCCTCACTAGTGCGCCACTTTCTGAGTGAGAGTGAGTTACTTTTTCGAGTGAGTAAAATAGAGATCTTCGATCTCTATTTATACTAACCTTTTTGCCCAGTGACCTTATGGGGCCGACTTGTCTAGATAGGTACATCCACATTATAAAATATATAATTCAGGGCCGACCCCACATGGTGGTCTAATAACCCATCGGCAAGTACACACACTTGCGACACTTGTCAATCCACATGACGACACTTCCTTATAGAGGAATGACACATCTCTTATAAGGGTACAATAAATATATATAAAATACACAGATGAAATACATTCCAAAGTTACATATACATCAACACAATCACACAATAACTCCAATGATTAATTGTTTAATAAATTCACATTTACGATAATTCGTTGATGGAAAATCAAAAGTGTATTGCAAATCACTTTTTTGTTTTTCACATGAATAAAAATTTTCATTGAAAAGAATGGATTGGGAAAATAAATTGTCCATTGCACCTAAAAGAACTTGTCTATTTACTCCAGACATAATTAATATAAGAGCTATTGATGTTAGGGATCCACATAAAAGGGTTGCATAGATGAACAATATCATACTTACATGCATCATTGACCAATGAGATTGTAGTGTGGGTACTAACATTTCGGATTGTTGCATTTCCTCTGGAAGACCTAAAGTAGGAAAACCATGAGTTAAGATAGCACTTGGAATGGTGATTGCACCTAACCACCGATCATCTCAGCTCCGTACTTCTAGAACTATATGGAGCATGAATGAACTCCAAGAAAGGAACATGAATGATTCATTCAAATTACACAATGGTAAATGTCCCGAATAGAGCCAATGAGTAATTAATAATCTCGTTGTACAAAGAAAAGTAACTATCATTCCCTTTCCTCCCAAACTACTTAGCCCTTCAATTCGATAAAGTAATGTTCCGCAATAAATGAGAGTGACAAACAAAATAAGAGAAAAAGAGATGTGATCCAATATATGTTCTAAAGTTATGAATATCATAATAAACCCATTTATTCATTTTATTCCCAAATGGGATCTATGATGGAATGATAGGATTGATCTATCACAATGGAAATAGATTGAACAAATATTTCTACATAAGAAGAATTGATTGATGAGATATTCTTGGAAAAATGACGCCACTCGAATTTGAACCGAGATACTCTCACATTGCTTCCTAAGAGAAGTGTGTCTACCAATTTCACCATGGCGGCTTCGTAGGGATCATACTAGATTACTTACACCAGATCGTCAATGCTATGAACGTGTCTCGCAGAGGGAGTAATCTGTGAATATAACATAGTCCAAATACAATATAAGTTGGGGCATTGAAATTTGAATCAATTTTATGTTGGTTGATGGTTATAACAGAGCATGGTGCATCCTGGTAGCGTTCCATCTTGGTGTGATGGAGTTCGTGGGTTCAGATCCCGCTGCTCCGGGAGAGAATGAGGAAATAGTCACATGTTTTATCGGACAAAGAATATCTTTCAATTTTGGTTCATGATGGAAAGAATCGAAGTAGCTAGATACCCAAAAATAAAGAGATATACATGGTTATCTTAGCACTTTCCAATCTTTTTGATTTGATCGCTTGATCATATACATATCTAAAATGAAACTATGTTTCTGATCCATGATTTCCCATGTTATTTTTCTCCATTTTCCTGTTGGACTTTTCAATTTTAGGGGAGACATCCAAATATATTGATAGATCACATTAATATTACATACGGGCTAATATTACTATATACAGGCTTCTAATTAATTTATCTTATTTTAGTTACTGAGATGTAGAAAGGGGTTTCATTAATAGGGTAAAACGGTACACTAGATTACGCACCTATATTTATTTTGGTCATCTCTTTTTATGTATTTCTGCTACAATAGTTTGGGCATTATGCATTATAAATGGTAGATATACGAATAACAATGATGACTTTGAGCTCTCCTAAAGGATTGAGCACTCTTTTCCATCCAACCATAAGGGAGGGAAAGGATGGGTTTAGACCCAATAAGGAGATGAATCCTAGGGAGGAGCACAAGGATGAATTGAGATATCTAAAACTAGAAATTAGTAATTTTTCACCATATAGCAATAACTTGCATCTATTATGAAATGCATGAGCTATTCCATCATAAAATAATATCATCCCCATGCATGACTTCGTAGGTTTTGTACCATTATTTATAAAAAATGAAATCGTTTTGATTCTAGTTTTGGATCGAAATGGATGGATTGGGATATTGATAAGGTTGAGATACTGGAAATATAGCATAGTGGTAATGTTGAAGTTCAATCGGGATCCTTACAAAAAATATGAACTCTAATCCTTTTCCAGTGGGAAGGAAGGAAGAATGAATAGAGGAATGGTTGATCAATTCCCCATTTCTCCAGATTGGATGAAGGGAAGTACTGTAATGGAACTAATTAATGACCATGTCCCTTTCGTACAACCACCCTTGGAGTACCCAAATAAAATTATTTATTTTGCATTACCATTCTCCAAGGTCCTGAAGGATGGTGTCGTATATTCGCTCGTGTTCTACTATGGATCATCCAAATCAATTGATTTTAATTTTGCTTCGGATGATTGAGAGGAATCATCATTGTCTATGCAATAAAAAAAAATTGATGACTAGTGGAGATAGACTTATCTAAAGAAAGAGATTTTATTGTGGCCCGATATGCTTTTCCCTTCCAAACATTTTTATGAATTTATTTCTTGGATCTAGAAGTACGCTTTTTTGCAACTGCCATATGGAACAATCGGTTTAATTCATATATTTTGAGGTGAAAGACATCTTATTTATTTCATTTATTCATTTCTCTCGTAGAGAACTCTACATATTCTTTATCGGAATCTGCTGCAAATTGAATCAATCCATTCTCTCAATGAAAACATAAAATAAATAATAATGGAATCTACCAATTCAATCTAAAGGTCAATTTCCATGATATATTATCATCCATTTTATAGAATATATTTATATAACGATCGATATTGAGGGAATATATTTTTCATCCTTCTTCTAATGATTTTCACTCGGTCCTTAATTCTCTGCGATCATCTCATCCTTCTTGTTAATGTTCCTGTCATATCCTGAATTGAAACTAATGGGATTGGAATGCTCTATGGATCGATTGCAAGATATTTTCAATTCGGAAGATAGGAAAAGATGTGGAAATATAAAGCAATTTTTGGTTAAAGGTTTTAAATATTCTTCCAATGTTTCATTTATGAGTTCCATAAAGTTTGTTACGTATAGGAAATAGTTTCATCAAACCGAAATTTTTTCTCCCGATCATACTATGTTTATGATTGAAGTGATATATGAGGACCGATAATGTAAGTACTACTACATCTTTGATAAAAAAAATATGGATTGCTTTTACGTAGATCACGTAAAAGAAACGTGCTGAGAATTCTAAGGCCAAAAAGATGTATAAGGTGCTTCCTATGAGAAAGGATTTCAATTAACAATCTCACCAAATTGGATTCGGCCCATGGATTGCATAGAAATTGATAAATTTGTATTTCTTCCCATTTTATTATATCTAGGATCTTCTTTTCTTCATTTATTTTTTACCCCAATTACAGGGACAATGAATAAAATTCAATACCATGAAAAAGAGTTTGTGTAAATGACACGAGCGAGCCTATAGAGTGAAGAGAGCTATAATATTCAAAACATAAATTTGTTTGATGGAAGGGCTCACATACATTCATAATTGTTTTTAGGCATAACTTGAACTTGTATTCATTCGCTTCATATTGGCCAGGAGCTCACTTCCAGTATAGCCATCCATACCCTATCATGTAAAAACCACAGGCCTCCTACGATATGAAGAGTCATAAAATTAAAACAAAATAGATAGAAGGACACACATTAGGTTTAGGGATAATCAAGCTCGAATTGATGACTTTCACCATTTCAAGGTGATACTCTACCACCTAAGGCCAAGGAAAACATGTTGGAGTGCAAGCTATAATCTTTCATAGAGATACGCACATTGCGACACTTCCCCTTGTAAGGTAAGGTGCCCCATTGGCAATCATGACTTCAAATTTGGGGCAAGGATGGACAAAACAATCATCCTATTTAGCGATCCGAGGGTCAATGAAGTTCTGAGTGCTACCAGAATCAATCAGTATTGTAAGAGGGAGCTTCTTGAAGTAACCCCTGACCCGCATTGTTTGTGGGCTGGTGACTCCAACAAAAGCATGGAGAGATATCTCTGGGTGGTCATCCTGAGACGGAGGGTCAACAGGTGGCTGCTGGATGTCGACCTAACCATCTATTGTATCTGGAACTTCTTCACCAATTTTAGAGGCAAGCGGAGAATCCACGTCCAAGAGATACAATTTTTTTCTCAACACATCTATGTCCCCGAGTGAATTTCTCATCATAATTATAAAAAATACCGTTTTCTCTACGTGCCCGCATCTCTGATTCAAATAAATGCTTGATAGAATTAGGAGTTGGTCAAGGAGATGGCATGATGGGAGGTCGTTGGGAAACCATATTTCTGAATGGAACAAAAGTGGATCTGGAGTGTTGTTGGGTTGCGATCTTGTCCTCTCCCAAGTTAGCCAAACCTAGGGCTTCCATCATTGTGATGGGATAGAACATTTTAACCTCAGATCAGATTGCATCCTTTAGACCACTCATAAAAGAACTCCTATAGAATTCATCAAGCGATCCTTCTGTGTGACTAGACAATTTCTCAAATTCTATCTGATATTCTCTCACAGTGCCAATTTGACGAATTTTAGTGAGTGCTCCTATGATGTCATCAAAAGCACTAGGACCAAATCATTGCAAAAGGAGTTTGCAAAAATATGTCTGGTTTGGATCTTCATGAGCCTTGATGTAGCAACGATACCATTGAATGGATTCTCGTTCCAAATGAAAGGATGCAAGTGGAACTTTGTTGAAATCAAAAGTATTATGCAGATTAAAATATTGTTCTTCCCGATATATCCACCTAGTCAGATCATCACCATTAAAGTGAGGAAAATCAAGCTTCAGCCCACGAAAATTGCTGGAAGAAGAGAACCTAGTGTCTGTAGAAGAATCTAGTTGACGTTTATTGTTCATGGAGGAATGCTGAAGATGGAGGTTGATAAATTTTTCATCCAAATCTTGGAGTTTGGTTTTGAGGGTTGCAAGTTCTTCCTCCATGTTTTTTTCTCTTGCATGGGTGACAACCATAACTAGGAGTTTTTTTTTTCAAATGGGGAGAAAAACAAAAACAAATGCTTCTTTGGTAAAGGAAAATTTGGATTTGGGAAAAAATTTGATGGGTAATTGAGGTTTGACTAGCTTTTGGACACTTTCTAATGGACAGGGAAGCAAAAAATGGGGATTTCGGAAGCAGGGTGAAAGAATGGGAAAATCTGTCAGAGAGGGACAAAGAAGCAGAAATAAGAAGTGAATACTGTGGAAAAATTTGAAGGCGATTGGGTGAATATCGAAGAAGTTATGGAAAACCCTAAAAATAGATAGACATGAGATTTCTGGCTTTGGGAAGTGGAATTTTGGATAGGGACCTCAGGAATGAAATATGCAAAATGGGATTGCAGGGGTGTCAGTGAATTTTTAAAGGAAACATATTTAAAGAATATGGCGAAAAAACAAATTTTTTTTCAAAATGGATCTGAAACAGCTCAATTGATCTGCAACAACTCTAGACAAATGTAATCTACGATTTATCTGCTGACAATAGATATGGATCCCAGGTATTCTTGGCTTCCTAACGGTTTAGGGGATTCACTCAACCACTAATGTTGTCTGACAACTTGCATATGGGGAAGTACCCCTCACTCCACGACTCAGGTAAAACTGATAACCGCTTTGCCACAAACGACAACCCTTGATTTACCTCATGGGTAGGATCTAGTCAATCAGGTAGGGGTTGTTTCCATTTTCACTGGCAGGTTCTCTCAATTGTCCAGTTACTTCAAGGTTCCTGTCGTACTCCTCGCAATGAGTTTTAGGGCTTATGCCCAAGTACTTCCCACAGTTAAGCGGATAGGGATTATTTCCGGATCTGAACCTGCAATTTAAAAGTAACAATAAAGATGCGAGAATTTTGTTTTTAGTAGAAATTCCACCTAACGAGCCCAAGAAAGTGCTCTGATACCAGATGTGAGGAACCTGCATCAATTAATTTATGAAAATGCACAATATAGAAGAACAAAAAAGATATTTATGGATCGCAAGCCACATCGAGGGGGAAACCTCCTTTGAGCAAGCTCAATACAAATAACTTGTGGATTCCTTCATTGGCCTCAAAAGGTACTTATATACAAAGTCTATGTGCCAATACTATGGATTAATACCATGGAACATATAATACTATGGTATGACTTACAAAGCATATGTTTCCAATACTATGGATCAATACCATGGAACATATAATACTATGGGCTAATCCAAACTATGGATCAATACCATGGAACATATAATACTACGAGATTAATTACAAAGCATATGCGTCCAACAAAAATATACTAACAATGTAAAGAGAAGGGTTAACACGGGTTCCTAACAATATATTCTAATCATCGCAATTTCTTAGGCATTTTAATAAAGAATTGTTCATTTATAGAATACTTGTAATAATGAAAATGAAACTACATGAGTCTGAAATGAAATTAAAAACCAAAGAGGGGTTAAAAAGGGATAACTTATCCAAAACATGATCTCATGCTAACCATAGCAACTAACAAGTATCTTTATCTAAATATAACTACCATATATAAAGGGTGTTAGAATCCCCCCCTATAAAATGTATATGTCCTTAGAGATAAATGATCACCAATGAAATGAAAATAAGTCTTTGTCATGTTTTATTCTAATTCCCAAGTGTCATATTTTTCTTATTAGTCTTTGTATGTAATGTCCCCAAAATCATAAAAATTTAAAATTTCCTGCTAATGTAGTAAAAGCTATTTTCAGAGTTAATGATTACAAAATTATTTTCAGCACTGATAAAATAACAAGAAATGTACCGGTACCTGTTTGCGAAATCTAAGGGTTTCAATTTATTTCCTAAGTGTTAAATTTTCAAAATTTACTTCAATCTGATCTAGGATCTTAACTGAGAGAATAATATGTACAGCAAATCTACAACATATCAATCATGGACACAATAATGCAAGCACACAAGAGACACAGAGTTTACTTTGGGAAAACCATAAAGGTGAAAAACCCCAATAACTTCCTCAGAGATAGATAGAGCAATGATACAACTAGAATACAGGAGATAGTATTCTCCTAGCAGCAGAGCCTCCTCCTCCACAAGTGCGCCACTCTCCAAAGCGTGAGTGAGAGAATAGAATGTGTAAAATGAGAGAGACACACTCTCTATTTATACATTAACTTGACTTGATCTTTACTCAACTAGGTCAGCCTCAACTTAACCACTTAACATAATGCTGATTGGGCCGACCCCCACTAGGGTGGTCTAATAACCCTTTGACCCACATGGCCGACCCCCAGTAGGGTGGTCTAATAACCCTTTGACCCACATGGCCGACCCCCAGTAGGGTGGTCTAATAACCCTTTGACCCACATGACTTATACAGGGGCGACCCCAACAAGGTGGTCTAATAACCCATCAAGTATAAGTTACGACACTTACAATATAAATGACGACACTTCTGTATAGAGGAATAATAACACCTATATAGGAATACAACATACATATATGTGAAATACATTCCGAAGTTACATATACATCAACACTCCCTCTTAACTAGGAAGGTATTTCTCGACACCGGTCTTCTAGCACAAGTCATCTTCTCTGGATCATCGTCACTGGATAATCGTCATCGAATCATCATCATTGTCACTGCTGCTGCTATCTCAATCAATCTCTGAATCTACTCATCATAGGAAGTTCTACAGAGCCAATCCTTTTTCATACTGGATGTAGGCCCACCACCTGCATGTCTTCGTCATCACTGGCCATACTGTGGAATCCTCAGGACTTATTATGTGCGTCACAAAACCTTGCAAGAGCATCCCAGGACTTATTACGGGCACACAGCCCAACCTATCGGATCTCCCAGGGAGCTATTACATGTGACCCCACCACAAAACCTCGAAAGAGAATCCTAAGACTAATTACGAGCACACATCTCAACCTATCGGATCTCCCAGGGCGCTATTATATGTGGTCACCACAAAACCTTGCAAGAGCATCCCAGACTTATTACAGGAACACATCCCAACCTATCGGATCTCCCAGGGCGATATTACATGTGGTCATGGAAAAACCTTGCAAGAGCATCCCAGGACTTATTATGAGCACACAGATCAACCTATCGGATCTCCCAAGGCGCTATTATATGCCATAGGACAAAACCTCGAAAGAGCATCTGCAAGATATCCCAGGTCCAAATTATATGCCATAGGCAAAACCTTGTAAGACTATCTGCAGATCTCCCAGGGCCAAATTATATGTCCTCCCAGAGCAAAACCTTGAAAGAGCATTTCTTAGATATCCCAGGGCCAAATTACATGCCATAGGAAAAACCTCGAAAGACTATCTGCAAATCTCCCAGGGCCAAATTATATGCTCATTTGCACAACCTGATCCATGGCCACAGAGTATCATCCTGATACTCACCATAGATCATCCTGATGTATACATGATCATCCTGATCATCATCAATTCAACATCCTACTGCATGTCATCTGCAACAACATCCTGAAGCTCGTCATCCATGATCATCCTGATCATATAATGTATCTACTTGATGCATACCAAGTATCTACCTGATACATATCATCATACATTATCCACCTGATCATACCTGATACATATCAACATACATGATCTACCTGATCATACACAATATCCACCTAATACATATACAGATACATGGTCCAAGCATCCAACATGATGCATATACAAAACATATACAAATGATCCAACTGATCATATCCAGCATCCAACATGATGTGTACATACATATAAATGATCCAACTGATGATATCCAGCATCCTCCTAATGCATATACAGAGCAGTAACTAGAGCATCGTCCTGATGCTCATCATCTAGCGCTTACATCCACAGCCATGTGAAGGATCCTCCTTCCAACATGCTTGGAATGGCTTTTGCAAATGTGTCCATCACTTCTTCCTCGAAGTGTTGTCAATCTGAAGAACACCAAGCCTCTCCCTGAAGTACTCGAACTTCACCATGGTTAGTGGCTTCATCAGCACATCTGCAATATACTTGTCCATCACAATGTACAGGAGCTTCACAACTCCTCTCTGCACCATATCCTTGACATAGTGATATTTTATCTCTATGTGTTTCAACCTATAATGAAACATTGGGTTCTCGTATAGCTTCACACAACTTTGCTTATCACAAAAGATACCAGTAGCATCCAACTGGAGATCAAATAACTCATACAGTAGCTTCCAAATCCATACTGCCTCACAACTAACTGAACAGGCTGCAACATACTTTGCCTCAGTTGTACTCAGTGCTATGTAGGACTGCTTCCTACTGAACCAAGAGATCATACCTGATCCCATACTGAAGCAACATCCAGATGTGCTCTTCCTATCTGCAGCATTTCCAGCCCAATCTGAATCAACATAACCCTGCAGGTTAAACTTTTGATTCGCTTCATACTTAAGCCCATAATCCACTATACCCTTCAGGTACCTTAGAACATGCTTTACAGCAACTAGGTGAACACTCCTCGAATCCGTAAGGAACTGGCTCAATGTGTTCACCACAAAGGAAATATTTGGTCTCGTGTTCGTGAGTTACATCAAGGACCCAATCATCTGACGATACATAGAGACATCAACCAGCTCAGATGAAGCATCCCATAGAAGCTTCAGATTCGATGCCATAGGTGTGGCCATGGCCTTGCAATCCATCATCCCGAATCTGTTCAGGATATCTACTATGTACTTCCCTTGATCAAGGAAGATCCCACCTACATTCTGCCACACCTCCATACCAAAAACAAATAGTGCATCATCCCCAAGTTCTTCAACTCGAACTCGGCAGCAAGCTTCTGTTGCATGTCGGCAATCAATCTATCCTCTCCTGTTACAAATAGGTCATCCATATACAAAAGTAGTATCACTGGATTGCCTTCCTCAACCTTGTAGTAAATGTTGGAATCCACTTTACTCTTGGTAAATCCCAAACTGGATAGAAAGCTGTCTATCCTACCATACCAAGTTCTACACATATATGACTCCCTGTCATGTGTCTCAAAACCAAGTAGCTGCACCACATACGCTTCTTCTTCAACTACACCATTCAAGAAAGTGTATCTTCCTCTTCATCACTGTATCCAGAGCAAGTACTAATTTAATGGAAGTGTATCTGGCTACAGGAGCAAAAGTATCTATGCTTCCACCTGCAGCATGCTTGAACTTGTAGATCCTCTTGGAAGTCACTACAGACTCCCCTTCAGGTCTTGGGACTGCTTCCCAAACATCTTCATGATCGACTGGTACTCCTCGATCATGGCATTCTTCCCAGATCCTGGGAACTTCAATATCTTCAATATTTTCAATAGATAACTTTGTTGCTGAACAAATGTTGTAGTCCTTCTTTTGTAGGTGATGGTATACAATCTTTCCTACACAACAAGTTAAATTGCATAATTAGAAAACATCTCATAGTTTTCAGAACAAATTCTTACACATAAATAAATATGTCATACAATCATGCAATTATCTTAGCCAATGCTTCAATACAACATTTATCCATATTCCGTAACTTTCTAGATCCCTTCCAATCTCTACCAGAACATTGTTAAGAGTGTGCACAACTCCTAACATGTCAGCAAAGAGGCTTCATTCTAGATAAGTAGCAATGGAATGTTGTACAGTGCCATAGGCCACTTACCCATGTATATTAGTAGTATACTGTTCATCAATGCAACTATTCTAATATGCATAATACACAACCTAATTCTAGGAACATAAACATATACATCATTGAATAACATTATGTAAGAAATGATAATTCAAATACTTATCTTTGTTTGGTTGCTGGGTGGACTCCCTTTGAATCTTTGCAACTCCATTCTGATGTGGATTGTGAGAAGTGGTCAACTCCCTCTGAATATCTGCATCCTTGCAAAAACCACTGGAGTGTGCTCCTTCTTGATTTTTGCTTCCTAGATTACCTGTTCTGAACTTATATTCATTCTAGATCCCTATGCATTCTTATTAGTATCATCATTGTGTTATCTTTGAGGTCTCATACATAATCATACATTCATTAGTATATTCTTAATACTATCAAAACACAATCATCTTAAGCATGTATAGTCATGATCATTTCAAATAAACATTAGTATTCAAGGTTTCAGGGAAGTCTTCTTTTACTCATGCATATTCTTATTTGATCATACGACTCTTTTGATTAGTTAAATCATCAAAGCATAAACCAGTGATTATTCCAACCTATACCTTCATGATTCTTCTGGTTAGTCATATCATCAATTATGGTAGGAAACATAATATGCATACAACCATGACTATTCAAGCCTATGACTTCATGAATAATCATTATCAACAACACAACAGTATAAGATCCTAACACAAGGTAGGATTCTATCTTGACATAGGAAAAACATACCTGGATGAGCATGCTAACTAGTTATGTCTAACATACCCGCATAATGTCTTCTGGTTCTCTTCAATGACTTGTGCTAGTAACCTGCATGTCTCATAAGTTATCCATTGTAGGAAAAAGTTATACATACCTCGTAAGTAGATCTTCTAAGCGATCCATGACAATGGATGAATATTTTTCCTCATGTCATCATGATCATATGTTATTGAACCAGAACATGATTTGTCTTTCTTGGTGTCCTTTTCATGTTAGCAGACAATATAAACCTCATACAACACCATAATGCATTAGTACAATCATAAGTGTCAACATTGTAATCAATGAATATCTTTTATCGTGCATTCATAATTTTATTAAGGCGATACGACAAGTCTAGATTTAATAAAGATTGTACTAACCGTAATAATATGAAGACAAATATACCATAAACTTAATCATGAACAAATCTCGAAACATACCTGGATAAGTCATACCTGTTGATATTGCTTATAATCTTCTTATGTAAGGCCTTAGCCTCATCTCCCTTTGAAACAGGAACTTCTTCACTTATGCAGGTGACCACTCCATATTCTTCTAGGATTAACCCAATCCACTTGATTTGCAAGAACTGGATCTGGAGATGGATTAGGGTTTGTTAGAGAAACCCCAAAAATTCAAACTTTGAATTTCAAACTTCTGAAAGGATAGAAATATGCGCCTTGATGAGCTGATCAAGCTGGTATGTTCAGAATTTGAAAAACTACAAAGTTTCACTCCTCAATTTTGCCTTTGAAACTTCCGGATTCACTCGACGTGACGCCAAACTGGGGTTTGATGAAGCCCACTCTTCTTCCCAATCAAAAGCTTTGATCCAAAGCTCTAAGCTTCTATTTTTATGAGGAGCTTCCAGCCGTGGTCACGGATTTCAAAAATTCCCATTTTTGCAAAAGCCCTAATTTTACACTTTTCTGATCAAAGTCCCGAACTAGGGTCTGATCAAGCCCGGCCTTCTGCCCCAACCAAAAATTCTGATCTTTGTCTCTAAATTTCTATTTTTATGAGTAGCATTCAGCCGTGGTCTCTGATTACAAAAATTCCAACTTTATCCGAAACCCTAAATTCCGGAAGCCATGAATGAAGGTGCTCAAATATAATTATGTTTTGACAGAAATATGTACCTAATTGTTTTTGGTGTAACTATGAACTTTTTGATCCACAGAGTCTGAAAAATTTTCCTGAGATAGCCTGACCTGTCATGTTTCCATCCCAATAGGTCTGACCTCAATTGGATTCTCTGAGAGAGAGTTATGCTAAGTGTCGCAATGTGACCTGTTTATGGGATAAAATAGGAGAGCGAACTTGTACGACATGCCACGTGTCATTGGTTCAACTTCAGCCTCTGAAAACTTTTCCTGAGATAGCACATTTTGTGTACTACCTGTCACTTTTTACGAAATTTCATTTGGAGCTTCCTAGCCCAAGTTATGACCCTTTTTTGCCAAGGTCACCTGTTTTTGACTCAGATCTGGAAGAGACAAAAACCCTATATTGTACAGATCATAAATCACAAAGTACAACGAATTAGAGGTTGTCCTTTGGACACAAGGTACATGGAGATATGTTCTGTGACCTATAAAATTTTCAGATCCGAAAACTTTGCCAAAATGGATTTATAGTGAAAATGCTACGATGACTTGTTTTTGCTATATCAAGCCCTAGCATCGTAAGTGCAACAAGTGTCATACATGCCATATCATGCCTTTTTTCAGGCTAGCTCTGATACCATGTTAAATTTTCAGAATTTACTTCAATCTGATCTAGGATCTTAACTGAGAGAAAAACATGTACAACAGATCTACAACATATGGATCATGGACACAATAATGCAAGCACACAAGAGACACAGAGTTTACTTGGGAAAAACCATAAAGGTGAAAAACCCCAATAACTTCCTTAGAGATAGATAGAGCAATGATACAACCAGAATACAAGAGATAGTCTTCTCCTAGAAGCAGAGCCTCCTCCACAATTGCACCACTCTCCAAAGTGTGAGTGAGAGAATATAATGTGTAAAATGAGAGACACACATTCTCTATTTATAAACTAACTTGACTTGACCATTCCTCAACTAGGTCGGCCTCAACTTAACCACTTAACATAATGTTGACTCAGCCGACCCCCACTAGGGTGGTCTAATAACCCTTTGACCCACATGGCCGACCCCCAATAGGGTGGTCTAATAACCCTTTGACCCACATGACTTATACAGGGCTGACCCCAACAAGGTGGTCTAATAACCCATCAAGTATAAGTTACGACACTTACAATATAAATGATGACACTTCCGTATAGAGGAATAATAACATCTTTATAGGAATACAACATACATATATGTGAAATACATTTCGACGTTACATATACATCAACACTAAGTACCCTTGTCTATTGAATTTCAGATTCTACTGCCTTGCGAAAATGTTTTAAAATGAAGAGATGTATGAATTAACACTTGTGGACATATGTGTTGAATGTAACAAATGTATTTCTCCTCCTTATGGTTATAAGAATTTGTATGCACATGTATTAAAGTTTCACTGGTAATTCAGGGGGATGGGATCATTTATTGGTGGCGGTTGATGCTCCCGATGTGATACTTGTCTCTTTTTAAAATGGGCAAGGTACCCTTACAGGGCTGCCGAGAGGTAGGAGTAAGAATGGAGACTTAGGACTTACTTAGCATTATTTCTAATGCATCTGCTCTTCTTATTGGTCTGCAGGTCTACTTATGTGGGTGCCTATCTATGATGTTATCTCGTAAGTCCTGTACCAAGGGAATTCTAGTGTTTAAGATCGATGGGAAGACTCTAGCCAAAAGAAATGCTTTGTGGGATGCTAAAGTCCTTGTGAGCCTCACCACATAACGTCTTACCATTAAGTTTAAGTGATCAAGACCTTACTCATGGTCCTTTGTATCGTGTTTGGTGGTTTCATTACTTGTTGGATATGAACGCTCTTTCCACGATAGGGAAGTCGACTATTTATCCAAAACATGGGGTTGGTGGTGGCAATTAATGGAGTTTACCAAAAGCACGTGGCCTATCCTGCCAGCTAAGTCTTGGGTTTTGACGTTGGTCTCTACCTCATCGAGGGTTTTGTTGCTAAGTCTCATTTGTCTATGTCTGCTATTTGGAAACATTGAGGGTTTTAGTGTGCTGACCCAAGCTTGGCTCGTGGTTAGTCCATCACGAGGGTTTCGCATGCGTCCATGGCGAAGTAGTGAAGGTAATACAGTTCCTGAAATCTTTTGTGGTTAATATCATTTAAATATGACAATGAACTGGGGTTTTAATTGACAAGTATGCTGATTTGTTTGACAGGTATGCGCAAGGTCTTCACTCCTGTGTGGTTTCTGGTTGCTACTCCATACTCAGACTTGGATGCATATGGAATGGGTAAGTTCAAGTCCACATTCACTTATCTCTTCCTCTCACCTCTGTGGGGTGTTTTGCATTTTCCAAGGGGAAACACTATGGGCTCGATTGGTTTTGATGCATCACGTTTTGAGTTCTGGAAGTCGCCATTTGGCTGGAATATTGTAAAAAGATACTTCTATTAAATTTTACAGGTCCTAGAGGTCTTAGTGGGATGTTTTAGCCATCCGGCTCTATATCTAAATCTGTTGTTTTTCCATTTAATGTTCCTGAAGGATTTTGGCCATTTGGCTCAGTACTAAACCCTGTAAGTTGTAATGGCGATACTCAATGTGAAGAATGAGATGGGTTTTT
The DNA here is from genome assembly GCA_027924585.1 of Larix kaempferi. Lineage (NCBI taxonomy): Eukaryota > Viridiplantae > Streptophyta > Pinopsida > Pinales > Pinaceae > Larix > Larix kaempferi. The sequence goes on from BSBM01000909.1 coordinate 5,758,950, forward strand.
GCGTATTTGGTTTGTAAATGAATAAGTTGTAGATTCATTAAATAGCGAAAGGACTCTGCTATTTGGTTTCTGTGTTTTCTTACGCTAATGGTATTTCTTCAATGGGTATTTGCAATTGTTGCCTCTACCTGGTAGTTTGTTGGTTGTATGGTTTGTGCAGTGGAAGAAATCATGCTGTTTTAAATGTATTGGCAACATTCGTAAGTAGAGTTCCCCTCTGACTGGGAAGTGTGGTTTCTACGAAAATTGATGAGCTTTGAACCTACCATTGTCTCTGTGTGTTTTCTATAAATGGTTGTTGTTCCTTTTGTTATGAATTAGCAGTCTTTATGATGCAAAAGTAATGATGGGGAAAGGTCGTAACCCTCATGAGACTTTAGTTATAAGCCTGAGATGATAAATATTCTGGTTTTTCTGGGTTTTGCAAAAGCTAGACAGGGTTTTTAAAAAGTGAGATGTAGGGATTCGATCCCATGACCTGCGTTTGTGTTTGAGTTTCGTCCGTATGCTATTGATAATGGTTAAATGAAATGTTTGCTGGATTGTGGGTTTGGTTCTGCACCTTGTATGCCCTGAAACATGTTTTGGTTTGCTAAGTCAATTTAATGATCTCTGCATTTTCTTTTAAAGAAGGATGCAAGACCCTAGCTGTGTAAATCGATGTGATGTTGATGAGAATCGATCTCCTGTCCTGTGTTTCCAATTTATTGAAATGAAGGTTTGTTTGTGTCTTGTAGCTGTTTTGTAGACTGTGGTGCTTTCGTGTTAATGATTGATTGATGCATTTGATAATGGAGAAGCTCTGAGTGTAACATCCCCCCCTATCATACCAGCATGATGGAGAGGATCATGATACTAAATCTGGGCATCTAGCCCCATGAACTTTTAACTAAGCATTCACATAATATAAAAGATATATGGAATGTATGATTATAAGAAAAACACAGGGAAAATAATATCAATAACACATCCATCATACATTCAAGATATTCATCAAATAATAATTGCAAAGTTAACACAAGAGAATACTTATCTTAACAAAGTAGTCCCAAGTAACTGGCTATGCAACTGCAACATTCCAGCCAACCATAGGCTAGTTGTGCTTATCAACCTCTTGATACAACTGCCACCCCTGAGCTAGGCATGATCTCTACAAGGAACCAGGGAACAACAGACTCACACATAGCCAAGCATACACCAAAATGAGCCAAGCCAATCTACAATTGGGTTTATCAGGCTGCTAGGAAATGGAAAGGAAGAGTGGCTAAGCTAGTGAGTTCAAGCACAGAGCTAGGGGTAACCTTACAAGATCTATCTAGCTTGGCACCCACAATACCTACACACCCAACACAAGGAAGTATTCTTTTCACTGTTGTACAGTCCCTCAAGCCATACCTTCCCCATCTAGTGCTCTCAGGGTGTGCATAGAAGAGTAGCCAAAGCCCTCTCGATCTTCTTGAGAGGTTGTCTCCCCACTAGGTTTATCAAGCCCTCTCTATCCACTACCACTCCAATCTCTTGCTCACAGATTCAAACCAAAAAATGGATGCACATAAAAGCAAAAGTATAAGTGTTCGGCATGAAGAAACATTTTTACAGTGAGATGGCCAAAGATGGGGTTTTCATTAGCTTCAGAAAAACGTGAGAAACCCAAAAACGAAACTGGAAAATGGGGAATAACCCTGGGAAGCCAAATCCATTTTCAGAAAAACGTCCATAGACATTCTGGGGCAAAAACGGCCTCCATAACAGTCCCAAATCGTGGTCCTCCTTCCCCAGCCACTGTGTAACACAAAAACGAGCTTCCAGCCATGGAAAAATGTAGGAAAATTGGTGAAAACATGATGAGGAAAGACCCAGCAGTTCCGACTGCGTGAGAGAGGAAAAACTATATGTTCAGAAATGGCTTTGGGCACCATTTCATGGGTGTTTTCTTGCCCAAGGAGACAAAATACGATTTCCTAGGTTGATGGCTTGCCCATGCACGAAATTGGCTGCCATACCTCTTCATTCCCAAGGCATTAACTACCTCAACCAATTTCTGGAAGAATTAAATGATTGGGTCCCTAACCCAAAATGGGTAGTTGGTGGTTTATGGGTTTTCTCTTTGACACATGGATTAACACCATTGGCTCAAGGGTTTGAATAATTTCCCTCCCTATTCCTTGTAGAATCATGCCCCCATCTCTTTGTTGCATTGCATAGCTAGTTGTGGGTATTTTCATTAAAATTCGTATTTACATGATGTTTTATTTACATTGTGCCCATCTAGCACAAGAACCATAGGCATCTATTTCTTTAATTGCCTATACATAAAATGCTAAATCAATGGTGGGGCCTTGGCCTTGAACTCCTCACCATGATTAAATGACAATATTTACATCATTTACTATTTAATGAAAAAGGGGTCAAAATGGGGACATTACACTGAGATCATACTGTAACTTACTTTTGCTGCTTAGTACTGTAATTCGATACTGGTTGTTTTGAGTAACTTGTTGGTCAAAATCGATGGGTGTGAGTTATATGTGTTGATTGTAAGGGTGGAAAGGTGACGACTGTTTTAACTTGAGTCTTCAAATCTTGATGCATGATCTACTTGGTATTTTTCGAAGTCTGAGCTTGGTTTCCTGTAAGGGTTAGTAGTTTCAAAAATAATCTTAACTAGTTCTGATATATGTTAATACGTTTAAACCTGCGAGAGGATTTTAGTAGAGATAAATAAAAACAATATTGCGAACAACAGTCCCTAGAGATTAAGAAACGGCAATATATAAAAGAAACCAACCATTATTTTTAGAAATGGGATAATGTATAAGTATAACAACGCTACAATGAAGGATCGATCTAAGTTTAATAAAAATAACAAGAGCAGATTTCTAGGTTGTGAATATGCTAGGATGTCTAGCACAAGATAACTTGGCTAGACCTGCTAGAAATTATTCTAATCTCAGCTTCTAGAGTTACGTAAACCTAGCTTACAGTGTTTTCGTTCATAACAAAAAGAAAACTATGTTTAAATGATTCAGGATAAAAACAAAAGAACCAATGATGCTGGGGTAGCATCGTGTGTTAATCATTTAACCTCTATTATAACTTGAAATGGAAGATTTAGGGTTCATACCTTGTTACTCTGTATCTTGCTCCCTTCCTGTAATAACCTGCACACTCCAACAATAATTAGTGTAGAGACTTCTGAGCTTAGTTGAGCTGATAGGATGACTCTTTAGATGGATAACTTTAGGACTACCATGTTCCTCCCAACCTTGACCATTGAACCATTTTTTGGTTCTATCTGGATCCCCTCGAGCTTGGTTCCAACATGCAATGAGAGATAGAGGCCCTAGATCCACTTCTGGTTCAGTTCTGAGAATTTTTAGGTAAGGCTGCTTCAGCTTCTTGGAGTAGAAGAGTTTTCTTGAATTATCATAAGAGAATGATAATAACCAAGAATGATAGATGATCCCCAAAACTTGAGATGTGCCCTCTTTAAATAGGGAAATCTTGTATTAGGACTGTTGAAGTAATTAGTTTCTTTAAATTCAGTAAGTAATAATTTAAAAGATATTATTTAATTATTTAACTAGTTCTCTTGAACTAGGACTTTTCCAACTGTTTTGACTATAAGTCAATTTGATTTAAGCTTTTAATAGTAACAAAAATTATACTAATAATTATTCTTATATTAAATTTATTTCACTTGACTATTAATACATCATTTAAAGTATTAATTAATTCATAAATTAGATATACTAATTATATCTCATAATTACATAATAACACCTATTATTATTTAAAGCTCCTAATAATAATAATAATAACTAGGAGACCTTAAAATCAGGTTAGTCATAAAAGACTATTGGTAAATATCTTTTATTTACTCATGTGTCATCACATGACACTCTTTTCTCTTTAATTTTTAGGGGCATGGTCCACTTCTTTTGGACGGTAGTGGTTAGCTTGGTTAGGTACCTCTAGTCTCTCTCTTTTCATGTTGGATTCCCTCGTCATGGTAGCTCCCGCAGTAGGTGATGATGGATAAAAATGATGAATCATTTAGTCAATTAAATAAATGTGATAAAAGTGCTCTTCAGAGACTTTCCGACCTAACACTTTGAAACTCCGTAACCCCGAGTTCTCTTCAGAGCCATTTAACTCAACACTCTCACATGGGCGTTACTCTGGTGCAATTTCGGAGTCCCTGCTCAACACTAGTGCTAGAATGTGGTTGCGAGGCACATCTAGAATATTTAAGTTTCCTCAGATCCGGTATTCGTTTATCAAGATTGGAGTGCTCCAGGGCTTATGCCCAACACTCAATGTACATCAGGGCTTACTCCCAGTACATCATATTTCCTCTAGGTACATCGGGACTTTTGCATCGTACGTAGGTAATTTGTGTGTTTCTGAGTCCACGCTCAACACACCATATAAGTCAATTATGCCATTCACATTACTGCACAATATGTAAGAAAATGTCATCTCAGTATATTAGGGTTTTATACCCACATCAAAACATAATCAGAACAATGGGGCTTCCTTGCCCACTATATAATCAAATAATGAAATTTAGTCAAGGTCCATGCCCAATATGTCAGTCTACAAAAGAATAAATCATATGTGCTGGGGCCGTGGCCCAATATAAAATCATAAAATAGTCAGTCCAAAATTTGGGATATTACATTGTAACCTTCACCCAATATATAAATTTACTCCACGGTTTTTATTGTCTAGTGTCAATGATCATGAGGGGCTTGCTGAGAAACTCCCATGTGTCATCATCTTAATAAAATCAAAATCCAACACATGGTTGGGTTTAGGTACATACATATTAAGTACATATATATTGTAAACATCATGAATACTAACATTTAATGTTATGGTCAGTTTGTAAGCAACAACACCCATCTATAGTAAAATCCCAAAAAACCACAATGTTGTGTTTCTAGTTTCTTCCATAATTTTTCCTAGGCATAATCAACTCCTTCTGGATTGATTCTAAGGAACACCTTTTCCTTGATCCTAATTATTAAACTTGATCTCCTTTTATTTGTGTATATCTTCTACCTATCTGTGGTAGTGTTTAAAATTTACTACACTTTCTTCATCGTGTTTTCCTTTTCTTTTAGGAAGCCACTCTCTTAAGGTATTTGTGCTTCCAAGATATCCCAAGTAATTGGAGAGTTACACTTCATTCATTCATATAAGGCCTCAAACGCAATTTTATTGAGTGATTAATGGTATTGATTATCGTTGGAAAATTATAATAAGGGGAGGTACGCATTCCTACTTCTAGGTTGATTCCTAACATACATATTGTTCACATATAATCCAATGTTTTATAGACTATTCATGTTTGACCTTATAGATTTAGATGGTGTGTTCTATTGAAACCTTGTTTCCTATGTAACTCATGAAATAAGCTCTTTCAAAACGTAGAGGTTAGCTTTGAGTTCCAATATGTCACATTTACTGGGTGAATCCATGAAGATGGGTGTGTATTTCGTGAGAATCGGGTGCCCGAAAAACATAGTGGAAGTTATTCGGACGAATAAAAATATTTATTCAACCGATTAATGTAATTATTTGGCCAAATAACCTATAGTTTATTTGGCCGAATAACCAGTAACAGTTCTCCGTTAAAAATAATGGAGACATCGAAGTCTGTGTGGGGCAGTTCCCGCCGGAAAAAATGTCCGGGGTTTTTTTTGTTATTCCACCGAATAAGTATTCGGCAAAATAATTATTCAACCAAATAATTATTCGTCGGAATAACAATTTGGCCAGATAATTATTCCGTCGAATAATTATTCGGCCGAGTAATTATTCTGCTGAATAATTATTCTCCATAAAAGCTTAGTTGTTGCCACTTTTTTTGTTTTTCCTTCCTTCATTTCTGGACCACACCTATAGCCTCCGCCTGTAGCTCGACCCTATCCCCGCCTATGGACCCTGCTTGCAGTTGGACCTCGCCTCTCGCTTGAACCCGACATATCCTTTCTTCCTCCTGCAGTTGCTTTTGGCATGGCGATCCACCACCCCCTCTTTCGCCACCTTCTTAACGTGGAGGTCCTTAACCCTGTGTTCTGCCACCCCCGTCGGCAGTGATATTTTGCAGGTTAATCAGCGTTCGGCGTGGAGTTTGACATCGTCCAGGTAATATTTGTCCAATTGTCATTTTATTTTTTTTGTTTTTTGTTTATATGTTAATCAACGTTGTTGTTGTTTGCAGGAAAATCTGCTCCAATTCGGTGAGTTGGTGTTTGACGAGTTGGTGTTCGACGAATTGGTGTTCGACAAATTGTTGTTCGGCGAGTTGGTGTTCGACAAATTTAAAAAAAGAATAGGTATGTACTTTGAAACGAACCATTTAACATCAACCTTCATGTAAGAAAATGTAGCTAATTTAGTAGTTTTCATATCTATCCATTAAACGAACCATTAACATCAATTCTTGTTTTTCTTCTTGATTGTGTTTAGTCAATTCTTGTTTACTTTTTGTTCATGAACAGAGTTCATGAATTCTGTTCATGAACAAATTTTATGAACTTTGTTCATGAATAGAGTTCATGAACTCTGTTCATGAACAAATTTCATGAACTCTGTTCATGAACAAATTTCATGAACTTTGTTCATGAACAGAACATCATATGTAAGTAATAACTATACTCAAATATATTATGAACCAATGAAGTGAATTTTTTCTTTAGTATAGTTTCCTTCTTTTATTATACATAAAAAATGTTCTCTTTCTGAAATTTATGAGACTTATCTAAAACATTGGTAGTACTCAAAACTGCTTCAAAATGACAAATAAGAAAAAGTGGAAGCAAATAAATTACTTTCTCAAAGTTACCATTTTAAAAGTGTAATAAGAATTTTCTGTGATGGATAATGATTTAACTTATAAAAAAATTTAGAAATAAACCAATGAAGTGAATGTTTTGTTTAGTATAGTTATGGTGCGACCATACTTCAAAGGGCTTAATTAAAGTGTATTTACTTACCATGATCTGTTTCATGATATTAATTATTTGAGAATGGATAGATCAAGTAGCTTTTAAAATAAATTTTTACTATATGGCACCTACAAGTTTAAGACTCATAACTAAGGTTATACATATCATGAAGAAATACATAAGTGATGAGTCTCAAGTTTGATGAGTGAGAGATGTTTTTGTTTTATATAACTAATATATTTGCTTGTTGGATTCTTTTACATTTTTTTATACCACTTCCACATAATACTAACAAGGTATGTCTAGTATGTTACATCATGAACATAGTTTTGTTCATGAACAGAGTTCTGTTCATGAACATAACTCTATTCAAGAAGAGAGTTCTATTCAAGAACAAAGTTCTGTTCATGAACTCTGTTCATGAACATAGTTCATGAGAATTGTAGACTCGGATCATATAGGTGATAACAAGAAACCCTAATCATGAAAAGAACAATAATAGTGAAAAGATGCTACCATATTTTTCTAATCAGTTGGTTTAAATAGAGTCACTCTGCTTACAGATAGGAACCAAGATAATATCAGTAATAAATGTGTACTATCCTTGTAATGAAATCACTGTTCATAGGTATATGTAATAATAACAAATAAATTTAAGTAAGTTAACCCATGTACTGTAATCACCAACATTCTTTAGGTCATAATATAAATAGGTTAAAATAGTAAAAAAGAGTAAGAACCAAGGTTAGTGTGAATTCAATAAGTTACAAAGGTTATTATGGATATGTAATACACCTAATAAACATGATACTAATCTAAAACATGACCAGAGTATGACCATGAAGCTATCAATTTCACAACTTTTACAAAGGTAATGATGGATATGTAATACACCTAATAAATGTGATACCAATCTAAAACACAATCAGAGTATGACCATGAAGCTATCAATTACACAACTTTCAGTAAATAAGGCTTGTGATTCATAAAATATAAAGGATCTATCATATTATAATAGAGTGAATCCCATATCTATAGTGTAAATACATGGATATGCAATGGCTTATGCTTAGCTTATGGTCTCTCTAGTGATAGCCATTTATTTAATTACGAAGATACACTTGATACTAGTATAATATGAATGAGTATCATTCATATTATACAATAAGCTTCCATGTAAGGATCATAGTATTTATTATTGATAATACGTAGCTATCAATTATAACTAGTACATTAGGTTAGTGTCATTAACATATGCAATGGTTCATATTGGTTGTGTTCATTACTTAATTACAGTATTTACATTGTATTACATCATATAGGTTAGATTCCCATTGATTTTATTAGGATGATCAGTATATCCATCATATTAAGGCCATAAGTAAGACCACATTGGCGTACCTCTTTCTTCTTTGCATTGACTTACCCACTTTCAATTCACAGTCCCACCATAGGGATGAAATTTATTAACACGACTAGACTAATATAGGAAATAACAGTAATGTACAGAACTCCCCTTGACATGGGTGTTGTACCACAAATGGATGGATGGTCAAAATTACAATTGATCATAACAACACTTACAATTTTATTTTTTTTGGGGGGGGGAGATTAGGTTAAATGTTTGGAATGTTAAAATATCAAAACATGTAGAATTTGAATATGTTATGAGTTAATAGTTTTGTAAATGTAGATATCATATCAAATGGAAAGAGAGGAGTATTTGAGGCAAAAGCATAGGAGGTCATCACGGTCATTAGGAATTGGTGTCTCAACTGATGATCAAAGGTTTCCTGTTTCACCTCAGGATTCAATCTTATTGTATAGTTCACATTCATTTGATCATCAATGAGGCGAAAGGGGTATAGATGATTCCCATGTATCTTCTATGGGAGAAAGTCGATCTTGGGCTTCTGTTAGTTATATGAAAATTTATGTTTTAATACATGTATCAATTTTAAATTTGTGCATGTTCAAAAAATTTGTACATGTTTAATTTCAACTGTGTTTTTATTTGAAGCATAGCAAGGTTATGAAGAGGTTTGTAATTCTACACAGAGGGACGAAGTTCGAGCAAGAAGAACAGATGCTAAACTAGATGTGGGCATAGACCAAGGTTTAGAAGAGGCTTGTAATTCTACACAGAGGGACAGAGGTCAATCAAGGATGACATATGTTGAATTAGATGTGGGTTGTACACCCATAACAACTTTTCCATCTGATTTACCTGAGGAGCATCCATGGGAAAGTGGTGTTCATCAAACGACCCTTGAAAGTTGTAGATCCCACTATAACAAGTTGCAACATGATATTTATAGTTTGGATCTCCCTCCAGAGAGCAAACAGAGTCTAGACATTGTTTTGAGATCATTGCAAAAATTCATTGAGGCATATGAAGATCTCGTACCAACTACGAATGGTTTCGTTGACTTGATGCGGAGGCGAAGGAAACAAGTGATGGGTCCGTACAAGTGGGTTGTTGCGAAGGAGAGAGTGACCAAAATAGACCAATTCAATGTTTAACTTCAAAGAAGGCCTAAAGCAAAAAATATTGAAAGTGAAATATTTCAAACACCCTGATTGTGCACATCTAATATATTTTCTAGTTTTTATTTTTTTTTCGATGGAACTTGTACCAATTTTATTCGAGATGCACATACTAAATGACTATATTGACAACATATAATCAGGTTCATAATCCTGAAAGTAGACATAATTTTCAGTCATATGGGTCTGTTGAAAAAAATAACCTTTCAAAATGATGGATCCTCTCGCATATGTAAATCCTTTGTCATCGTAGTCCTCCAATAACTTCATCTTTCCTTCAGTGCATCGCATCAAATAATATTCCACATTTTCTTTGGTGTCTAAAGGTGTAATCACAATGAAAACATCTCCTATTCAAATTACAATTGATGTCAAGGTTTTGAAATCTATTAAATTGACTATACACATAAGGTGATGGACAACAATGAGCAATCAATAAATAATTTGTAAGTTCATTACCTTCTCTAACAAGATCTTAAATTCAATCGCCATCAAATGATATTGATATTTCTTCTGATTCTAATTCTTCTAAGCTTGCTAGTGGCATTTTCCCCTTTGGATTAATCTCTGTGTGTTTCCAATGTTTTACATAGTTGTTCGTTATGTTTTGACAAAATTTTGTAGATTCGACATTTTCAGTGAAAATATGACAAAAGCATGATTGATTTCTATTGTCAAATGCAAACACGTTTTGGAAGGATTTTGTTTGAATAGAGTGTAAATCTCTAGTCCCATGTATGGTGCTAGCCTTGTATGGGATTGATCTATCTATATCTTGGATTCCAATAAGCCAAAACAACCTACACAATATATGATAAATCACAAAGGACAAATTTTAATGTTAGTGTACATATACTTAAATGGTAGACTTGCAAATAACATTTTTTAAATTGACAGTTAATATAAATTAAAAAAATCATGTACATACCTGCGCACATCTTTTTATTGTTGATTATAATCATGGCTTAGATGTAATTTACACCATTGGACAACCTCTACATCTGAATGAAATCATGGAGAAGAATGGTTCATTTGCCATGTTCGAAGTGCTCTTTTTACGCATTCTCCTGCATCATCATGTTCACCTTTTCCATGTCCAATTTCAAAGAAATTCCAGCGATGTTTAATGTTCGATGCTTTATGAAGTCAACATAACCGAAAAAATGATCATGAATATTTAAATTGTCCCGCACATCCATCCAACCATATCTAATGTTCATTAAATTTTAACTTCACGTCTTTTTATTGAATCATAGAAAATATTTTCAATACAATGCTGAGCAAAATGTGTATCGTGTGTATGATCATCACTAATATAAAAGTGATATTCTTTAATCACATATTGATTGTCACACGTGCTTTCAATGACATCAACATCCTAATGAGAATGTCTATATAGAACATGGACAAATATTGAAACTTGGTCAGAATGATAGTATTCACTTTGTATCTCTTTTTGTGCAGCAAATGTGTAGTTTTCTGCAAAATCAACCACAAACAAAATTGTTTCGGGTGGAAAAATTTCACGAGATTGCTTGAATTGAAGGTCTTTCCATCGTTCTCTATGTGAATGCTTGGTGTATTTATAAATTTCACTTTGAAATTGCTTCATAAAATCTGTCACACATATTTTATCTTCTCGCAAATCAATTCATTTGGAATGTGCATCACTAGAACTTGTAGCATAATTGTTGTATTCATATCTTCTCTAATCAATAGTTAAATTTGGCAGTGATTAATCATTATAAATAGAATATTTATTGCAGAATAAAACCATATTTCCACAATGATGACAATGTTTTCCATTGACACATTTTTTATTATAAAATACTTCATCGTGATCTCTTTCACATAGAATTTGAGATATGAATTAACGTATTGTGGGCGGAGGTGGTGAATTTGCCCAAAACATTTTACCAAATTTAAGAAACGTGTCATAATATAATTCAAATTGCACATGATAATGACAACAACATGTGTCACGTACAATAATAGGTCTAACATACCATGGTTTTTGTTGCGCAAATGTAGTGATTGACATATTAATTCCACAATGATCCTCCTTGAATTTATTGAACAATTGTACTTGTGTCATTTCCATTATATGTTTTGGATGGATTTCATATACATTTCGTGATACTCTTTGTCGTATCACATCCCTTGAATTTGGTGAAACTCGAGCATGTGCCAACCAATATTTATGTACAATATCTTTAACACCTTCTCACGTTTTATCTTTGTAAGGTTGTCTACAAATAATTGCCCAACAAACAAGTTCATCATTTTCATCTATTTGCATTTTGAATATGTTATATTTGTATAATGCCTTTTTTTGAGGTTCCTATTGTTTTTGCTAGTTGTGTTGTCAAATGATTTTGTCTAGTACTAGCTGAAATAATTGTTGTCTGAATTGCTCTACGTGCAGCTTTGGTATCTTTCTTCCTAGATTTTCCAAATGTTTTGTTGCATCACTTATATTTTCTATCACGTTATAATTCAAAATTGACTCTTTTGTCGCCTTGTGAATACCCAATAATGACATAGCACCTTTTAACTTCTTGTACACTGATAAACATCTCAAAATTTGCGCTTGTCCTGCTATTGGATATTCTTTGAGAATATCATCATAAATTTGCGTTGCACGATATCATGCAACATGTATGGATATTTTTCTCCATATTTGTCGCAATCAATGTCTTCTAACATTTCATCATCAATGGTGAAAGTACCCTTACATCAAGTTAAATTTAATTTAACATATACCCAAAAATACAATTCATTATAAAAAATGAATTTGGAAAATACATGATATATACATACCAGGTCCAATTTCTGGATCTTGAACTTGATCTTCAATATTGACTTCATCAATATTAGCATATAAATCCCTATTTACATATTCAATAACTATCTCTTCAACTTCAATTTGCTCTTCTTGTACTATATTTTCAATTTCCATTTCATCAACATTATCATGTAAATATGTATTTATATCTTCAATAATTGTCTTTTCTGTTTCTGCAACCCTTACTTTTTTGGCCTGATATCTGAGTTTTTGTTTTTCCCTATGAGCATCATCATCACATTTACGATCACTTTTTCTTTCATGGTTTTTCTTACTGCCCATGATTGTTTAATCTATATAGTTTAAACTAAAGAATCATCACTTTACAATAAAAAAATAAAAATTTAAGATTTAAAAATAGTTACGAAATTTATAAAAACATGAACTGAAATTTACTTCTCTTTATAAAAATATTGTAAGGGTCCTTTGAAGAAAAACTCCTTGGAAATAAATTTTCTTTGTAAAGACCCCTTGAAAAGAAATAAGAAATCTCCTTGCAAAGAAATAAAAAACTCCTTGGAAAGAAATCTCCTTTGTGTTGATGTATATGTAACTTCGGAATGTATTTCATCTGTGTATTTTATATATATTTATTGTACCCTTATAAGAGATGTGTTATTCCTCTATAAGGAAGTGTCATCATGTGGATTGACAAGTGTCGCAAGTGTGTGTACTTGCCGATGGGTTATTAGACCACCATGTGTGGGGTCGGCCCTGAAATATATATTATAATGTGGATGTACCTAGCTAGACAAGTCAGCCCCATAAGGTCACTGGGAAAACAAGTTAGTATAAATAGAGATCAGGTGATCTCTATTTAGATCATTTGAAAAAAGTACATCTCTCTAATTCAGAAAGTGGCGCACTAGTGAGGAGGAGGATCATCTGCTACTAGGAGACTATCTTAGTGTATTTTGGTTGTACTTTGGTTGAGCCATTACTCTCTCTATCTCTGAGGAAGTTGTGGGGTTTTTCACCTTAGGGTTTTCCCCACGGAAACTCTGTGTCTCTTGTCTCTTATGCTTTTGATTCTTGTGATGCTTGTCATACTTATTGTGATTTTCATGCATTGATATACTGTATATGTTATTCTCTCAGTAAATATCCTAGAGTATTGTGAATTAATACTCAAAATTTAACATCGTATCAGAGCTAACCTGAGAAGAAGATATTTTGTAGTGACGAAAACTTGAGTTTCTTGTTTATTGGGTTTCTCTCCACATATTTTGGAAAAGCAGTATAGTATATTGACTCTACTCATCAAGGCACATCTATCTGTCCAATCAGAATTCAATTTCGAGCATTTTCAGATTTGGCCCTAAAAATTAGGGTTTACACAAAAATAGGCATTTCTGAAATCTGAAGACATAGCTGGAAGCTCCTTGCAAAAATCAAAGTTTAGAGATTTGGATCGAGATTTTTGGCTGGGTAGATCTCCGGGAAACTCAAACCCTAATTCAGGGCTCTCCTTAGTGAACCCGGGAGGACAAAAGGACAAATCTGAAGGGTAAAGCTTTGCTGATCTCAAATTCTGAATGCACCAGGCTGATCAGCTCATCAAGGTGCATCTTTCTATCCTTTCAGAAATTTGAAATTCACATTTTGATTTTTTAGGGTTTTTCCGACAAACCCTAATATAGGACTAGATCTAGTTTTCAGCACTTCAAGTGGTAAGACCTAAATCTTTTCTATTTCCATTTGAAGTACTCTTTAAGATGTCTCACCACACCAAGCTTGAGGATAAGCTTGAAGGGGCTAATAACTTCCGAGCTTGGAAGTATAGGATTGGTTTAATCCTGGAAGAGAATGAGTTGGACTCATATATAAAAGAAGACATCCCTATCCCAGAGGATGAAGAGGCTAAAGTATTGCATAAGAAGAACTTGGTCAAAGCAAAAATAATCATTGATGATTCTATCAAAGACCATCTCATACCCCAGGTGTCTTCTCTAAAGACACCCAAAGAGATGTTTGACTCTTTGACCAAGCTATTTGAAGGGAAGAACATAAATCGGAAGATGACCCTACGGAACCAATTGAAAGGAGTAAAGTTTCAGAATGGAGAAACCATTCAATCTTATTATTCAAGAGTCTCCCAGATCAAGGAACAACTAGAAGCAGTGGATGAAATGGTAGAGAATGGTGAAGTTGTCATGACCACTCTGAATGGTTTACCTAGGTCATGGGACTCCTTCATTCAAGGAATTTGTGCAAGGAAAAAGTTGATTTCCTTCAGTAGACTATGGGAAGAATTCTCACAAGAAGAATCAAGGCTTGTGGCACGAGAAGAAAAGATGGGGAATGAAGATCAAGATCTCACAGCTCACACCAAGAAAGGGAACTCTAAGAGAGAGTCATCTCACTCCAAGAAATCTTCACATCACTTCAAAGAAAGAAGAATATGTTTCACCTGTAATGAGAAAGGACATATTGCCATAAATTGTCCCAAGAACAAGAAGGACAACAACTCCACCAAGAAGAAGAAGGGCAGCAAAAGAAGGCTTCATGCTCATGCTGCCAAGGATGATGAACCACCCAAGAAGAAGGTTAGGGAAGAAAGTGATGATAACTCATCAAGTGAAGAAGAGTATGTTCTGATCTCTGCTCTCACATGTACCATCTCCCATGGTTGTAATGATTGGTTGAGTGATAGTGGGGATTCCAAACACATGATTGGGTTTAAGGAATATTTTATGAATCTATCTGAACATGAATCACCCCATAAGGTGAAACTTGGGGATGATTATCAATACCCAATCAAAGGAAGTGGTGAAGCCTCCTACAACCTAGATTCTGGAAAATATTTGAAGATGAAAGAAGTTCTTTATGTACCTGGGCTTAAGAATAACTTACTCTCCATCTCTGCTTTGGATGCAAAAGGCATGAGGGTTGCATTTGTGGATGGCCAAGTCCTAATGTGGCCAAAGGGAAAGAACATAGATGATGCAGTAGTGATTGGAGAGCAAGAAGGAGGTTTGTATAAATTGAAGGGACAACCTGAACATGCCATGGTACATGAATCCATGGAGCCAAGTAAACTTTGGCATAGAAGACATGCTCATATGCACTATAGAGCACTTCCAATTGCAAGCAAGGCTGTAGAGGGTCTTCCTGAAATCAAGACCAAACATGAAGGTGTTTGCAAAGGATGTGCAAAACGTAAGAAGATTAAGAAGGCTTTCCCAAGCAGTGAAAGCAAGGCAAAAGACATCTTGGAAATCATCCACTTAGATGTATGTGGTCCGATGTCATCCAGTTCTCTAAGTGGGTATGTTTACTATGTCTCATTTATTGATGAATTCTCCAGGAAGACGTGGGTATACTTCTTGAAGAACAAAGATGAGGTGTTTGATAAGTTTAAGGAATTCAAAACCTTGATGGAGAATCAAATTGACAAGAAGATCAAAACATTCAGATCCGACAATGGTGGAGAATTCACCTCAGGTGACTTCAAGAAGCTTTGCAGTGATTCAGGGATTAAGAGGGAGTTGACTACTCCTTATAATCCACAATAGAATGGAGTTGCAGAAAGGAAGAACAGAACAATCATGGAAGTAGCAAGAGCAATGCTCCATGACCAGGATCTACCTATGCATCTATGGGAAGAAGCAGCTAGAACACCTGTATATGTGCAGAACAGAACACCCCACAAGATATTGGACAACAAGACACCAGAAGAGGTCTTTTCTGGTAAGAAACCTAAAGTCAACCATCTTAGAATATTTGGTTGTCCAATATTCACTCATGTCCCAAAGGAAAAGAGGACCAAACTAGATCCTTCAGGAAAGAAGGGTATCTTTGTGGGTTACAGTGAAAGCTCGAAGACTTACAGAATATACTTTCCAGGGTTCAAGAAGATTGATGTCAGTAGGGATGTTACATTTGATGAAAACTCAGCATTCATCAAATCAAGGAAGGCACCAATCGAAGTTTATGAAGAACCTAAGGAAGCTAGATTTCAAGACACTAACATGACTGAAGCAGTTCCAGAAGTTGTTCGTGAGTTTGAAGATCCGCAAGAACCTGTAGATCCACCCCGTGAGGATAACTCTCACAAGAGGAAACCTGCATGGGCTAGAGAGCTCATTCAAGATGCAGAAAGATTTGGCATTCCAGAAGAAGAACACAGAGCAAAGAAGAGAACCAGATCACATACCAGCTATGTTTCTTTACTCTGTGACATTATGAACAAAGAGCCTTCCAGTTATGAAGAAGTAGCGAAAAAGAAAGAAGGGAAGGATGCCATGGTTGAGGAATATCAATCAATAATGAAGAATGATGTTTGGGATGTTGTCCCAAGACCTAAAGAGAAGTCTGTTGTGACTTCCAAATGGATTTACAAAATCAAGCATGCTGCAGATGGCAGTGTGGAGAAATACAAGGCAAGATTCGTAGCTCGTGGCTTCTCTCAGAAAGAGGGAATAGATTATGAAGAAACTTTTGCACCTGTAGCCAGGTATACTTCCATCAGAACAGTACTTGCCCTGGCTGCAGCGATAAAATGGAAAATACACTAGATGGATGTCAAGACTGCTTTCTTGAATGGTGTAGTTGAAGAGGAAGTATATGTGGAGCAGCCACTTAGTTTTGAAATACATGACAGGGAGTCATATGTGTGCAGATTGAAGAAAGCCTTGTATGGCTTGAAACAAGCTCCCAAAACTTGGTATGGTAGGATGGACAGTTTCCTATCTAATTTGGGCTTTACCAAGAGTAAAGCGGATTCCAACCTTTACTACAAGGTTGAAGAAGGGAATCTTGTGGTTCTACTCCTGTATGTGGATGATTTATTTGTAATAGGAGATGACAGATTGATTGCAGATACTAAGAGGAAGCTTGCTGCTGAGTTCGATATGAAAGATTTGGGAATGATGCATTATATCCTAGGTATGGAGGTGTGGCAGAGTGCAGGTGGGATCTTCCTTGGTCAAGGAAAGTACACAGTAGATATCCTGAAGAGATTCGGGATGATGGATTGCAAGGCCATGGCCACACCTATGGCATCGAATCTGAAGCTTCTATGTGATGCTTCATCTGAGCCGATTGATGTCTTTATGTATCGTCAGATGATTGGGTCCTTGATGTACCTGACGAACATGAGACCGGATATTTACTTTGTTGTGAACACATTGAGCCAGTTCCTGACGGATCCGAGGAGTGTTCACCTGGTTGCTGTAAAGCATGTTCTGAGGTACCTAAAGGGTACAGTGGATTATGGGCTCAAGTATGAAGCGAATCAAAAGTTTAACCTGCAGGGTTAGGTTGATTCAGATTGGGCTAACAGTGCTGTAGATAGGAAGAGCACATCTGGGTGCTGCTTCAATATGGGATCAGGTGTGATCTCTTGGTTTAGTAGGAAGCAGTCTTGCGTAGCACTGAGTACAGCTGAGGCAGAGTATGTTGTAGCCTGTTCAACTAGTTGTGAGGCAATATGGCTACGGAAGCTACTGTCTGAGTTATTTGATCTCCCGTTGGATGCTACTGGTATATTCTATGATAACCAGATTTGTGTGAAGTTGTCCGAGAATCCAGTGTTTCATGATAGCTCGAAACACATGGAGATCAAATATCACTATATCAAGGATATGGTGCAAAGAGGAGCTGTGAAGCTGTTATATGTTGCGATGAACAAGCAGATTGCAGATGTGCTGACAAAGCCACTAGCTAGGGTGAAGTTCGAATACTTCAGGGAGAGGCTTGGTGTTCTTCAGATTGAGGCCACTTCGAGGAAGAAGTGATGGACACATTTGCTGAAGCCATTCCAAGCATGTTGGAAGGAGGATCCTTCACATGGCTGTGGATGTAAGCGCTAGATGATGAGCATCAGGATGATGTTCTAGTTTATGCTTTGTATGATCAGTTGGATCATTTATATGTATATCTATGTACGCATCATGTTGGATACTGGATATGTTCAGTTGGATCATGTATATGTATGTACGCATCATGTTGGATGCTGGATATGATTAGTTGGATCATGTATATGTATGTACGCATCATGTTGGATGCTGGAGATGATCAGTTGGATCATTTATATGTATGTACGCATCATGTTGGATGCTGGATATGATCGGTTGGATCATTTATATGTATTTTGTATATGCATCATGTTGGATGCTTGGACCATGTATCTGTATATGTATCAGGTGGATACATTGTATGATCAGGTAGATCATGTATGTTGGTGGATACATTGTGTGGATCATGTATCTATGTATACACTATGTATGATGATATGTATTAGGTAGATACTTGGTGTGCATCAGATGGATGCATTGTATGATCAGGGTGATCGTGGATGACGAGCTTCTCCAGATGACATGCAGCAGGATGTTGCAGTGATGATGATCAGGATGATCATGTGTACATCAGGATGATCATGTGTACATCAGGTTGATGTATGATAAGTATCAGATGATACTTTTTGGCCGTGGATCAGGTTGTGCATATGAGCATGTCTGGGAGATCCTATAGGTCGGAGTTGCGTACCCATAACAGCCTGGGATGCTCTTTCGAGACATTGCTATGGGAGGACATGTAATTTGTTCCCTCAGAGATCTTCAGGTCAGAGTTGTGTACCCGTAACATCCTGAGATGCTCTTGAGAGGTTTTGTCCTATGGCATGTAATTTGCTCCTAGGAGATCTGGACAGGATGAAAAAGGCCTCAGATGCTTCAGCCAGGTTTTTCCATGACCACATGTAATTTGCTCTTGGGAGATCTGGACAGGATGAAAAAGGCCTCAGATGCTTTAGCTAGGTTTTGTGGTGGACCACATGTAATGTGCTCCTGGGAGATCCGACAGGTAGAGCTGTGTGCTCGTAACATCCTGGGATGCTTCAGCCAGGTTTTGTGGTGAGATCACATGTAATGTGCTCCTGGGAGATCCGACAGGTAGAGTCGTGTGCTCGTAACAGCCTGGGATGCTTCAGCCAGGTTTTTTGATGGGTCACATGTAATGTTCTCCTGGGAGATCCTACAGGTAGAGCTGTGTGCTCGTAATAGCCTAGAATGCTGCAGCCAGGTTTTGTGATGCATGTAATAAGTCCTGAGAATTCCACAGTATGGCCAGTGATGATGAAGACCTGCAGGTGGTGGGAATACATCCAGTATGAAAAAGGACTGGCTCTGTAGAACTTCCTATGACGAGTAGATTCAGATATTGGTTGAGATAGCAGTAACAGTGACGATGATGATGACGATGCATCGATGATGATGATCCCAAGAAGAAGACTTGTCTAACATATCTGTGTCGAGAAATACCTTCCTAGTTAAGAGGGAGTGTTGATGTATATGTAGCTTCGGAATGTATTTCATCTGTGTATTTTATATATATTTATTGTACCCTTATAAGAGATGTGTTATTCCTCTATAAGGAAGTGTCGTCATGTGGATTGACAAGTGTCGCAAGTGTGTGTCTTGCCGATGGGTTATTAGACCACCATGTGTGGGGTCGGCCCTGAAATATATATTATAATGTGGATGTACCTAGCTAGACAAGTCGGCCCCATAAGGTCACTGGGAAAACAGATTAGCATAAATAGAGATTAGGTGATCTCTATTTAGATCATTCGAAAAAGTACATCTCTCTCATTCAGAAAGTGGCGCACTAGTGAGGAGGAGGATCATCTGCTACTAGGAGACTATCTCAATGTATTTTGGTTGTACTTTGGTTGAGCCATTGCTCTCTCTATCTCTGAGGAAGTTGTGGGGTTTTTCACCTTAGGGTTTTCCCCACATAAACTCTGTGTCTCTTGTGTCTTATGCTTTTGATTCTTGTGATGCTTGTCATACTTATTGTGATTGTCATGCATTGATATACTGTATATGTTATTCTCTCAGTAAAGATCCTAGAGTATTGTGAATTAATGCTCAAAATTTAACACTTTGAAGAAAAACTCTTTGGAAAGAAATAAGAACTCCTTGGCAATAAATCTCCTTTGAAAAAACCCCTTGAAAAGAAATAAGAACACCTTGTAAAGAAATCTTCTTTGTAAAAACTGTAAAATTAGTCACAGCAGATCTAATGAATAAGTAAATCAATCACAACAGATGAACATAGAAAATATGGTGCAAAACTGTGCAAAACATGCAGCAGTGCTCTCTATCCCAGAAAGGGTGAATGAATTACAATACAAACTGTCACAATGAACAGAGCAATTCGAATTGCCTAAGGAGGTCATTCGAATCACTGAATGGAGTAGCTTGACTCTATCTAGGAGTCCTCATCAATCATCGGTGTTGCTCATCAATCACAACAACCAGTCATCCAGGTGTCAATCTGAGTCTAACTGAGTGTAATAAATGTAACTGAAGTGGGTAGCACTGATATAGGATCTGGAGGCTCAGTGGGGGCGCATGGGAGGCTAACTGGAGTCAGAGCAAGTCACCTAATCGAACTGGAGGTCAATCGGAGGTGAAACAGTCAGTCAGGAGTGAAACTAGCCTCAAATCAGGGAGAATCGGAGCTAACTGAATGTAACTGAAGTGAATCTGCAGTGGTAGGTGAACAAGTGCGCCCTTCTCTGTCAGTAGGTGAGAAGAGGGTGCCTTTCAGCTTAGGAGGGCTAAAACTCTGTGGTAAGTGGCTCCCGGGTGCTAGAAGAAGGTGGATAAGGTGCTGGAGGCATCAAACTGGTGACTTGGCTGCATATCCTGAAATAGATCATGCAAGATCCTGAAGTAGATATGTATCCTGAAATAGATGATCCTGAAATAGATATGTATCCCGAAATAGATGATGGATATCCGAACACCCCCCCTCAAGCTAGACTATGATGTGCCAACTAAAATAAAGTGGGGCCCTGGTAACTAAGACCAAAGGTCACCCCAATACAATAATCCAAAAAATGCTGAAAATAAACTAAGTGAGGAAAGAGGGAAAACCCAGTGGGAAGAAAGCCCCCCCTCAAGCTAAAGCATAATAATGAATCAATCTGTCTCCACCATGATGGAACTCACCCCCAACAGTGAACGGAGGTAAGAGAACTTCTTCTCAGTGAAGCTCTTGGTGAAGATGTCTGCAATTTGCTCATCAGTAGGGCAATATTGCAGAATGATGGTGCGGTCGTGCACCAACTGTCGAATGTAATGCATATGAATCTCAATGTGTTTGGTCCTCTGCCGCTGAACTGGATCTGTGGAGATCTTGATAGCACTTTGATTGTCACAAAATAGGACAGTCGAAGTAGTGCCACCAAAACCAAACTCGGAAAGAATACCCTGCAACCAAACTGCCTGAATGCAGGCATTGACTGCCCCTCGATACTCTGCCTCTGCTGAAGAAAGTGCAATGGCTGCTTTCTTTTTGCTGGACCAGCAAATAGCACCATGACCAATCATGAAAACATAACTGGAAGTGGACTTCCGATCAATGCTATCACCTGCCCAATCTGAATCAGTAAAACCAATGAAATCTAGCTCAGAATCTGCAGCATAATGTATGCCAAACTGTCTCGTACCTTGCACATACTGCAAGATCCGCTTGGCTGCTCGCCAATGAAGCTCATGTGGCTGCTGCATATATCTTGACACGGCACTCACGGCATATGAGATATCAGGCCGTGAATGTGTCAAATAAAGTAGTGAACCAATCAACTGTCGATACATACTGCAATCTGCAAGCGGTGTGGAATCTCCCTCCTCAAGACTGATTCCTGAGAGGAATGGGAACGGGGCTGCCTTACATTCAGCCATATTAAACTTCAATAACAGGTCGGAAGCATATTTTTGCTAAGATATAGTGATCCCATCAAAATTTTGAGCTATCTCCAAGCCCAAAAAGTGACTCAGCAAGCCCAAATCGCTCATGTCAAAAGCTAGATTTAAGGCAGATTTTAGCTTGTTTATTGAAGTAAGTGTGCTACCAGTAATAAGCAGATCATCAACATAAAGTACAATAACCAACAAATTACCTTTAACTCGCTGAAGATAGACATTCGGATCAGATTTGCATCTTTGGAAATTCTGAGAAAGAAGGAAGGAGTCCATCTTTGCGTACCAAGCTCTTGGGGCCTGTTTTAACCCGTACAAAGATTTCTTCAATCTACAAACCAATGATGGATCTGATGTATAACCCTCTGGCTGCTGCATATAGACCTCTTCAGCAAGTTCTCCATGTAAAAATGCACTCTTCACATCCATGTGATGCACTTCCCAGTGCTTGGATGCGGCAATAGCTAAAACAAGGCGGATGGAATCCATCTTTGCAACCGGTGCAAAGGTCTCTGTGTAGTCCACTCCTTGGACTTGGGAAAAACCTTTTGCCACCAACCTTGCTTTATATTTGCTGATAGTGCCATCAGCAGCAACTTTAGTACGGTAGACCCATTTACACTTCACTAATTTTCTTCCAGGTGGAAGAGAAACTAGCTCCCATGTATTGTTCTTTTGAAGAGAACTGTACTCTTCATCCATGGCACTTTTCCATCTCGGATCTCGATGGGCTGAATAGTATGATTGGGGATCTGAACCAGCCATCAAATAACAAATCTCAGGAAGAAATGGATCAGCAATAGAAAGAGCCATACCTGCCCTTTGAAAGTCTCCTCTTGTTCGTCTCGGATCAGCAGGATTTCCAAGACTAGAACCAGCAGATTGTAGAGTATTTTGGGCCCACTTTGGTAACTGAGGGGGATCTGAATGGTCAGATTCCGAACCTGATATGTCATGATCATCATATGCTGCTACAATATCAGAAATATCAGAACTCATACCTTCATTATCGCTGCTCGAATCTTCTTCTGGTGAAGGCGGTGAATCGGCAGTTTTCTCCTCAACTAGTTGCAATTCTTGAAGCGGTTCTTCAAACTGCACACTGCGCTCTATGAATATCTTTTTAGATCTGATATCCATGAGTTTATATGCTTTTGATTCTTCCCCATATCCTATCAATATGCACTCGATACTTTGTGGATCCAAAGCTCGTCTCTTCTCAGAAGGAATTCTATCCCATGCAGTAGAGCCAAAAACTCTCAAATTTGACACATCCGGTTTGTGACCAAAGAATGCTTCGAAAGGAGTCATACCTTTCACGGATGAATGTGGAACTCGGTTCTGTATATATGCAGCAACATTGATTGCTTCAGCCCAAATATTTGCAGCCAAACCTTTTGATTCAATCATGCATGTAGCCATCTCTTTCAGTGACCGGTTTTTCCTTTCCGCTACACCGTTCTGCTGGGGTGTGTAGGGAACTGTATGTTGGATCTTGATTCCGCTTTGGGCACAAAGTTGCAGCAACTCGGACTTGATATATTCCCCACCATTATCAGATCTAAGAGCTTTGATCTTGCTCTCAGTGGTGGTCTCAACAGAAGCCTTAAAATCCTTGAATTTTCCAAGCACTTCTGACTTGTTTTTGAGAAAGAATACCCATGTAAAGCGGGAAAAATCGTCAATAAATGTCAAAACATACCTTGAACCATTTAATGACATATGGGGCAGCGGACCACTGATATCAGAATGGATCAATCCCAAAATAGTAGAGGCTCTGCTAGCCTTGCCGCGGTCGAATCTGTGCTCGGGGTGCTTCCCAATAATGCAACCGGTGCATATTCCCTTCGAGGAACGGAGTTGTGGAAGCCCATCTACCATGGATTTATTTGATAGAAGCAGCAAATACTTATAATTTAGATGTCCAAATCTTTCATGCCAAAGCCTACTAACCTCATTACCATGTGTGCGAAGAGCAGTGGGCTTTGCAAGCGGAATAAAGTGCGAAAACTCATAACATTTTGCTGTGTGGTTTGCCTTTCCAACCGCAACTAGTCTTCCACTTTTGATATCAGAAATTTCAACTGTATTAGGGCTGAATGTGACTTTCTTTGGATCACCAGTATGTGTCATTTGATACACAGAAAGGAGATTCGAAGCTAAGGAAGGCACATAGAGAACATTCTGAAAGCATCCATGATCTACATGAATCGTACCTTTGCCCTTTGAAGAAATTTTTGAGTCATCTCCCAAATGGATGGGGATGGAGCTATTTGGATCGAATGAGGAAAAATAATCAATATTTGCAGCCATATGATTTGATGCACCCGAATCTATCAAGAGAGTGGGCTTCGAAACCGTTGCCATGAGTGCTTGTCCTCTTTCATGATCGTCATTCCGATCCTTCTTCCTTGCACCGTCAAGAAGGGTTATGTTGTTCTTTTCCAAAAGGAGGGCCATTTGATCTATAGTCTTCTTCATACATGAACTTTCGGGATGAAAGCCACGGTTACAATAAGTACATTTAGATTTTTGGTTACCTTCTTTGCCCTTTTTCTTGGATTTCAAACTGGATGGTGCATCCGTTTGCTTGCCTTTGTCTTTTTGCTTGTGAGGCTCGAATTTGGGCTTCTCCTTCTTTAGCTTTCCTTTACCATTCGAGATCTTGGGTCCTTGAACAAATAGGGCTGAATCTTTGGAGCTTATGGACCCCATTTGAATCAACTTATCATGCTCTTTCGTAACGGACTCAATGAAGGCATTCAAGGTAGGCATCTTCCAATTCGGGGTAGTTAGCCGACCGGAATTGAAAGTGGAGACAAATACCGAATAATCTTTCCCAAGCTTGCTTAGAATGGAGAGGATCAACTGTTTATCCTCTTTGATAACACCACTGTTCTTCAATTGCAAGTTCAAGTTCTTGAATTTTGTGAAGAATTCATTTATGGTCTCGAAATTCTCAGGATTAAGGCCAATCAATTCATTCTCTAATTGAAAAGCCCTAAGCTCATCCTGCTTGCCGAATAGTGTTTCAAGTTGCTCCCATATGGCTTTTGGAGTCTTCAATCCGC
Organism: Larix kaempferi; assembly: GCA_027924585.1. Classification (NCBI taxonomy): domain Eukaryota; kingdom Viridiplantae; phylum Streptophyta; class Pinopsida; order Pinales; family Pinaceae; genus Larix; species Larix kaempferi. Next base: position 5,784,085 of record BSBM01000909.1, read on the forward strand.
TGAGATGGAAATGAAGATCCTTGGAGATGGAGAGACAAAGAAGACCGTAAGCTTCATCAAGCTTGTTGTAGTGTTTAGTTCTTTCTGCTACATTGTTTGGCTCCAATTCAAGACCAAGAGTGACTCGGTAGTAACCTTTTGAACGTAATATGATCTCCATATCATCTTTCCAATCAAAATAATTGAATGGGGTGAGGATAGGCTTTGAAGAAGAGTATTCCATTGCAAGGATTGAGTCAACTGATGAAGAGGAAGCTTGCATGCAGACTAGAGCGAATGGAATTGCTGTAGAAAGGCTTGCATGCAGAAGGTAGCGAATGCAATTGGAGGAGATAATAAACCTCCAAATCACATCAAAACAACCACAATAAGGTCGAACAATCCACCCTTTGAGAGTTGCATCACACCTGGGATTGGATTTCAAGCAATGTTGAATAGGTCCAATGTATCAGATCCAGGAATTATGTGGTAACTCAAGCTTCTGGAGTGGTATTGGAGTATTTTTCAAGCTTTGCATGCACAGGAGCGAATGCCCTTGAGATATCTCATGCCAAACTTTTTGCAATTTTTAGCAATTCAGTCAAATCTTCTTGTATAAACACCTGTAGAAAAGAGATATTGTCCCTGCAATGGCTCTGATACCATGTAAAATTAGTCACAGCAGATCTAATGAACAAGTAAATCAATCACAACAGATGAACATAGAAAATATGGTGCAAAACTGTGCAAAACATGCAGCAGTGCTCTCTATCCCAGAAAGGGTGAATGAATTACAATACAAACTATCACAATGAACAGAGCAATTCGAATTGCCTAAGGAGGTCATTCGAATCACTGAATGGAGTAGCTTGACTCTATCTAGGAGTCCTCATCAATCATCGGTGTTGCTCATCAATCACAACAACCAGTCATCCAGGTGTCAATCTGAGTCTAACTGAGTGTAATAAATGTAACTGAAGTGTGTAGCACTGATATAGGATCTGGAGGCTCAGTGGGGGTGCATGGGATGCTAACTGGAGTCAGAGCAAGTCACCTAATCGAACTGGAGGTCAATCGGAGGTGAAACAGTCAGTCAGGAGTGAAACTAGCCTCAAATAAGGGAGAATCGGAGCTAACTGAATGTAACTGAAGTGAATCTGCAGTGGTAGGTGAACAAGTGCGCCCTTCTCTGTCAGTAGGTGAGAAGAGGGCGCCTTTCAGCTTAGGAGGGCTAAAACTCTGTGGTAAGTGGCTCCCGGGTGCTAGAAGAAGGTGGATAAGGTGCTGGAGGCATCAAACTGGTGACTGGGCTGCATATCCTGAAATAGATCATGCAAGATCCTGAAGTAGATATGTATCCTGAAATAGATGATCCTGAAATAGATATGTATCCCGAAATAGATGATGGATATCCGAACAAAAACCCCTTGGAAAAAAACTCATTTGAAAAAATACATGGGAAAAAAAACTTCTTTGGAAAAACCACTTGGAAAAATACCTTGGAAAAAAAACTCATTTGCAAAAATACCTTCAAAAAAAGACTCTTTGAAAAAACCCCTTGGAAAGAAATAAGAAGGAAAAATACCTTGGAATAAAAACTCCTTTGCAAAAATACCTTGGAAAAAAAACTCTTTGAATGTACCCCTTGGAAATAAATAAGAAAGAAAAATACCTTGGAAAAAAAACTCCTTTTGCACTCGAAAGAAATATCCTTTGAAAAACCCCTTCAAAAATATTTTATAGAGACATCTACGAAAACAAAAGATGCGAAATAATGACCCTATTTACTTTTATTTATACAATTATAAATAATCTAATATCTTTTTTTTTATTTTTTTTTTCAGGAGACGAAAAACATTTTGCGTTTTTTTTTTGGCCTAACAACCATTGTTATTTTTAACAGTTTGGTAACGGAAAATAATTATTCAGACGAATACTATCTGAGACCTTGAAACTTCACAGTTCTTCATAGTTTTTAGGTTTCTTCATTTTCGGAAGGTAAAAACAATCTCCTACACTACAAATCGACTGTGGGACTTGATACCATTAGTTTCATCATTGAATCTACTTTCTGTAGGTATAGATTTTGTTGTATTTAGCTGAGATCTAATAATTTTAATTATTTATTTTGTTAACATGTGTCCAATTTGATTTCATCTCTTTCAGAATGTAGTGAAATGAAAAATCCATAACTTTAAAAATACACCAGCAAAAATATTGAAAAAAATATGGTGCAGTTAATTGGGGTGTCTATTTCAAAAGGGTTTTCTTAGATTTTTTAGTTTTATAGTAAATTGAGAGAAATGTCCCGCCACAAAAAACATGTTGAAAATCGACAAGCTTTCCCCATTAATTGAATTTAGAAAAATATAATAATTAGTATATAGATCCATTGGTTACAAACTTATACTCATGCAGTAGTACATTGTGTGTATATTGTCGTAGCATATTTTGTTTTTGCAAAACACAAGTTTAACAATGATTTTAGGCCCGTTACAAAACATGACTATTTTTTAGTCCTTTCATTTTATAAGAACATACTGTCAAACATTTTCCAAATTAACATATCAAATATCAATAAAAAAATTTGAAAAAATTATGAATAGAAAGCTAACATAATTCTCTAAAAGTTTTCTTTTTACTGAAAAGTGAAATTCTAAACAACAATATCACTTTTGTTCGCCCAAAGTTGAAAAACATGAAAAAATCAAATTTATTTTCTCATGAGACCCCCCAAAATAGACACCCATCTTCATGGATTCACCCTTACCCTCTTCACACCATGCAACCTTACCACTTCTTTGATGAAGAGAAATATCACATGCTTGATGAGTAGTATTGATAATACTGAAATGGGTTATCTTGTAGTACGTTTGACTACAAATAATATCGATTCATTTCCCCTAGAGGCACTCAATAATAAATAAATGAAATCCATGGATATATCCTCCCACTTCTAGGATGTTATGTTTAGTAGATTCAAATTATCACATAGATTTTGATTATATAGATTTATTTGATGACACAATAGGGATTTTTCCACTTAAGATACAATATATTATCTAGGTATTGTATAATAGTATAATTTATTCATATTTTTTTGTGTTCATTTGTATCCCATGTGTTCATAACTGGGAGCATAATGTTCTTCATAATATACTAGCCTTCTTACATCTTTATGGTCTTACACCTTAGTATAATTCGTCCATAGTAGCATCGCATATTCAACTATGTTGTTCATGGAGATTGATATTGACAAGAATCATTTGGGCATGACAACTTATTCTCTTATTGTGACCTTGGTTATACCTCTAGACAGATTCCTAGTGCATAATTAACATACTAATAGCACCCATAGAAACCTCAGAGGAAATTGTTAACCAATAGAGATAATAGGTGAAGGTTCGAGGAATTTTCATCGACACTTGAGAGTGAGAATAAAGGTTCAAAGATATAGGTTTATTTTTCCCTCCGCTAACTATGGTCACGAAATTAAGGCCCATCTATGAATCCTAAGACTTGATAATGAATACCCATATTTAGTTTGAATGATAGGGAGTCCTTAGAGGGGGATCACATTGTGGTTTCTAGGTGGTGTTTATGGTGACAAACCTCAATAAGTTTAAATATGGGTTAAGGTTGTTGTGTTCTTCTAACCATGTTTAGGCCTTGACACACATTTGTAGCACACAAAAGACACTTATGGTGCTTGTATCCCACTTATATTCCAAGACCCCATACAAAGTTCATACATGTTGGATGAGTACTTTTTCAAGGATCTTTATCTCTAGAGTTCCTAGCAAAAATAAAATCATAATTAAGGCAATTATATTCATATTTGATTATGATCAATGCATTGTGAACCATCCATGATTTTTTGCAATGGTTTGAGGATGTGTTGACGATGCTAGACCATAAGACTGGGATCCTAAGGATTTTGTTTCCTTACAAATACTATGGTGAATGCATTATCACCCATATGTGGTGTGTGAAACATTTTAATCGCACCCATATCCCACTCCTACGAAAAACACCCCCTAGTGAGGCCTCGTTTTGTCATATCTAGGGTTTGTTCACAATGCTTGAGATTGAGAATTTTCAATTAGGGAATATAACCCTTGATTACCCCCTTGACCATGTTTAGGATCTAGACCAATTTCTAGTGTAGTCCCTTTTTACCCCCTTGAGCATGTTTAGACATTTAGGTACTCGTGTACCCCCTTAACCATGTTTACGTTTTGTTTGGAAGTCGCCCTAATGGAACCCATAGATAACTAATTTTATAATGGTTTTTTTTACCTATTATAATAGGAATGTGTGAAAAATATTAGTATACACACATTAAGAATGTGTGTATGTTCCTAAATGTAGAAAAATGACATAAGGGTTGACCTTACTGTTTCTAAAAATCAAGCTTTATCTCCAAAAACATAAACATTTTCTCAGAAATATTATTGTTGTAATACACCTTTTGTGTTTGTGTATTTTTTGAGAAGATTAGCAACATACAAAATCTAGCAAGAAAATTTAATAGGAAGGAGAATCCCATTGAAAAGATAATGAAATAAGAGAAAATGAAAATTTGGGTATGGAAAAACACAGGCATCCATTAGTTGGAACTTCAATTCATTGCTCAATGGATGTCATGGTGATATCTACTTCATTTCCATAGGTGAATCATATGCATCCAATGGAGACCATTCTAATTCTGACATAAATTAAACCTCCAACCAATGTTCCGTCAAAAAGAAATGGTCAAGTTAAAGAAGACATGAATGTTCTTTAGGATAATGAGTATATAGAAGGAGAAATTAGACAATATATTTTGTAATTTCTAAGAGGCTCATGTGATGTAGGCTCATGATGAATAGTTAAGTTTTTATCATACTAACCTCTAGCATGTCTAATGCACTCCCAATATTGACGAACTACAATCTCCATATGTGTTTTCTTCAATTTCAAGGTGTTGGAGTCTAGATTTAGGGTCCACCTTCCATGCATAATCTATCTAGTATATGGTGAAGAACTCTTAGAAATATTCATGTGGATGAAAGTGTTCTAATGATCCTTGAAGGTAAGTTATCTAAATGACTATTAATTAGCAGGAAATAAAGTCATTAAAGACTATTTTGAATTGAAAAATAATACATCTAACTATTAGTTATTTTTGGCCTTGTTAAAATCACATAGTTTAGCCATTGTTATGAAATTCTTGTCATAAGGACAATTAAATATTTACACACCACTAATCATGTTCTTAATAAATTTAGGTTTCTTTTAATATAATGTTAAAGAATGATCATTCAAAAGGTTATAATGTGGCTTGTTGTGTATTGTCATAATTGGTTGTAAACAAGACCACAAGGAAACATCAGTTGCTCAGAGCTATATATCATTTTTAAAGTAAGACATTCCAAAAACCTTAAAATGCATTTTATTAAAATATAAATCCTTGATAACTTGGTTCAAATATATTATTTGGACATTTTTGGTAGGTTTCCTCATGAAAACATGAAGTTAATTGAAGTTTTTAAGGGACTAGTCTAGAATTCTTTGCATGAAAATACCAGGCCTTCATCCAATCAAAAGGATGTACTAAATTTCGGAAGAGGTTATAGTGACCATGAACCCCACATTAAAAACGTTCTTGACATGAAATAGACAAAACTCTATAAGAAATTCAAGAATTAACAGAAGTTGATAAACCTGGGTCTCAAGAAATGCAATCCTTGACATGCTAGAATATTCATAGATCTCAACACATAGAGTTTTTTATTATTATGAAACATATATACACACCCATTCTGTTTCAAATACTAAGTAGGAATGATCAACCATGCTACGACCAATTTCATCAAGAGACTTCAATCATAGAATCATGTGCCCAAGGCCCAACATACATTAATATTATGAAAAATATTTTTAAACTAGGACATGACCTTAGTGTAGTGGATTTTCATTATTAAGCTAATCCATTTATGAAAGTGAAGGCCGCAAATTTAGCACGATGTTTATTGGCACATAAAGCTTCAAGTATGTTTCTTATGAACTAATTGAAGGAAAATAAAAAAAAAATTAATAATTGGTGATGAACTAGGTCAATGTTGTGTGCATAAAAGGAATACATTCTTTCAGTTGTAGTTAGAAATTTTATGTATATTTTAAAAATATTACTGTAATTATGCCCCTATTTTTGTGCCATCAACTATGAGTATTTGATTTGGTTATGGAATTTTTAGAAGAAAAAACAGTATGTTAAACATGTCCATGTGAATGATGGAAATATGAGTAACTTACAATATGCAAGGATACGTTTCCCTTTGGTACTATACTATAAGTTGTATATTTTTTTAGAGCTACACTCTCTAGTTAGAAATTGAGAATAAGAGTCATTATTATTTAGATCAAGTCAAGGTAATGGTACATATTGCTTATATTTATGGGCCATATAGTAGTGAAAATAATACTATAATATTAAAGGATTCTAACTTTTACATAAGCAATGATATGTGTCATGACCAACATTATGTACAAGAATGCTCTTAGATATACTACTATCACTTGAAGGAGAGAAATATATAGATGGATTTATATTGGATTTGGTCAAGCCGTTACATGTGAAGAATTCAAGAGTGACCTTGTATTTCAATGGTTGAGCCTCTTTTAAAAGAAATGTAATGTCACATATTTGAAACTATTTTGAGATTGGGCATGGGAAAGATGAAAATAACATAGAAAATGTTTTGATTTGTTTTTCTTTACTTCAAATTAAAACTATGCTCATGAAACTATTACTTCATATCTTGGATTCGATGTGACCAAGATAGAATCAACATTGATTTGGAACAATCTCATCCATTATTAACTAGTTCCTATTAAAGAGAGATCATAACCTATAAAGTTTCAATGAAATGGTGAACTATGTACGTTTTCCATATTGTCTGTAATAGCATGATAATGTGTCTCACTCAGTGGAAAGATGAATTTACTTTCTTATCATAAATTTATTGAAAATATTTCTTAGAAAAAATAAAAAATATACTAAAATTAATTTAATTTAATTTTAAGAATCACTTGTATATTATTTTTATATTCATTTAAAAAGATCTTGATTTTGAAGTCTTAAAATGATAGTTTTTTGGGTCTCTCTTACTCACACATAAAATTATTATTTATATTCATATTTTAATAATAATTAAAATATATCATAAAATAAAATTTAAAATAATGTACGGCATTATTAAAAATATCTATACAAAAATTCTTAAAATAAATCGGAATTAAAAAACTAAATGAAAATAGATATGAGAGTCATAGTTTTGTGAGTACTTACGAGATGTCTAAAATAATAATAATAAATGGTCTTTAAAGAAAATAAAAGAAATAAGCTAAATATATTTTTTTAATTTGAAAAAAAAAAACTTTTCTTTCATTACACCATTATCTAATTATTGATGGATTTGTAGATTATGAACAAATATTTTTAATTCATTAGGTTTAATAGAAGTTCATCGTCACAAAAGGGGGGAAACATTGAGACACATTATTATACATTACTATGCTTTGTGGTCTTCACTCTTAATGCATTCAACTAAAGTTAAGTCCATTTTAGTTAAAAATAAGTGTAGTAGAGATAATTAAAAAAATTAATTGTCTAGTTTAAATATTGTTCATATCACTTATTTAATTACATTAAAAAATTCCTTGAGATTAAGATGGATGGATGCCTCTAGAAATGAAATGAAATGGGTTGAGTTTTTATTCACCAACAAAAAAACATTCCTACCACTTTGATACATTGTAAGGAGTTGTTCTAAATTACTAAATTATGAACATTAAAGGAATATGTTGGCTCATGAAGTGAATCATAATTGATATATTTTCTTCAAAAATATACATCTATTCATAAAACCATAATGTTATTAATATTTTCTAGTAACAAATAAATATTTTCTAAGAACAAATAAAGATAAAAAATCCTTTTCATACGAAGCATAAAAATTGTTTTCACCAATATAATATCACAATTAAGTATCAAAGAACAAGCAAATATACATTGCAAATTTCCACTATAACCAAAAAGATGATCTGGATTGATAATATTTGGGTTTAATTTTTTCTAGTAACACCCATAACTTGCGCAACTTTATGCAATCTTGTATGACTCATGACATCCTTATCAAATCAATTGCTGTCCAACTATCTTTCAAACAATAGAATTCTATATTTATTAGGTACTATTTTGGGTTCCGATAGCTTATCATAGACTTTCATGTGAAAGGAGTCCCATTCCAATATTTCAAGCAACTAAGGAGTCAAAAATAGGATCGTTGATTTTTTTGAAGCATCTCGAATGGCTAAGAATGGAATAGCTTATGGAAAAGTTTGTAAGAACATAACTGATGGAAAATTTTGTAAGAAAATTCCCCTTTCTATCATATCAAATTTACAAAATTAAAAGATACGTAAATACATCACACTTTTAACCCAAGAAAACCATGAGAGTTTGTATCAATAGAATTCCTTAAAATTTTAAGGAAAACAAGTAAGGATAATGATTGTTTAAGATAGTAATTTATTACCTAAATATATAATCATGGCCATATCATACATAATATATTTTTATTGCATTAAACCACACAATTTTTTCTTTGAACTAGTTTGATTATACTTTGTTTTATCATTATTGATGATCCAAAATCATGTTAGTAAATTCATTGCGATTGGCATTGAGCAATAACAATATGAGGAACTCCTTCTACGTCGGAACATATGGATACACAATCTCATCATAATTTACAATATGATTTTGACATCACATGTATGTTATTTGTGGCTACAATTATAACAATTTCTAACCGATAACTTTAATTTAACTAGTTGGGAAGAACATAAAGTCATGTAATTCATGTGTGTGACGTGCCCCCAATGAAAAATGTTGCAACAATTACTGTACATCAAATCCAAGAGAATATATGCCTTGTCACTTGGATGGTGGTGCATCATTTTACAGGATCTATATGAAAGAAAATAAAAATGCAAATTCTTTAAATTTATGTTGATAAAATATTTTTATGTTAAAAAATATTTTTATGTTAGAAAATTAAATACATTGTAAATGAAAAAATAAAAGCATATTAATATCATCTAAGAAACTATTTTAAAAATGATCTTCTTTTTTTCCATGACATGTATGACAAAAATGAGAGCAATGATGCACAACAGTTGTTCTAGAATGGCGAGCAAGGCTAAAGACATATTGCATGGTCTAGAATTAATATGGCATCATGGGGGTTCACTTAGTAGGTGATATTATAGCGCACAAATTTATATTGCAAGATTTAGTATTGTAAAACATGGAAGTAATATGTTTCCTAGTATATAAGGGTCAAGGGGTATTTTTCATATACTAAAATCGTGTAGATATCAAGGGGATTTACAGTTATGTACCTAGGGGTTTGGGGGGTTTGAATAGGTACTCTTTGTCTAAAATTTATGTAAGTTTGATCATGTGTGAAGTTAGAATAGTGTTTGAATAAGTATGGTATGTGTGAAGGTGGTGTGAGTCCAATTTTGTTTAGAGTTAGAGCAGCGTTTGAATAGGTATGATTTGTGATTAAATGTGATGTGAAGTTGGTTGGAATGCTTAGGAATGAAGTTGACATGTACTTAAGGGGTTGTTCTCCATCCTGAAAATTTTTCTCTCATGAGGATTTCATATTTCACTTTGCAAGGTTTGTACGGGTTATAAGGGTTGTGTCATGTCACAATAATGAGGAAAAAATTTTAAAAGGTTATTTAAAATGTCCTGGAAAAAATGGTTACCTAGGATATCTAGTAAAAAGTGGGGCTTTTAAAATTGTAAAGGTGTATTAGGAGTGGGTTTGACAAATTCTTTTTAGAGGGAATCCTTAATATCTAGTGAAATTAGGTGTATTATTTAATATCCTATGAACACACGTGCTATATCATAAGTTTACAAAGCAAACCTCCCCGAGTGTGGCATAAAGGACCTACACATAGTGCTATAACATCATCATAATATGGCTCTTCATGGGAAGATGCCACAGGCACAAAATTGTTACCCTAGTGGTTTGAATCCTATCTCTATGACAAAGTGTCTAAGATGAAATGGATAAGGCAAGTGGAATAGGGAGAGGAGCAAGTGGTCCTCTCAATGGATTACATCACCCTTATCCAATAGTGTTGGGTCCTTAAATAAAAGGTGAAATCATTATCGTTTTAAATTTAGTGAAAATTGATATGTTTATTTTTCATTGTGGGTGTATGATTGCTAATAATAATAAACCATAATTTTTTTTATTATTTCAACAGTTATAAAAGAATTTTTAATTCTCTATTTTTATTAGAACAATTTTATATTTCAATTTTAAAAATCAAAATTTGTAATACTAATACTTAATAAATCAAAATTTATAATACTAATATACTTAGTAACAAAATCTTATTAAATTTGTAACAAGTTAAATTAAATATGCGTTAGCGTTCCCATGTATTTGATTCATTTGTCTAAAGTTAGATACCACTTGCATTGTAAACAATTTCATACTTCTAATTAAAACAAAAAACAAAAAACTCTGCCATTATCAAATAAAACCCCTCGTAATCACATTGATTGGGATTTTTAAATTATCTCTTGACATTATTAAATAAGTCGTGAATGAATGCTATCGAGGATTAACATAAATACCACGCTATTTTGCAAGGAATTCCAAGTGTGGAGGGGCAACATAACTAAAACCGTGACATAAATACAACCATATTTGGCAAAGAGTAAAGGAATAACATATATATATACAAGTATTTTGCAAGGTGGAGAAGGTTTAGTACAATTTCAACAAAAGTAGATAGACGTGTAAAACAAGACAGTATGGCCAACTAAGATTCAGACCAACCCTCAAGGTTCACATTCTTACCGGTCCTTCCAAACAACCAATGTTTCGTATCCCTCCATAGCCCAATCCAAAGAAGCGTGGGATCGGTAAAATCAAGGTGTTACTATTGTTGTTATCAGATTTAAAGTGTCCTTAACAATGAGATATTGAGTATTTAGCAATCAGAATTGTAAACCTAGCATTTCTTATTTACAGAAATAATCATAGCATTCCTTATTGAAATTCAATTTCCAATCAGAATCATAACACCTCTGATTCAAATTCAATTTTCATGTCAATTGGAGATTGTTTGATCTTTGAAATCAAGTTTTTATATTGTTTTTAATCACATTTAAGCCTTCTGAAAAGTGACATGTTTACTGTCCGGCGTGGCGTGGGTCCAACCCCGGAAGTTGACATGTTTATCCTTGGCATGGTTGCAAAGACTTGAAAGGTCATTTTTTGAATGGAAGTCGGCATAGTCATTTTGGGTCTCTCATAGGCTTCACATGGGAAATTATTAATTCCAAAGGGTTAAGGGATAACATATCTTTAAATTTATATTGTAAAGTGTAATTTAATAATATAATAGGAATTTGTTTTTGGCAAGGTGCACGGGTTTGGGTTTACTCGGTACTGCAACTCAAACAAAAATAGATAAACGTGTGAAACAATACAACCTGGGCTGATTAGAATTCAAGCTACCCTCCATATCCACGTTCTTACCTGTCGTTCAAATTCGATATCATTGTTGCAGGAGGATCACTGTGCTCATGGAAACCTTTAAAAGTAAGCCATGGCGTTCTTGAAACACCTCACCCAGTGTTTGTTTGCTGGAAGAGTAAAATGGAAGCCAAATACATTGTTGCCATGTTTGTCCTTGTAATCGTGTCATCTGTTCACAGCGTCTATGTAGACGATCTGCCGACGCCAGTGGACGGGCTTTCATGGACATTTTACAGTGAAAGCTGCCCTAACTTGGAGTCCATAGTTAAATCCACTCTTTTGCCGGTGCTAGAACAAAATATCACTCAAGCACCAGGGTTCTTAAGACTTCTTTTCCACGACTGCTTCGTGCAGGTGATCTCTATTTGTTCACTCCTCTCTCTATCTGTTTTTATTTATTTATTTATTAAGACTTTCTACATGATGATATGGTTTATTTCCGTGTAAATATATTCATTCAAATTACTCGCCACCTTTCCCCTAATATGATGGCAGGGTTGCGACGCCTCGATCTTGCTAACCGGAACGTCTACTGACCCGAGCGAGCAACAAGCTACTCCAAACCTCACACTCAGAGCCGAGGCGTTCGAGATTATCAACAAAATCAAAGAAGCAGTAGAAGCCAACTGCAGCGGAGTAGTTTCTTGCGCTGACATCTTGGCTTTAGCAGCTTCTTACGCAGTATTTGTGGTGCGCATTTAAACTCGAAGCCCCATTAAATCTGTTGTATATATTGATATGGACCCTTAATTAAGCCAAACTGGGTCTTGGTATATATTCGTATTAGTATAGATCATCTAACTCTTCATCGGACTGAGAAAAGCCAGGTATTCTATCAGTTTGTTGTATTAAACTGAGATAGGGTAAGTATTAGAATAGTTTCTTGCATCAAGAAGACCTAGAAATTCGTCGTACTTCGGAAAAAAAGTGATGTCGTCTAATATCTATTGACATGGATTTTTTCTCATCAGTCGAGGAGATGTGAACTAACAATAGTTGTGAAATTTCTTCTGCCACAAATAGGCCGGAGGACCTGAATTTCTAGTACCACTCGGCCGCAGAGACAGCTTAACCTTTGCGAATCAAACAGTCACTGTGGACAGTATACCAAGTCCGACTTCAAATGTGACTGTATTGATGGCCCTTTTCACTGAAAAGGGTTTCGATAATTTCACCGATCTTGTGGGCCTCTCGGGTCAGTTTTCAAAGCTAAAGCCAATGATTTAAACGAAAATATAAGTTAATCCATTTCTTTATTTTATTCTGATAGACATGCTTCATGGATATATGAACATTCAGGTGCGCACACGATCGGTATCAGTCACTGCGCATCGTTCGTGGAGAGGCTTTATCCAACGCAGGATCCAACCCTAAACGCCGCCTATGCAAAGAAACTTGAACAAACATGCCCTACAAACGCCACCGTGAACACCACATACTTAGATATCCGCAGTCCAACAATATTCGACAAAAAGTATTACATTGATCTGCAGAACGGAGAAGGTCTCCTCACCTCTGATCAGGATCTCTACACCGACTCCCGCACGCGAGACATTGTTAACGACTTTGCGCGGAGGCAGTCCCAATTCTTTCAGCAGTTTGCGGTGAGTATGCTTAAAATGGTTCAGCTGGATGTTCTCACCGGAAGCGAAGGAGAGATTCGGAAAAACTGTGCCGTTCGCAATACAGCTAATGCATCCTTCTCATCATACTCCATCACAGATATTCTGGAGACGTCATCGTCCTCCTCTTAATGCTATTTGATTGTGTGATCCATCACTGTCCGTCCGTTCTGGTTCCGAACGAGACCTCACTATCTTTGTTCGGGTTCACATAATATATAGGAAAGGTCGAGAGGGAACTAGGCTTGTTCTAAAATACTATAATTTTTAGTCAGGTATAAATATAAATAATATTAGTTATCTATTGTGCCGAAGTGGGAAAGATGGTGAAGCCTGCCATAGTTAGTTACTTGTCCATTGATATGGACTCCGAGCTAATAAGCACTTCCTAGATGACGTTTGGAGTGAAAATAATAAAGTATTATTGTCTGCTTATGTATATTTAATATGACATTTTGAGTGAAAATAATAAAGCATAATCGTGTGTTTATGTATATTTAATATGACATTTTGAGTGATAATTATAAAATATAATTCTGTGTTTATCTATATTTTGAAATCAATTAAAGTTTAGGGATATTTAGTATCGATTCTTCTATATATTTTTATTTTTAGGTTTATTCTTACTTGTCTTATGGATTGTAATATGAAAAATTTAACAATTGAACAAATATTCAACATTAAGAGTATTTAAGTGTTACAATATATATATGGAGATGTTTTTATGTATGTATTTATAAAAAAAAAATGTTATTTAAAAAAAATTTATGATTTAATTTTGTCAAAGTATTGAACAAATATCCAATATTAAGAGTGGAATATTTTATGAGATATCTAAAATTTAAGTATGAAGCAATACATTAGATAATTGTAAAAAAAAATAAAAAAAAGTAAAATTGTCCTAAATAATAATTCTGAGTAATATCTAAAAGCTTTTTTCCATTGAATAATGATCAAGGAGTTAATAAATATAGCTTACTAGAGTGATATTTTGGGAAAGAAAACAATCCAAGGTATGCATCCAAATCTCACCATAAAGTAAGGAATAAAGCAACTAAGTTAATCTTATATGTATGCAAGCACTAAAGCTATCTTAAGTTAAAGAAAGAAACTAGATAAACTAGAATTCACAAAAAAATAGCAAGGGTGCTTATGTCACCTACCAAAAAACTTGAATATTTTATGTTGTGAGAAAAACAGTATGTTATAAGTTAGTGTAAAGTTTTATGACTATTGACCAACTAGGGTCAAGGATGACTGTAATTAAATACTCTAATATTTTATTATTAATAAATAACAGAGGAGAAAATATCCAATGGAGACTCTTAAAGAGTGTTCACTCACCCACTAGGAGGAATGAACTTGAGTGGAGAGCAAATTGACAATTGGGAGCATCTGCATTCATTTCTAGCTGTTGCAAGTGGCAACTTCCCTATATTTATGGTCATGTTCCCCAAGAAAGTGGAACAGAGCAGGTGGCTCAATAATTATGAAACTGACCAAAAGACCTAGGCACTCTTTTTACACCCATGGAATTGAGCAAGTGGCTCACTAAGTTTTCCTTGTGGCAATTCTGATATCAGAAAATGGGAATGCACAAGAGATTCGATTAGGGGAAGGCTAGGGATTGAATGGTAGAGTAAATCTACAAATTTGAACTAGTACTACTGACTGCAGAGTTCGTATTGTTGAATGCAGAAATCATACTACTGAGTACATAAACCATTACTACTAAGTTGCATAAAGATAAATACTTTACTCCACACATTAAGGCAAGTAACATTGGTTGCTTTCAGGAAAAGGTTGGGTGGAACGGGCTCCTTTGGGTGTTTGTCCCCCTCTACAGTTATCAGGTTCTTCACTGTTTGAGTTAATTCTAGATTGCTAATCTACTTCTGAATGTTGCTTTTTACTTAACTATTAGATTAGAATTACTGAATTGATAGGTTCTTCTGCAAAAGTGGTTGAATGATCAAGAATCTGGAAATTAAATGAATGAATAAATCTTTCTTTGTATTTTTCCACTCTCCAAAGAGACGTACTTCTAGTACAGAGAAGTTGGTTTAAACATGAATAGATTAGAATGATTCCATTATTATGAATAGAATGTTGATTGTTTATTTTACAATAGAAATAGTTACAACTTTAGAATGCAGACTGTAATAACAGAGTTTAAGTACTTCTTAGAGTTTCTCGAGCTGTTTATTATATGGTATTTTACAAGTTTCAAGAATAAAAAACAACATGAAAATAGAACACTGATATCATAAATTCTTCAGTTCATGCTTTTCTATTGAATAAACATACTAATTACTGTTCGGAAGCTCTTTAGCATATATATTAAACACTTGCATTTTTTTTACAACACTATAAAAGTACATGATTAACATCTTCGAAACCCTAGCTAAACCACATGACTATCGAAATCACGAACAAAGTTTGGTATACCAAAAGTATCATACATGAGTAATACTATTATTACAAATCTCTTACAATAAATAAGTTAAGCAACATCAACCTCGGGTAAACATGACTTTTGAATAAAATAGAAGTTTTAAAATATTTCTATACTTTCCAGAATGAAGTCAAAGCTGGGCACTGCCATTAATTTATCAACCCACAATTCTTTATATCTCCCTGACATAGTCGAAAGATTGTTCTATAAAACCAACCGACTTATACATTCAATAAATGTTCAATATACAGTGCACATAAAATCATATACTGGTTAATAACAACAAGACGAGTTCAAACGATAGTTCAGGGTCAAAGCCCTCTAACAAGTTTAATATATATATATATATATATATGTATTACAAACCTCAAACTTTGACAAAGGTTCGTACCCTGAAAACTTCACCCATTATCAAATATTGCACAGCTGTAAGACGGTAACGTTTATTATAATCTTAAAACAAAACGTTTATTATAATCTTGTAACGGGGGTTCGAGACCCGTAAGGGCTCACCCCGAGTTCCTTAAAATCGACACTGTTGGTATCGGCATCCAATTCATATAAACTTTAAACTAATAACAATAAGAACTTGACAATCGTTGAAACAACAGTCGTGTACAAAGTGTAAACAAAGTAGAGCTCGATGACATCCATTGGATGCATTGACACCATCTTTTAGATAGGTTATTAACATAATAGAATTAAGGGTTCGAGTCTCCAGAGAGAGCTCACCCAGATTTATAATTTCCTACAATATAAATTTATGAATACAAGCCTAATGTTACACAGTATAAAACCATAAATACAAAATCTAAAACACTTGACAGGATTTAGGGTTTAACCCTGCAGAAATCGTTTTTTTGCAAACCGTGATATTTACAAACGAAAACGCAAATTTTAAATTAGGGCTTGGCCCAAATTAAGATGCACTTCTTTAGTATTTAACTAAGAACTGATGCATTTAAAACACAGTAAATAAAATGATTTTTCGACAGAGCCATTGTGGCTTAAATATCCTTATATAAATTTAATAAAACAACATCGTGAACATCTAGGGCTCAGCCCAGTCTTGCAGTAATACACCATTATCAAAGCACAAGATCACTTTCGAAAGAATTTAAATTCTTTACAACAGTTGGATGAACCCCAACTCAAATCCTTAAGAAATCCATTCAAATGCCAAAAGGCGTTCAACAGGATAAAACTTCAAAACGCTGATTGTAAAACCAAGTACATTGACAGAGAAGGCGTCAGGGAGAACCCGAAGGCTTACCATGGTGTTCAACCACTAGGGTCGCCTTTCCTCAACACTGACGCAGTCGAGGGCAAGAGAGCAAACCTGGAACCCTCCTGTCATGAAATACAAACAAGGATTAATAAAAATATACATTGTAAAATGCAAAATGAAGAATAGTTTAATTGCACAGTGTTGTAGAAACTTTACCTGTTTAAGAAGATGCTGCAGTGGGCGTTACTCCTCCACTTTCAATCAAATTCAAGTTATGAACCTCAGAAGGATAACCTTACAAACCGCGAAGCCATCACTGTGAACAAGTTTATCATCGTGGAAACTAAGCAGGGTGTGCTAGAATGTCCACGGCGGCCGGGAAGGAGCTTGACTCTCCAACCTCAGAAAAACAACAATAAAAAAAATGCTAAGACCAGCGAGGAGTTAGGGATTTGTCCCCTTACGTGGAAGAGCATCCTACTAACCTTCATGTGGGCCTCCACTACCACTTTAATTTTTACCCACAGCATATAGTTGGTGATCAAACCTTGATGTCATCGTTTGCATGCGCCAAAGAACGAGGAACTTTTGATAACTTGAAACATTATGTTAAAACCTTGTTACGCCATCACCTTGATAGAAGCCACTATGGCTAGAACAAACCACCCTCATAGTTAGGGTTATGGTTAATAACTTATCCATGCAATGCAAATTATTTAAGCTAGGCTGATGTAAAACATAATGAACCAAATCTGGAGTATAAATCTCTAACTATAATCTGGAGTATAAATCTCTAACTGTAATTTGAACAAGGTAACATTAACATGTTTTAGCTTCAATAGCTAAGTAAGCCTTTGGGATGCTCCAGAACCTCTTACCAAGCAAAAGAAAAACAAAATAGAATCAAATATCAAATATAAACATTTACAACGTAAGATTGGTAGGTTAAATATCAACATTAATGGACTATGACTTTTAGGCAGTAATCATAGTTTCCCTACAAACTAAATGTCGACATAATTACTTGATGTTTCTATTTATTCCATAAAATAAAGGTTTGTACTTAATAATGATCATTATGGACAATGAAACGTTTAGAATTATAAATACTCTCAAAGAGTAAAAGAGACACATAGTCTTACATCAATGTGTTAAGGACAAGAATTATAAATGATGAACTCATAGAACAACATTAATGAATGCATGAGACATTTTTCCGTAAGACGAGTATTGGTTTTATGGAACAGTTACTAGATTAGTTATGGACATAAGAGCACATAAATTTTTAACATTGTTAAAGACACATTATACAATTAACGATTTTTGTAAGTGTCACAATTAAGATTATAGGATAAGCATTTAATTTAAGGCTAAATGTACACAATTTCACTTTCCCCACAGTATTTAATTGCAATTTAACTACTCAAAAAAATTTAAAATTTTGATGAAATTTTGGGGATGTTACAGCTTATATAGTGGGTATGTATACCAACACCCCCCCTTAAACATAGCTGAGGTAAGTATGATGCACCAAAATTGACTCTTGACAATTATGTAGCCATTTTAGGTGCCCAAGTATATAACAAAATGTAGTCTAAATATTCTACCTTTTCAACATTTTCAGAGCATATTTCCAGTCTTGTTTTGTTCGTATTCCAAGTGGAAATCTCTAAAACATCTTAGAATCACAAATATTAGCTATGGAAATTACATAATTTGGGTGCCAAGGGGGTATTTGAGGGTGCTGAATCTATTTATGGATTCAAAAACAAAACTTAATCACGGAAAATTTTGGATTTTACCAAAAAAATATTTACTGAATTCCAACCAAAACCCACTCTAAAGTCGAAAATGTAGAATAAATAGACTACTCCACAAAAAATTGAGCCTGGCCATCGAACCATTTTAAGTACTCATACAAAATATAATATCCTCATAGACTGAGACAAGAGGGAAAATATCATGGGAAAAACCTCCTCTCAAAAAAGGATGGTGTTGAGGAACTACATAGCATGTTGTGAAGAGTGTCTCCTATTTTCTTCATTTGATGTAGTAAATGAAAAAGTGGTTGCAATCAAGGTATGTCATATCTCCTTTCTTTTGTCTACATCAGATAGCTCTTAAAAACTCTCAACTTGGTTGATGTCCCTGATATTATAAGGAATTTTGAGATTATGTCTCTCAAGGATGCTTATACACTGAGCAAGTTGTTTTTCATGCATGCATCCTCCACGTGAATGGGTTTCTTACAATAAGAGCATAGCACTTTACCTTTCTTGGGTTTCGCACCTTCAGAATCTAGAGGTCTCCTGCATGGATTTTGAATCCTCCTCTGAAGCTTAGTACTTCTTTCCTTTATGCTTGGAATTCCTTCTAGTCTCTCTTCCCACTTTTCCTGCAAGTGCATGTGCATTTAAATACTTGAGAGTACCCATTTGAACAAGCTCATCCTTCTCATAAGTGAGCGAATATGGAAATTCATCTAAAGAAGGCATCTTCCAAGTAGATCGTATGGATTATTTGGTAGCAAAGAATATAGAAACAAACACTGAATAGTTTGGGCCTAGTCTTGACAATATTGAGAGTACAAGATGATCCTCTTTCTTATCTATGCAACATGCTTTAAGTTACTATAAAATATATTCAAATATTGTGAAGAATGCTTAGATTGTATTAAATTCACTTGGAAAAAATCTAATAATCTCATTCTTCGATTGATGCCCTTTTGAAACATCCTACTTTCCAATGAGTCCCTTCTATCTTGGTCTAGATTTCATTGGGAGATGATGCAGATTGAATATGAAATAAGAGATATGAAGAAATTGAGAGACACAACAATAATCTAACCTATTAAACCACTTAAATCCTTTTCCATCAGTGACTTGTGTTTAGCTTCTTCGACCATTATTATCTTGTAGAGTCATTTGTTTCTCAATAGGAGCACTACCTTTGAATTCCATTCATGATAGTTGAATGGAGGAAGGATAATATCATGAAATTGCGGCTAATCCATCTCTTATGCTGTTCTCTTTGATGTGATTCAACCTACAAAAATTTGTTTACAACTCCTACATTCAATCTAGCTCTGATACCATGTAATATTTTATGAGAGATCGAGAATGTAAGCAGGAAGAAATACAATAATCAATTGCAGAAAAAGAAATGAGAGAAGAGTAAAATTTCTATAAATAATAATTTTCACTAATATCTAAAATATTTTTCCCATAAAAGATCGAAGTTAAACTTAACTACATGAAAGAAAAAAACAATAATACTATATATATATATATATATATATATATATATATATATATATATATATATATATATATATATATATATATAATTTAGCAAGATACAATACAATTTTTTCATAATTTGAAAATAAATAGTAAAAAATTATACCTCTAAAAATTTGATTTCTAAATACTTAATAAATCTATAAATTTAAAATAAATCTATAAGAACTATGTAAGAAACGTAGTAACAAAATAAAAGAAACACACACAAACACACACATATAATTCATTTATTTAATAAAGGAACTAGATAATAAATTTTAAGTTTAGTAACTTTGTTAATTTATTTTATTTTTTTAATATTTTAACATGATCTTCAACAATTTTGTTAGTTATATCGAATTTGGGGTGGACTATTTTCCTATATTTAACGAGGATGGGATAAGTATACTGGGCTGGTGCAAGGTAATGATACCCACTTATGACGCGTTAGTTGTTGATCATTTAAATGAATTATTAGAGGTACCTACAAAACTTTTTAGAATTAGGTGTGAAAAGATGAAACGTGGAAAATCATATCACCTTCCAAAATATATAACTTTGATTTATGGAAAAGTGGTATAACCACCCGAAAATGTCATTATTTTAATATTGATATGTTCTATTTTCTCTAAAACATAATGCATATGTTAGTGTTGGTCCAATGGTTTGTTATGTAAATTATCAAATTATGAGGAAAACAATATGTAGAGGCATAGGTAGCAGACGGATCTTGTGCAGGGCTATTTTTCCAAAATTTTAAAAGTTAATTTTATATTTTTTTTAAATTATGAAAGTCATTGAATGTCTAAAATGACATGGTCGAGCATTGGTCCACCATATCATGGTCTTAACATAATCAATCAACTTTTTTTTTAGCTTGTAGGTATTCTTGTACTCTTGTGTGGGTTCTTTTCCGTTTTCAAAATATGTAAGCCAAACAAAATTTATAGCCCAAATAAACGACCTATGTTTTTTACAAATTTGACATGAGTGCAGTTTAAAATGAATTAAAATAGAAAACAATAACAGATTTATTCAAAAAATATAGTTAGAATCTGCACACATATCTCAACAAGTGTGTACAATTTCGTTAGTAGTGCACAAGTGGAGCATATGAGGAACTAAGCGTGAAAAACAGGAAGTTATAGAAATTGGTGTGTTCTTCCATAACTCAGACCGAGCATCAAGGGTTGGAAATTCGAGGCTAGTACCAAATCTGCAAGGGTGCCAAAAAAAAATTGAATCTAAATACGCGTGCACGCAAATACATGTACGCACGCGTAGATGTGCATACACATAGATGTGTGCATGCATTACTAGGTGCATGTGTTCATTTTGACACCTTCATTATTTTGTATCTCTCCCTAAATCCCCCTCCCTCTCTATAACCCCACCCCCCCTCTCTTCCTATCCACCCAATCCCCCCTCCCTCTCTTCCACTCTTCCCAATCCTTCCTCCCTCCCTCACCCCTCTCTTCTCTCCTTAACCACAAGGGTTAGGATATTTAGTCATCCATTTCCATGAATAACATGTGAAGCCATGACATAGGATTTCCTGAGGCTATCCTTGATTCGAGGTATGAATATGTTGTGGTCATTTTAATGTCTTAGATTCTAGGTATGGGTGTTTGGGCCCTATACATGGTTGAGGGATGGAACCTTGGTTTTAATCCCTAAAATAAGAATGTAATCATCCAAGTTCAAGAGCAACGCCTTAGTTCACTACACATGACCTCTCAAGCATATATTCCATTATGAGTAGCGATACTAATGATAATAGGAATGCAACCCATATAACCATTGACATCTAACCTATTGGGATACTACCTTGTTCTTTAAATTTCTTGTGCTGACCTGGGTTCGGTGCAATTGTGGTCCAACAAAACCCTTCTTCATTGGCCCTTTCAGCAACTGTCTGAGAACAGACTGAGGTCTCACCCGAGGTGAAGCTATGGGGGGCCTCCAGAAGCACATTTCTATAGGCAGGTGATGCGCAGATAATAAACTGGTGAGTTGCACGAAGTCACACCTACTTCGTGTTTACTTCATAAGCTACAGTGCACACTGGGATTGCGCACTTCGCAACTACAACAATACAATATGACAGCACAACTCCAGACTGCACTTCTCAACAATGACACACTTTATAGACTTCGCTAACTTAGTGTTTATTCCTATTAATTATGCATTCAACCTACTCATAATTACTTGCACATTCAGTTATATACATTCAATACTTAACATATTATTCTCATCCATTATACATGTGAAAATACATATAAAAGAGCGAACATACACAAACATGAATATAAACATACCAATCTCATAGATTCAATCACATAACACAGGTATTTACGTGGTTCATCCCCCGGATGGAAGCTACGTCCACGAGAACTGTTGTTTATATTAACGGAAATGGTTCAACAGTTCGAGTCCGCGCACTCAGCTGCAGACTCTTCTCTCTACAATAGGTCTCTACACACACCTGCAGAGCCTTTTTCTCCCTTCTTTCTCTTTACAATACTTAGTCTTTCATCAAAACCCCAAAAAGACCATGACAGACCAACCCTTCCCTTACAAAATTGCCCCTTTTATAGATCGTGCCCAAAGGTCACATCTTTACAATCATTGTGGGACAAAATATTATGCTACCCAAAAATCCCCCAAAACTGGCATGGTTACCCTACTAACCAGCCCTGTCATAGTCGACAACTACATCAATTGAATTCGGCCGCCTTTTTGTACCGCTTCTGGCTCTCACGCCTCTTCTGACAATCGTAGTTCTGACTGCACAGCTCTAACTGCATATTGGGACGTCCCTTTCTGTCATTCTTCCTCTTCTGTCACCATTGGTCTACCGCTCTTCTTCTAACTGTCTCTGCCGCTCTGGCTGTCTTAGTACTTTGTCTATACTAAGGAGACAAGTCGCTTTCCTCCAATTTCGTGCCGCTCTTCACCCTTCTCCCAAGATTTTGCATAATTGCTTACCCAAAATAGGTCGCTCCTAGACCTCGCTTCACCTGTACTTTGCTGCCAAAAATAACTATTGCACTAGAGCCTTGATCCACGAAAACTATCTTACCAAAAAGTGGTCGACTTGGGCCACTACCAATAGGCCCCTAATACTTACATTTGGCTCGTAGCTGAGCCACTTTGACTAGGAAATTCCATCTATGCATCTACCAAAGTGCTTGATCACGCAGTGAACTCTTGAAGAGCTGCACTGAGCTTTGCAACTGTTTCCTTGGACTCTTGCTCGCATTCCATGATTATGTCGAGCATTTCCTCTGAGATAGGTTCCAGAAGTTGCTCCTTGATAGTATACTCTGTCACCCGGAGATCCTGCAACCTCTGCTCAATTTCTTTTGTCAGTGTTAGCGCTTCTTCCTACAACGGCTACAATCTTGAGGAAGCTTCAGGTTCCTTTGCTCTCAATGTTTCCAATTCTCTTTGAATTTCACTCCTTTCTGTGAATTTCTGCATCTTTTTCCTTGTTGGAAATTCCTTTGTAGCAGTATTAACATAATCGAGATCCTACTACTTTTGCTGCACTTTATCCTGGATTCTCTTTAACTCTGGTTGTTCTTGTAACACATCCCAAATCTAAGAGAATTCATCCAGTAGGATTTTGCATCTCACCACTTCTACGTAGATCGTTTCTATGGAAGTCTTCAGTGCCTCGGCTCTTGCTTCTTCCTCTTGCTATGATGTTCTAGCTTGATGTTGAGCTTCCATCTCAGCAATTTTTTCTTTATGGGCAGCTTCCATCTCAGCATTTTCATCCTTATGGGAAACTTCCACTTACACCATTTCTTCCCTCAAACTTTCAACAACAACACCAATATTTAGGATGGCTGTCTCTATTTCTGGTTCTTCATCATATTTAGGAAGCTTTGCTCGGACTGTTGAAACTTCTCCCTTTATCTTGCACTGCTTCTCTTGTGCATATTCGAGCTCCCTTGTCTTTAGCGCATATTCATCTTGTAGCTGCTTGTAATTTTATTCCAGCCTTAGGTACTGGTTATAAGAGACTAAGTCTCTATCGAATATTTCTTTTACAATCTACGTGTGTAGGTTATGCAATCCCTCTATGGGTAGCATCCCCACATTGATTTCTAGATGTGTGAGCCGTTGCGCACTTTCAACAATATCATCTATTGGAAATATAGCAGACATTGGCTCAATTTTGACTAGCCGGGTCCTCATAGTATAGGTAGGAGGGTTTCTCCTCTAGTGGCTTGATTCACCTACGTGATTGTTGTGGTCTAGTTCCTTTACCAAGTCTCGCTAGACTTGTTCAATTCTTGTAACCAAAATTTTCAGCTCGGCGACACTTTCCTTCATTTATGTTTGTGATGTCTCTTCCTTGGTGTTTTTCATCCCCATTACATCTTCAAGATATGACGATACCTTGGCTGCGATGCACTCATAGTCATCGTCATGCAACTACGCATTTAGCGTCCGTCGAGTAGATTTTGTCTTCTTTTACTATGGTTTTTCTGGCATTTATGTGTCAAGTCCTTTGCTTTTCTCTCCCGCTCCTTGGTCAGGATTTGGATTCTGCATACTTGTGACCTCAGGATCTTTGTTTTCTTGGTTGTCCTCTTCATTCTCCTCAGATGAGGTGATGAGAGTGGACAATGCATCAATCTTCCATTCTACCGGCAAGTCTTCTATGATCAGGTCAACTCTCTACACATTAAGATGATACAGTCCTTCATACAATGTAGGAGGCATAATTAGTATTCATGGTAGTATCTATATAATGTGTAGCCCAGTTTTGAATATCATCTTTGGAATATACTGAGCCGTCACCTCCTTAGTAATACGTGAAGTCTTCATAATGACTTCACACAGTTTCTCATAGTAGGTGAGCAACTATAGCTTGCTCCACCTCTATTTTTTTGGGTTCCTTGCTTCCCACATTTTTACGTATCTCACCCCACGGAAATCATTCGGGGATATAGGAAGACCATTCTGATAGAGGGGTTCCTTCCACTCGACGAAGGCAATGAGCACCAACAACCATTTGTAATGGACTGGAGATCCATTTTCCTGGGTGTCTCGGACATCTTCTAAAAATTCATTTAACAGACAGTTCTCCCAATTGTATTGGAAACCATCCTTAGCCTTCGCATATAAGGATACTGCTGCAACAAAAAATTAAGTTGGCCTAGACTTCCTTAGAAGCCTTCCTACAACAAGTTGAACCGTGAAGCATAGAGGCTTGTTTTTAATCCTAGAAGTTACCTAACCCAGGATTCCTTTGGTTAGGTTGAATTCAACCTTTACTCTTGCGGCCAATTCTCTATCTTCTTTCTTCCCAACAAACTCAATTGTAGGGTCTACACCTCTTTTTCTTAGGCCTGTAATCTTGGTGATGAGGTCAACAGTAATGTTCACCTTTCGGTCCAACCATATGTACAATTAGTGCATGCATGATAACAAAGTGCGCACCACGGCATTGAGCTCATTGCTCCAGTCAAAATGTGGAATCTGTAGAAAATTGAGCAGTCAAGATCCAGATAATGGCTCAGACCATTCCATCAGGATAACATTCGTTTGCTTGGTAAGCTCATTGTATTTCCTATACATGTATTTATCTGAATGGAAGTGTGGAAACTTGCACTCATTCAACAAATCATGGTCTGCAAAATTGCATTCGGGGATATTACTGAGCAAATTCTCCTTCAGCCACACATGGTTTGACATCGGTGATAGGGGAATATTATACTGGGCATTATTTACAAGAAGCACTTCTGGTGCATCACTTCTTCTTGGGCTAACATACTTTGGAATGAGACATATTGGCGGCGATGATTTCCCTTGTGGTGCAGATGGCTTCTTAGTACCTGCACCCTTGGGATTTCCTTGGTCAGTGGTCGTGTGCTTATCTTTCTTTTGCTGCTACAGTTGATTCCGTGGTGAATTCCTGGATGAGCCACCCCGGTCTGGAGCGGCTTGCTTGAAAGGTGTCTTCATCACTCCTCCTAGACCAAAATGTCTGAAAGTACCCAAAATTTCTTCTAATGTTGGCTCTTTGGACATATACTAGCGAGCAACTATTTCTTTTAGCTACTAAACACTTAGGATTTTAGAGTCGGTAAAAATTCAAAATTCGTGGTAAAACTGGTAAGTAAACAACTTTTACCATTTACAGGCATTTTACCCCGACGGTGTGCCCATAATGGCTAGTTAGACAATAAATGTCATAACCATTGGCCAAATCCCCCAAGCATCTCGGTCCTTTCCTCGTCGGAAATAGCTAAATTTTTCGTTAAATGCAAAATGCGGTTGTTGACAAAACACTGTATAACATCTATATTTCTGACTGACAATTGTAACGGTTATCTTTCCAACTGGCAGTTGTAATAGTTATCTTTCTGAACAACAATTGTAATAGTTATCTTTCCAATGGACAATTGTAACGGTTATCTTTCCCTTATCGTCGTAAATGACTATGCAACTCCGAGGTTTACTGCGCATTTCTTCTTGCTGGATTCGAACTTCACAATGCAAGCCTTCTCTTATGTGAGTTGCAAGGTTCACTATGCATTTCTCTTTTTTTGATGTTAAATTCGCATCATGAACCTATTCTGACTTCGCAACTCAGCTTGTTATGTGCGTATCATAGCATAACTCTCGTTTGAGTAAAAACTTTGCATTTTTACCAAAATTGCATGCAGACTCTTTATTCTGTCATTTTTAGTGTCTTGTTTCAACTTGACATGACACTTAGAATTTTTCTTCATTTTTTATCAACTGATGTTTGGTGAAGTAGGACTATCCCCGTAGGGTTTTAGTCTACTTCCATTAATAAGACCTGGTAGGTTTTCTCCTATCAATGTGGCTAGATGAACTATGCCACCAGTAGTAACATTCTTGACAACATATGGCCCTAGCCAATGCAGCTTAAATTTTCCAGGAAACTTCATGAATTTTCTATCATAGAGGAGGACAAGATCTCCTACCTGAAAGAATTTGTGCTTAATATGTCTGTCATGCCATGATTTTTCTCTGCCTTTTTGCACTTGCTGGTGAAATCCTACAAGGAAGCCATCTTCTTCTAGCCTAGCTATTTGTAGTAGCCTTTCTTCTATTGTCTCATTATCGCCCATGTTTGTGAAAGATACAATTCTCAAACATGGTACGACGTATTCCATTGGAATCACGACTTCAAGTCCATATAAGGGTGTATGACCAATCAACCTCTTGCAAGTTGTCCTATATGACCATAGCACAACTGGTATTCACAGATCCCAATCATCCCTGTTTGTATTACATACCTTAGTCAATGCATTTTCAAACACTTTGTTAAAATATTCAACAGTGCCATTAGCTTGTGGATGATATGGTGTGCTCTTCTGATGGTAAATCTAAAATTCCTCAGTCAGGGATTCAATAGTTCCATTCAAGAAGTGAGTTCCTTAATCACTCATTATGATCTTTGGACATCCAAACCTTGTGAGGATGTTTTCAAGAATGAACTACGCGGCATTAACTGCACTACAGCCCTTTACTGGTTTTGCCTCTGCCCATCTGGTTAGATGGTTTGTAGCTTTAATAATGTATCTTTGAACCAGTTTGCTTTCCTGGTGGGTTAATAGGTCGCACAAAATCAATAGCCCACTTATCGAATTATTGCAATGTCAATTGTGGCATCAATTGAATCTCATCTCTATGAGATGGCTTCCCTGTTCTCTAGAAAACATCGCAACTACGGCAATGTTCCTTCGGATCCTTATGCAGTGCAGGCAATGATAGTCCTACTCTTAAATTTTTTTGCACAGTGGCTCTTCCTGCATAGTAGCCTCCAGACACCCTCGACTGTGCTTCATCCAGTATCAATGGTTTCTCGTGTTCTAGCACACATCTGCACAGTACTTCATCCGGTCCTAGCTTGTATATTGTCCAACAATTATGGCGAAGTCAACGGCTTTTACTACCAGTTGTTTCTTTTGCTACGTAGTAAACTCTATAGGTGCCAAACCTATGGTTAGGAATTCTACAATGTCTTTATAATAGTCATCTGTTATTTGAATAACAAACAAATGTGCATCTGGTAGACTATCGTCCAGTTTGGTGGGTTCTTCGCCTGATTCAATTCTAGAGAGATAGTCAGGTCCTGATTTTAGCCTTCCTGGCTTAACAACGATTTCGAAGTCATACTCCTAAAAGAGTAACAACCATTTACAGATTCTTCCCCGTAACATGGTTTATTGACCAAGTATTTCAACACTAAATGGTCAGTAAACATACAAAAGTGCGCACCTAGCAAATAGTGCATGAACTTCTACAGTGCGTACAACATGGCTAATCCTTCTCTTTCTATTATGGTATAATTCTTTTCTACTGAGGACAATTTTCTGCTTGAGAATGCAACAGGATGGTCAATGCCTCCCTCACTCGGTTGAGCTAGCACAATGCCAAGTGCAATGGATGAAGCATCTACATGAACATGGAATGGTTTAGTCTAGTTTGGAAAAACTAAGATAGGCACAATTACCATCCTTTCTTTCAATGTGTTCAATCCTTTCTGGCAATCTTCAGTCCATATGAACTTCGCTTCTTTCTTCAATGATTTTTCCATGGGCGCAGTGATCTGCGCATATCCTTTGATGAACTTCCTGTAGTATCCTGTGTGCCCCAATGTACTGCGCAACTATTTTACTGAATTAGGTGATGGAAAGTTCACAATAACTGTGATTTTAGCTGGATCGACCATCAGTCCCTATTTACAAACAATGTGTCCGAGAAGAATTCCATAGGGAACACAGAAGATGCTTTTCTTCAAGTTGAGGGAGATCTAATGTTGTCTACAACTTGCTAACATCAGTCTTAAGTTTGCATAATGGTTCTTTAATAACCCAAATACTGTCCAATCATCAAAACATACTTCTCAAAATTTATGAATGAAATCCTTGAAAGAAGAAACAATTACTCTTGAAAAAATAGCAAGTGCACTCTTCAGACAAAAATGCATAATTGTGTACTGAAATGAGCCCCATTTAGTTGAAAGGGTGGTTTTGTGCCTGTCTACTGTATCAATTATGATATGATGTTATCAAGAAAATCCATCAGTGAAAGAGTATGCTTCATTCCCTCCAACATTGTCTAACACTTCATCTGTCAATGGAGTAGGAAATGGGTCATGCAGTGATGCATCGTTTAGCTTTTTGAGATCTACACAGATCCTAATTTCGCCTTTAGTTGTCTTTTCCTGGATAACCATGGGACTTATCCATTCTGAATCTTTTACAGGTTCAATGATTCCTGCGTCGAGCATCTTATCAAGCTTTTCTTTTAACCTTTCTTTATATCATGGATTTAGTCAATAGGGTGTTTCCTTAATAGGATTTGCATCCAGCTTGAGAGGTATTTTCATAACTCCCAAGTTGCCTAAAATGCCTTTCATTTCGGAAAAAATCATAGGAAATAAGTCTTCATATCCGTGGAGTAAATATGTTATTTGCATAACCATATCCTCGTCCCAATAATCCCCTATTGAAGCGAACTTTGTTTCTTCAGTAGTTCCAATGTTCACTTTTCGAGTTTTTACAGGATTGCTTAGATCCAGAATTTCCAATGGAGGTCCTTCGACTTCGCGTTGTCATTCTGACTCAGGTATGTTAACATTGTGCAGGTCATCATCCTCGCTTTCCTCTTCATCTTCATCTAAAGTGAAGTTATAACATTCCAGGGAATGCTCTAGGTGTCTTTCCCAATCTAGTTGTTGATACATAGGTTCTAGTGTGTCATTGAATACCTTCTTTTTTATGATCTGTAATGCCTCATTTATACTTTGACATTCATCCTCAAAGATGAAAGTTGCTTGGAATTTCTTAATCATCACAGACCATTCTACTATTCCTCTGCAAAGTTCTGTTTCTATGTACCAGTTCTTCAGAATTTTCTCTAGTGTGTGTACAAACAGATGAACCCATTCTGTTTGTGGTTTATGTGCCCATACTTTCAGGAAATGGTCTATGTGATCTCTAGGATCGGTTTGTCCATTATATTTCACTTGTACAAACTCAGTTTATTCCAGAAATATGATCTCCATCATGGGCTTACATTGCTCCCACGTGGTCAGATTCTATTTATGCGCATCCCACCATCTAGCAGGTGTAGCATGCAATGCTGTATCCAATGCTGCTATCTTCTGTTCATCTGAAACTGATATAAGATATTCTTCAAAAAATGTATGAATATTACTCAAGCCATCGTAAGTAGGGATTGTACTTACCTCTTTTCCAATCCATCGTAGTGATATCGTGAGCTACGCATCTTCTTGTAGATACTTCATGCATTCTGCTCTGCCAATTCTCTAATCCTGCATCTGAGTTGGATATGCAAGAACTGTCACATTGCCAGCTCAATGTTCCATCATCAGTTGGATTGAATTAATCTTCCAGATTCACTGTCATCTTGTAGATATGATCCAGATCTTGAGCTCTGCATTCTTCTCTTATTGGTTCAATGTATCTAGGTCCTTGTGAAGGATCCATGGGTACGATGACCCTGATATCTATTCCTTCAAATATCATCTGCTTCTTTTTCAAGTTGATAATTGTGAAGTTATCAATTTCCCAATCTATCCCCAATAGTGCAGGATAGGGTTGGCTATTATATACAATCTCAATCACTTTGAAGTCTGCTCTACTTCACACTCCATCAATGTCAACAAGGACATTTGCTAACCTCCCAAAGGGTAGAACCTTTTAATGATTGGCTAGTATCAACTATATGGGTGACCATGTTAACTTTCGATTCCCCATTTGTTCCCATGTCTACTTGGTTAAGAAATTTACTTCTAATCCTACGTCAAGGATAATATTGTCCATTTAAAAATCTCTAATATGCGCAGTTAGTCTCATTTCTCTTTCGGTTCTTTTATGATTCTTAATATGATGAACCACTCTATGTGCTTCATTTACTACATTACGCTGCTCGTAATGAATTAGTAGGATTTGTAACTCTGCTAAAGCATTTTCATTCTTTAACAACTTCATACAGCTCTGTAAAAGCTGTACAACCGAACTCCTCATGTCTGTTCTAGTACACGATCGATCATACGAAGTTGGCATATCCATCACAGGCGCAATCTCACTTCGCAACTTGATTCTTGGAGTTAAAGATTTTATTATTTTGAAGGTTTCTCTTGCTTCCATGGAGAATTTTTCTTTGTTCAAGTTGAAATAAGGTGTTTTTCCAATTGCTTTTCTTATCCAATCCCCTTTAGTAGGCTTCTATCTAGCTTGGTGATTTCCAGAAGTTGAAGCTTCAGTTGTTTGATCTTCACCTGTCGTGGCTCCACTTCACGTTACAACATGAATATTGCAATTTGTATTCTGTTTTTTAGCTGTGATCATCTGTATTTTTTTATTATGTGCTTCTGGTCTTCTCTCATTCATTTTTGCTTGCAAAACAGGGCATACCTCAATGACATGTTCAAATGATTTGCATTATTTACAAGTAGTACAAGGGTTCGTACAGTCTCTAGCTAGATGTCATGGTTGAGCACAATTATAACACACAATCTGGCCTCTACCTCATCTCTATCCAGTGTTTCATTCTCTTCGTATGAATCCACCATGTCCTGTGTAGATGTCTTGATCATACTGTGCATTTTCATTGTTATGTGGTGTTTCTTCTTGTAATCATTAGGCATCATGCTTTCTTTCTATCATGAGGTCGTATGCTCTACAGTTGGAATCATCATGGCCAACTGACTTACAAAATATGCAATATAGGTTCTTTGTTGGTTGCACATACTTCTGAAGTAAGTAGCAGTGTTTTGGGAGATGTCCTCTACATCGAAAAATATCACACCATGGTCCTTGCTATTGATTTAATGGGTTTGGTTCTCCGCTAGAGATGTAGTCTCTAAAGACCGGACATTTTTCTTTAGAGTGACCTTCTCCCTTACACTTTGTACACCAGACCTCTTCTCGGGTTTCCTTTCCTTTATTCATATCTTGCAGTTGTAATGTCAAATTTGCTAGCTTGTTCTGTATCTGAACCATACCTGCGCTAGTCTCTCCTATAGGAGAATCCTCTAGTTTCATTGCAATTTCTAGGGCCTCTGTCTGTGAAGTAACCTTTTGTTGCATAAATGTTAATCTGATATGTGGCAATAGCGCGGCTATGAACCATTCCTGGTGCTATTGTAGTGCTATGTCAAAGCTCACTTGATGTAACAATGCTTTGAACTTTTGATCAAATTCCCACACTGACTCACTCGGTTTCTGCTTAATTTCTTTGAGCTCTATGATACACTGCGCTTTTGACTTAGGATTTTTAAACTCTCTAATGAGCACAGTTCTAATCTCTGCTAGTGTCTTATTATGTCCAACATAGTACTTCATAAATCATGTTAAGGCTCTGTCCCTAAATGTGGTAAGGAATTGTGCTTGTCTAATAGCAGCATCCTGTACTTGTTTAACATTCCATACAGATTCACAAAGAAACCAATGTTTCTTTGGGTCCTCAAGACTAGTTCCTTTAAATATAGGAAGCATAATGTCATCTGTCATTCTTCTTCTAGCAGGCATAGTGTTCTGTGACGTCTTAGGTAGACTACAACTTAGAATGTTCTGAGTACTTGCTCCTGCGGTGTTACTACTACCATTGTTCTGTGGGTTAGTTGTATTTTTTTCATCCACTGGAGGTTTCTATGGAGTAATAGGCTTATAGACAACGATTCTTTCACTATCAGTCTCAACTTGATATGAGTCCCTATTACTTCCTAACTCAGTTTCTAGAGAGATGCGAGGTTCAGATTCATGAGACCTCTTTCTAGTGATAAACGTGTATCTCTTACCACTTCGTAATGTATAGATGTTTTCCTCAGTGTCAGTGTCTGTGTTACTGAACATTACAGATTTAAATCTTAGGAATCTTATTGCATTCTTAAGACACCTTTATCTGGTAACAACATTTTAATACATAAATTGAGATTTTTCAGGCACTTACCTCTTAATCCCTTAAAGAAATCTACATCTATTGCACTGTAAGACTTTAGGGTGTCCAAAGCAAATTATATAACATATCCTTCTAATACACTATCGAGCCAGAATTGTACTGCTCTTGAAATTGGGCTATCCACTGCTTTAAGTCTCTGAATCAGTTCTTGGGTCCACACTGTAGGTTCTCCACCCTGATAACAATTCTTCCAATCTGATAGTCTTGATAGCCACTCATATAGATCATTGCTGAAGAATGCAAAGAAAATTTCGTAAATGTCAGCAAATAGGTATCTCTGCAACCATTCTACGTCAAAGAAATGGAGATGTTTGTTCTCCTTCCTTGCAAACTCCTTTTCTGTATTAGCCACCCAATTCTATATTTATGTTCTCTCAGGATTATAATATTCGGAGCACATCACTAGTTCAAGCATGGCAATGAAACCATTTGTTGGAATACTACCTTGTTCTTTAACTTTCTTGTGCAGACCTAGGTTCGGCGTAGTTTTGGTTAGACAAAACCTTTCTTCGCCAGCCCTTTCCGCAATAGTCTACGAACAGAATGAAGTCTCACCCGAGGCGAAGCTATGGTGGGGAAGCAGAAGCACATTTCTATAGCCAGGTGATGCACATATAATAAACTGGTGAGCCGTGCAAAGTCACACCTACTTCGCGTTTACTTCATGTGCTACAACGCACACTAGGACTGCTCACTTTGCAACTACCACAATACAATATGACAACGCCACTCCAAACTGTGCTTCTCAACAATCACACACTTTACAGACTTGGCTAACATTCCTATTAATTATGCATTCAACCTACTCATAATTACTTGCACATTCAGTTATATACATTCAATACTTAACATATTATTCTCATCCATTATACATGTGAAAATACATATAAAAGAGTGAAGATACACAAAGATGAATATAAACATAGCAATCTCAAAGGTTCAGTCACATAACACAGGTATTTATGTGGTTCACCCCCTGGATGGAAGCTACGTCCATGGGAACTGTTGTTTATATTATATGAGAAGGGTTCAACAATTTCATTCTGTGCACTTGGTTGCAGACTCTTCTCTCTACAATAGGTCTATGTGCACACAACTGCAGATCTTTTTTCTCCCTTCTTTCTCTTTACAATACTTAGTCTTTCATCAAAACCCCAAAAATACCATGAGAGACCAACCCTTCCCTTACAAACTTGCCCCTTTTATAGATCATTCTCGAAGGTCACATCTTTAAAATCATTGTGGGCCAAAATACTATGCTACCCAAAATCCCCCAAAATTGGCGCAGTTACCCCGCTAACTAGGCCTGTCGTAGTCAACAGCTACATCACTTGACTTCAACCATCTTTCTGCGTCACTTTTGGCTCTAATGCCTCTTCTAACAGCCGCAGTTTTGACTCGGCGGATCTGAATGCGTACTGGTGCTTCCCTTTCCGCTGTTCTGCCTCTTATGTTGTCGTCGGTCCACCTCTCTTCTTGTAATGGTCTTCGCCATTCTGGATGTCTTAGTACTTTGTCTATACTAAGGCAACAGGTTGCTTTCCTCCAATTGTGCCCCGCTCGTTACCCTTCTCCTAGGATTTTTTAGGATTGATTACCCAAAATAGGTCGCTGCTGGACCTCGCTTCGCATGTACTTTGTTACCAAAAATAACTGTTGCACTGGAGCCTTTCTCAACGAAAACTATCTTACCAAGAAGTGGTCGATTTGGAGCACACCCAACATAACCCTTATCACCAACAAATCCTATAATATGTATATCTTATTACACAAAATCACTAACTCTCATTATCCTCTTGTATATATAAATATTCATTCTTATAACCATAAATCCATGACCTGTATATCTCAATCCAAAAAACCTTTACCATTGTTGATGTATTTGTAACTTCGGAAGATATTCACTTGTATATTGTATGTATTAGATTTGTACTTTATTGTATCCCCAACGGATATGTATTATTCCTCCGATTGGAAGTGTTGTCATTTGTATTTGCAAGTGTCGCAAGTTACATTGTAAGGGTTGTCATTTGTATTTGATGGGTTATTAGACCACCTTGGTGGGGTCAGCCCTATATGAGTCATGTGGATGGGTTATTAGGCCTCCTTAGGAAGTCGACCCAGTTAGGGTTAAAGGCAGGTCAATTCAGTTTATAAATAGAGAGTGTGTCTCTCTCATTTCACTCATTCACTCACTCATCCAACTTGCATAGTTGAAAGAGAGGAGTGCGCACAAGTGGAGGAGGAGTAGCTATTGAAGACATCTATCTTTTAGGGTTTGATCTTTTTGATCCTTGTATTGGTGCTGATTCTATCTCTGAGGAAGTTGCGGGGTTTTTCACCTTCTTGGTTTTCCTTGGTGAAATGATTTGTGTCCATTGTCTCTTATGATTGTTATGCTGTGCATGTTATTCTCTTAGTGATCCTATTGAATGAAATTATTGAAAAATTAACATGGTATCAGAGCTGACCTAAGAAGAAGACATTGTGCAGCAAAAGAAGCTAGGGCTTCTTGTTTTTGGGGTTTCTTTCCACAGGTCATCAAAGGAAAGAGGAGGCTAGACTTGAGAAGGGCCTTACAATAACAAAACCTAGTCATCTTGGAACTTTCTCTATAACTTCATTTTTGCAAAGGTTCAGTATCTAAAATTTTTACAGGATGAATATAGAATCCCCCTATACCTTTTGTCCGAAGCACAACATCTGAGTCGCTGTAATTTTTTATTTATGATCCGTACAAATTAGGGTTTTTGCCTCTTTCAGATATCAGTCATAAACAGGTGACCTAGGTGTTATCACTCCAGGAAGCTCTCCTAGGTTGTATTTCAAAGATTCCTGGTAACTTAAACTTATCTTAAATGATAGGGTTTGTTTGGATCAAGTTGCATGACTGAGATCAAAACTCACACACTCAGAACACACATCGAGATGCTCAAGTAGACAAGGATTTGACTATTGCTGTTCAGAGGGTTGATAAAAGATTAATGGGACTGAATCCTTATCATGTCAGCAGACTCATACATAGAAATATGTATATAAATGGCTAATCACAACAAATAATAACATGTATGTTCAGTTCTCAATACAAAGACATGATTATAGCTATTTGGAATAAACAAATGAACATGCATGAAATAAACCATCCACTGCGAGTACAGGAATATGAGACAAAAAATCTGAAAGCAAATAGTAAAAGAAGCTTGTATTACTAAGAAGTCACTGAAAGTCTGAGAACACAAATATCAATAAGTATCTCCAAAATCCCACCTCCGTTCTACTTCAGTTCTCGACTTTATAGCCATTACAAAGTTTTTCAGATCCCAAAAGATGGATCGAATCTGCTAAAATAGCTAGTTAAAACCGATTTCTGAAACGTAGGAAAGAGTCCTATTTAAAAGGGTAACCGCCATCTTGCCAGTCCTCATATCTTCGACAGTTGTAACAAGCCTTCAAAGGCTGATGAATAAGGTTGAACCCGCCACCTGGACGATCGATAGGTCATCTTTTTCCAAAAATAGACAAGAAGCTTCCTCTTTTCTCCTTGATGGCGCTTTCAACACTGGAACAGAACCTTAATAATGATGCCTTTAATTATTATCTAACATTAGAAAACATCATCGAGACATCTGGATCAGAGAATCTTGGATCTATGCGAAAATGATAGCATTCTGTCATGTTGGTGCTTTCGATGGCTTATAGGCCTGAAGCAGAGTAGGGTTAGCTACCGAAAGCAGAGCTTTCGGCAACTAACAACGCCCCTTTGAAATGGTTTTAGTAGCCAAATGCGCAGTTTTCACACTTGCTTCAAAATTGCAAAATGCAAAAAGCCTTTAACCTTTTTAATCTTTCATCATGACATCTTCAAGTTGTTCATTTTGATTTTGTGCACCAGATTACTGTTGCTGACTCGTTGTAGGCTAGACCCTATAGATCCTAGTATTCAAATGCCAATAACCCAACATTTGTGGCATTTTAATTTGCAATAGTGGCCATATGTGACTGCAATGCTTTGATGAGAATTCATTAATGCTCCTAAGCTGCAAGAGAGAGCATCAGTGATATGTTCAGGAGCTTTGGCAACTGATATTCTACAAAAAACATCATACACCCATCTTAAATAAACAATATCATTCACCAGGTTGCACACGACCAACACTGCCTCTCCTTTACATGCTTGTCATAATCCTGCTTAAATCAACTAGTGAAAATTTGATGTATTCATCAACAATGAATTTGTAGTTGAAATTCTTCAATGGAAGCCCATCTAGAGATCTCCCAGTAATCAGTTCCAAGGCACACAATGAACAGTAATGTGTGCTAGCACTTTTTTCCGTTCGTTCCAGTTTTCAACAGGGTAAGTGAAAGCGAGTTACCAATGACCTGGGTACTATCTAACACTTCCCAAAACTCTCCATTGAAGTTTCCATAAAATAAGTGATCCCAACAATAAGCGTGTTTTTGACAGAAAAATTTCTATCATATCATTGATTATCTATGGATTTCTTTCCAAGGGTAGAATTAATCTCCCAAAACACAAATGTTGATGAGTTCATGATCAAACCTCCCTCTGTGTTCCAATATTTTCCAAATATTTGTAGGAAATTCTTCTTCCCATGAGGTCTCTGCCTGTGCACCATATGAACTTACAAAAGGTTTATTGAACTCCTACGTGTTCTTTTTAAACCCGTAGCTTCCAACCTGATGCTTGAGCCATCAATGATATTTGTTGTGGCCTCTTATCGTGGCTCTGCATCACAACCTGATACCTTCCACCTGTCAAAGCTTCAAAACACAGCTGTATTTACTATATGACAGATGCACACTCATTTTCTACTTTCAAATCAGACATTTAACAATTGTCGACTTGTGGTTTGACTTGAGACTTAACTCGTGGCTCCATCTTGTGTAACCTCTTGACATGTGGATAAGCGATATATTAATTCGCAGGATGACTTATGGTTGATTCATAACCTAACCTGTGACTTGGATCATATGTCGACTTAAGTTGTTGGTTTGTGGCTTGACTCGTGGGCCTTCCAATCTTTTATTAGAAAGCCATATGACCCGAGAGGCTAGAATATAGGTTTGCTATGACAATGATTATAACTCAGGATTTATTATCAAGAATCTCGATTATGATATGGCTTGGTTTTGGAAGCACTTCGAGCACCCACCATTTTAAGACAAAATGTATATTATTGTTTGATAGTATAAAAGTCGATAAAACTAAGTTTCTAGGCAATATAACCCTTAGGTGTTGGTGTAATTCAAGCTAAAGAGAAAGAGACCGAAGGATTTCTGAGCAAGAGAGATCAATGGGAGCTGGATGAGGAATCTGGATTTTAAGATACTGGCAAAAAGCAATAAATCAAATAGAGAGAGATGAAAATGCTCTCAAAAGTCAATTACATTTTGATCGCTAACACTAGGGAAAAAGTTCATAACTTGGGATAGGAAGCTCCAAATGAAATTTTGTAAAAAGTGTCAGTAAGAGAACAGAATTTAGTTTCACAGATCTGTCTTTCAGAGGCCAAAGTTCAACCAGTGACATGTGTCACTCTGTACAAGTTTTCTATCCTATTTCATCCCATAAACAGGCCATGTTACGACACTTGGAATAACTCTCTCTTGGATAATCCAATTGAACTCAAACCTATAGGGTTGGAAATATAACAGGATAGGATACCGCAGGCCGAAGTTTCAGACCCTGAGGATCCGAAATTTTTGAGTTACACCAAAAACATTACAATCAATTCTGGAAGGTCAAATTTGGAATTTCCACACCAGCTTGCTCATCCAGTTCTCAGCATTTAAGTGGCAAGATCTAAATGCTTTATTTTCTTTTGAGTTTCTCATTAAGATGTATCACCACACCAAGCTTGAGGATAAGCTTGAAGGGGATGATAACTTCCGAGCATGGAAGTATAGGATTGGGTTAATCCTAGAAGAGAATGAATTGGATACCTACATAAGTCAAGAGGTTCCAGTTCCAGAGGAAGATGAGGCTAAGGCCTTACATAAGAAGAACCTAGTCAAGGCTAAGAGAATCATTGTTTATTCTATCAAAGACCATCTCATTCCCCATGTGTCTTCCCTAAAGACACCTAAGGAGATGTTTGACTCCTTGACCAAGTTTTTTGAAGGAAAGAACATAAATCAGAAGGTGACTCTACGAAACCAATTGAAAGGGGTAAAGATCCAGAATGGAGAGACCATCCAATCCTACTTTACTAAGGTCTCTCAAATCAAAGAACAACTTGAAGCTAGTAGTGGAGAATTGAGAAATTGTAATGACCACATTGAATGGCCTACCTAGGTCACGGGACTCCTTCATCCAAGGTATTTGTGCAAGAAATAAATTGATCTCTTTCAGTAGACTATGGGAAGAATTATCACAAGGAGAAGCTAGGATTGTGGCCCGAGAAGAGAAGATGGGAAGTGAAGGCCAAGCTCTCACAGCACTCACCAAGAAAGGTAAGTTCAAGAGGGATAAATCTCATAACAAGAAATCTTCTCACTTCCATCAAAAGAATAAATATCTCTCTCTCATTAGATGCTTCTCTTGTAATGAGAAGGGACACTATGCCTTAGAATGTCCCAAGAATAATCAAGACTTCAACAACAACAACAACAAGAACAACAAGAAGAGATATCATGCTCATGCTGCTGAGGATGATGAACCTCCTAGGAAAAAGACCAGGGAAGAAAGTGAAGACTCCTCAGGTGATGAAGAATATGTTCTAATCTCTGCTCTCATAGGTACTGTTACACATGAGTGTAATGATTGGGTTATGATAGTGGGGATTCTAAACATTGTTACTTTTTCAGAAATTTCAATCTGATCTGGGATCTCAACTGAGAGAATAACATGTACAACATATCTACATCATATCTATAGCATATCAATCATGGACACAATAACACAAGCACACAAGAGACACAGAGTTTCACCGGGGAAAACCAAGAAGGTGAAAAACCCCGCAACTTCCTTAGAGATAGATAGAGCAATGATACAACCAAAGTACAACCAAAGTACAAGAGATAGTCTTCTCCTAGTAGATGATCCTCCTCCTCACAAGTGCGCCACTTTCTGAGAGAGATAGAATTGTGTAATGAGTGATCAAATAGAGATCTCCCGATCTCTATTTATACTTATCCTGTCCTGCCCAATAAATTAATGGGGCCGACTTGTCTAGCTTAGCTTAATAACCCATGGTTAACTTAATCCGGGCCGACCCCACACTTGGTGGTATAATAACCCATCAAGTATAAGTTACGACACTTACAACATAAATGATGACACTTATGTATAGAGGAATAATAACATCTCTATAGGAATACAAACACTTATGTATAGAGGAATAATAACATCTCTATAGGAATACAAACACTTATGTATAGAGGAATAATAACATCTCTATAGGAATACAATACACATGGGTAAAATACATTCTAAAGTTACATATACATCAACACTCCCTCTTAACTAGGAAGGTATTTCTCGACACATATTTGCTAGCACAAGTCTTCTTCTCTAGATCATCATCAGCGAATCATCATCCTCAAATCATAGTCATCGTCACTAGTACTACTATCTCAATCAATCTATGAATCTACTCATCATAGGAATTTCTATAGAGCCAGTCCTTTTTCATACTGGATGTAGGCCCACCACCTACACGTCTTCATCATCACTGGTCATACTGTGGATCCTCAGGACTTATTACGTGCATCAACAAAACCTTGCAAGAGCATCCCAGGATTGATTACATGCCCAACTCAACCTGCAAGATCTCCCAAGGAGCTATTCCATGTGACCAAGCAAAACCTAGCAAGAGCATTTGTCAGATCTCCCAGGGAGCTATTATATGCCATAGGCAAAACCTAGCAAGAGCATCTGCAAATCTCCTAGGGAGAAATTATATGCAACCGGAAAAACCTAGTAAGAGCATCTCAGGACTGATTACGTTCCCAACACAACTTGGAAGATCTCCCATGGAGTTATTATATGCCACGGAAAAAACCTAGCAAGAGCATTTACCAGATATCCCAGGGAGCTATTATATGTCATCGAAAAAACCTAGCAAGAGCATCCGAGGACTGATTACGTGCCCAACACAACCTGCAAGATATCCTAGGGAGTTATTATATGTCTATCAAGAGTATTTGTAAATCTCCCAGGGCGCTATTATATGTCCCTCTCAGCAAAACCTAGCAAGAGCATTTGCCAGACCTCCCAGGGAGCTATTATATGCCATTGGCAAAACCTAGCAAGAGTGTCTGCAAATCTCTCAGGGCGCTATTATATGCTCATCTGCACAACCTGTCCATGACCACGGAGTATCAACCTGATACTCTCCATACATCATCTTGATGTACATCACATGATCCTCCTAATCATCATCATAGCATCATCCTGATGCGTATCATCTGGAGCAACATCCTGAAGCTCATCATCTATGATCGTCCTAATCATACAATGCATCCACCTAATGCATATCTGATACATATCATCTGGAGCAACATCTTGAAGCTCATCAACCATGATCATCCTGATCATACAATGCATCCACCTGATGCATATATGATACATATCCTCATCCATGATCTACCTGATCACATAATGTATCCACCTGATACATATACAAATACATGATCCAACTGATCATCACAAGCATCCAA
Organism: Larix kaempferi; assembly: GCA_027924585.1. Lineage (NCBI taxonomy): Eukaryota > Viridiplantae > Streptophyta > Pinopsida > Pinales > Pinaceae > Larix > Larix kaempferi. Next base: position 5,825,937 of record BSBM01000909.1, read on the forward strand.
CATGATGTATATATATATACATGATCCAACTGATCATCACAAGCATCCAACATGATGCATATATAGAGCAGTAACTGGAGCATCGTCCTAATGCCCATCATCCAGCGCTTACATCCACAACCATGGGAAAGATCCTCCTCTCACCATGCTTGGAATGGCTCCAGCAAATGTGTACATCACTTCTTCCTCGAAGTGTCATCAATCTGAAGAACACCAAGCCTCTCTCTGAAGTATTCAAAATTCACTCTAGCTAGTGGTTTCGTTAGCACATCCACAATTTGCTCATCTGTCACAACATACAGGAGCTTCACTGCTCCTCTCTGCACCATATCCCTGATATAGTGATATTTTATCTCAATGTGCTTCGACTTGTTGTGGAACACTGTATTCTCAGACAGCTTCACACAACTCTGGTTATCACAAAATATACCAATAGCATCCAACAGGAGATCAAATAACTTAGACAGTAGCTTCCGAAGACATACTGCCTCACAACTAGTCGAACAAGTTGCAACATACTCTGCTTCGGATGTAGTCAGTGCTATGCAGGATTGCTTTTTGCTAAACCAAGAGATCACACTTGATCCTATACTGAAGCAACACCCAGAAGTGCTCTTCCTATCTGCAGCACTGCCTACCCAGTCCGAATCAACATAACCCTACAGGTTAAACTTTTGATTCACATCATACTTGAGCCCATAATCAATTGTACCCTTAAGGTATCTTAGAATATGCTTTACAGTAATCAAGTGAACACCTCTGGGATCTGTCAGGAATTGGCTCAATGTGTTCACCGCAAAGCAAATATATGGTCTAGTGTTCGTCAGGTACATCAAGGACCCAATCATCTGACGATACACAATGGCATCAACCGGATCATATGAAGCATCACACAGAAGCTTCAGGTTCGATGCCATAGCCTCGCAGTCCATCATCCTGAACCTCTTCAGGATCTCTTCTGTATACTTCCCTTGTCCAAGGAATATTCCATCTGCACTCTGCAACACCTTCATACCAAGAAAGTAGTGCATCATACCAAAGTCCTTTATCTCGAACTTGGAAGCAAGCTTCCGCTGCATGTCGGCAATCAATCTATCCTCACGTGTAACAAACAGGTTATCCACATACAAAAGTAGTATCACTGGATTTCCTTCCTCAACCTTGTAGTAAAGGTTGGAATCCGCTTTACTCTTGGTAAAGCCCAAACTGGATAGAAAGCCATCTATCCTGCCATACCAGGTCCTAGCTGCCTGTTTCAAACCATACATGGCTTTCTTCAGTTTGCACACATGTGACTCTCGGTTATGTGTCTCAAACCCGAGTGGCTGCTCCACATACACTTCCTTTTTTACTACACCATTCAAGAAAGCAGTCTTGACATCAATCTTGTGTATCTTCCATTTTATCACTACAACTAGAGCAAGTACTAATGGAAGTGTATCTGGCTATAGGAGCAAAAGTCTCTTCATAATCAATTCCTCTTTCTGGGAGAAGCCATGAGATACAAATCTCACTTTCTATTTATCTATGCTGCCATCTGCAGCATACTTGATCTTGTAGATCCATTTGGAAGTCACAATAGACTTCCCTTTAGGTCTTGGGACTACATCCCAAACATCATTCTTCATGATCGACGGATCATGGCATTCTTCCATTACTTCATCCCATATCCTGGGAACTTCAATATCTTCAATATATTCAATAGATATCTTTGTTGTTGGAACAAATGTTGTAGTCCTTCTTTTGTAGGTGATGGTATACGATCTTTCCTACAAAACAAGTTAAATTGCATGATTAGAAACATCTCATAGTTTTCAGAACAAATTCTTACACATAAAGAAATATGTGATACAGTCATGAAATTATTTTAGCCAATGCTTCAATACAACAATCATCCATATCTTGTAACTTTCTAGATGCCTTCCAATCTCTACCAGAACATTGTTAAGAGTTTGCACTACTCCCAACATGTCAGCAAAGAGGTTTCATTTTAGATAAGTAGCAATGGAATGTTGTACAGTGCCATAGGCCACTTACCCATTATATGCATATTAGTAGTATACTGTTCATTAATGCAATTATTCTAATATGCATAATACACAACCTAAGTCTAGGAACATAAGCATATACATCATTGAACAACATTATTTAAACAAATAGAATATACAATAAATGGCAATTCAAAAACTTATCTTTGTTTGTTTGTTGGGTGGACTCCCTCTGAATCTTTGCTTCCTTTTTGCAACTCCATTCTGATGTGGATTGTGAGATGTGGTCGACTCCCTCTGAATATCTGCATCCTTTCAGAAACTACTAGAGTGTGCTCCCTCTTGATCTTTGCTTCCTGGATTACTTGTCCTTGAAATTATATCCATCCTCGATCACTATGCATGCTTACAAGTATCATTATTGTGATATCCTCGAGATCTCATACATAATCATACATTTATTAGTATAATCTCAATACTATTAGAAACACAATAATCTTAGACATGTATAGTAATGATAATTTTAAACACAAATAATAAACATTAGTATTCAAGGTTTGTATAGGACTCTTTTGGTTAGTCATATCATCAATTAAAGTAAGAAACATAATATGCCTAAGCCCATGATTACTCAAACCTATAACTTCATGAATAATCATAATCAATCATGTCAAGTATACTTATATAAGATATCGTAACACAATGTAGGATTTTAACTTGATATAGGAAAAACATACCTGGATTAGCATGTTAGCTAGCTATGTCTAACATACCCACATGATGTCTTCTTGTTCTTCAATGACTTGTGCTAGTAATCTACATATCTCATAAGTTACCCATTATAGAACCAAGTTATACATACCTCGTAAGTAGATCTTCTATGTGATCCATGATAAGGAATGAATCTCTGTCTTCATGTCTCCATGGTCATATGTTCTTGAACTAGAACATGATTTATCTTTCTTTGATGTACCTTTCATGTTAGCAGACAACATCAACCTCATACAACACCACAAGGCATTAGTACAATCATAATTGTCAAAACCCTAATCAATGAATATCTACATTCATAATTTTATTAAGGTGATATGACAAGTCTAAAGTTAATCAAGATTGTACTAAACTTAGTGATAACAAACATACCATAAACTTAATCATGAAAAGATCTCGAAACATACCTGGATAAGTCATACCTGTCGAGATTGCTTGTAATCTTCTTATGTAATGCCTTATCCTCATCTCCCTCTGAAACATAAATTTCTTCACTTATGCAGATGACCAATCCATTCTCTTCTAGGATTAACCCAATCCACTTGATTTGCAGAAACTGGATCTGGAGCTGGATTAGGGTTTGTCAGAGAAACCCTAAAAATTCAAACTTTGAATTTCAAACTTCTGAAAGGATAGAAAGATGTGCCTTGATGAGCTGATCAAGCTGGTATACTCAGAATTTGAAAACTGCAAAGTTTCACCCCTCAAAATTGTCTTCCAACCTTCTGGATCTTCTAGACAAGATCCTGAACTAGGGTTTGATAAATCCCACCCTTCTTCCCAACCAAAAGTTTCAATTGAAAGCTCTAAAGTTTGATTTTTCTGAGGAGCTTCCAGCCATGGTCACTAACTTCAGAAATTCCAACTTTTGCAGAAGCCCTAATTTTCCACCTTTCCAATCAAATTCCTAAACTATGGTTTGATCAAGCCCGGCCTTCTTCCCAACAAAAAAATTTGATCTTGGTCTCTAAATTTTGATTTTGATGAGTAGCATTCAGCTGTGGTCTCCGATTATAAAAAATCCAACTTTCTCTGAAACCCTAATTCTCGGAGCCATGAATGAAGTTGCTCAAAATCCAATTCTGTTTTGACAGAAATATGCACCTGATTTTTTCTGGTGTAACTCTGAAATTCCAAATCCACAGGGTCTAAAACTTCTACCTGTGGTATCCTGACCTAGCATCTTCCCAACCCCATAGGTATGACCCCAAATGGATTCTCTAAGAGAGAGTTATGCCATGTGTCGCGACGTGGCCTGCTTATGGGATAAAACAAGAGAGCAAACTTGTACAGTGTGCCACATGTCACTGGTTCACTTTCGACCTCTGAAACTTTGTCCTGTAAAATTACAGTCTATTCCCTACCTATCACTTTTACGAAATTTCATTTGGATCTTCCTAGCCCAAGTTATGACCTTTTTTCCTAGGTCACCTATTTATGACTCAAATCTGGAAGAGGCAGAAACCCTAGATTGTACAGATTATTAAACACAAAGTGTAACAAATTAGAAGTTGTGCTTCAGACACAAGATACATGGGGATCTTATCTTCGACCTGTAAACTTTTAAGATCCTGAAACTTTGCGAAAATCGATTTATGGTGAAAGTGCTACGATGATGGGTTTTTGCTATATCAAGCCCTAGCATCGCAAGTGCAACAAGTGTCATACATGCCATACCATGCCTTCTTTCAGGCTAGCTCTGATACCATGTTAGTTTTTCATAAATTTCAATCTAATCTAGGATCTTAACTGAGAGAATAACATGTACATCATATCTACAACATATCTATAGCATATCAATCACGGACACAATAATGCAAGCACACAAGAGACACAGAGTTTCACTGAGGAAAACCAAGAAGGTGAAAAACCCCGCAACTTCCTCAGAGATAGATAGAGCAATGATACAACCAAAGTACCAAAGAACAAAAGATAGTCTTCTCCTAGTATATGATCCTCCTCCTCACAAGTGCGCCACTTTCTGAGAGAGATAGAAGTGAGTAATGAGTGATCAAATAGAGATCTCTCGATCTCTATTTATACTTGTCTTGTCCTGCCCAATAAACTAATGGGGCCGACTTGTCTAGCTTAGCCTAATAACCCATGGTTAACTTAATCCAGGCTGAACCCACACTTGGTGGTCCAATAACCCATTTACCTACATGAATCATATAGGGCCAACCCCATCAAGGTGGTCTAATAACCCATCAAGTATAAGTTACGACACTTCCGTATAGAGGAATAATAACATCTCTATAGGAATACAAACACTTCCGTATAGAGGAATAATAACATCTCTATAGGAAAACAATACACATGGGTAAAATACATTCCGAAGTTACATATACATCAACAAACATATGACGGGATTCAAAGAATCTCTTATGGACCTATCTGAACATGAGTCACCTCACAAGGTGAAACTTGGGGATGACTATCAACATCCTATAAAAGGAAGTGGTGAATCCTCCTACAAGTTAGACCCTAGGAATTCTTTAAAAATTAAAGATGTCCTATATGTACCTGGATTCAAGAAGAGTCTTCTCTCCATATCATATTTGGATGCAAAGGGAATGAGAGTTTCATTTGTGGATGGCCAAGTACTCATGTGGCCAAAAGGCAAGATCATAGATGATGCAGTAGTGATTGGAGAGAAAGAGGGAGGATTGTACAAATTGAAGGGATAACCTGAACATGCCATGGTACATGAATCCATGGAGCCAAGTTAACTTTGGCATAGAAGGCTTGCTCATGTGCACTATAGAGCACTACAAATTGCAAGCAAAGCAGTAGAGGGTCTTTCCGAAATCCAGTCAAAGCATGAAGGTGTTTACAAAGGATGTGCAAAAGGAAAGAACACAAAGAAGGAATTTCCAAGTAGTGAAAGCAAAGAAAAAGGAATCTTGGAGATTATCCACTCCGATGTATGTAGCCTGATGTCATCCAGTTCTCTGAGTGGGTATGTATATTATGTTTCTTTCATTAATGATTTCTCTAGGAAGACTTGGATTTGTTTCTTGAAAAACAAACATGAAATATTTAGCAAATTCAAGAAATTCAAAGCCTTGATAGAAAACCACACTGAAAAGAATATCAAGACTTTTAGATCTGACAATGGTGGAGAATTCACTTCAGAAGACTTCAAGAAGTTATGTAGTGATTCATGGATTAAGGGGGAGTTGACTACTCCTTAAAATATACAACAGAAAGGAGTAGAAGAATCTACTTCAAAGTCGGACACCAGTAGCTCCTGCAAGGAATCAAAGATTGAGAGGGAGTTCACCCAACAAACAAACAAAGATAAGTATTTGAATTGTCATTTCTTGTATATCTGATTGTTTAAATAATATTGTTCAAGGATGTATATACTTATGTTCCTAGACTTAGGTTGTGTATTATGCATATTAGAATAATTGCATTAATGAACAGTATACTACTAATATGCATGTGATGGGTAAGTGGCCTATGGCACTGTACAACATTTCATTGCTACTTATCTAGAATGAAACCTCTTTGTTGACATGTTGGGAGTAGTGCAAACTCTTAACAATGTTCTGGTAGAAATGGAAGGCATCTAGAAAGTTACTGTATGAATACGGGATATGGATGAATGTTGTATTGAAGCAATGGCTAATATAATTGCATGACTACATATGACATATGCCTTTATGTGTAATACTTTGTTCTGTAAACTATCAGAAGTTTCTAATCATGCAATTGAATTTGACTTGTAGGAAAGATCATGTACAATCACCTACAAAAGAAGGACTACAACATTTATTCCAGCAACAAAGTTCAAGAAAACTATCTATTGAAGATATTGAAGAATCTGAAGTTCCCAGGATCCGGGATACAGTAATGGAAGAATGCCATGGTCGAGGAATACCAGTCAATGATGTTTGGGATTTGGTCCCAAGATTAGAAGGGAAGTCCGTTGTGACTTCCAAGTGGATCTACAAGATCAAGCATGCTGCAGATGGAAGCATAGAGAAATACAAGGCACAGTTTGTGGCTCGTGGCTTCTCCCAGAAAGAGGGGATAGATTATGAATATACTTTTGCACCTGTATCCAGATACACTTCCATTAAAATAGTACTTGCTCTGGATGCAGTAATGAAGTGGAAGATACACCAGATGGATGTCAAGACAAATTTCTTGAATGGTGTAGTCGAAGAGAAAGTGTATGTGGAGCATTCACTCGGTTTTGTGACACATGACAAGGATTCATATTTGTGCAGATTGAAGAAATCCTTATATGGCTTGTAGCAAGCACCCAAGACATGGTATGACAGGATAGGAAACTTCCTATCCAGTTTGAGCTTTACCAAGAGTAAAGTAGATTCCAACCTTTACTGCAAGGTTGAGGAGGGAAATCCGATGATACTTCTATTGTATGTGGATGACCTATTTGTGATAGGTAGGGATAGGTTGATTGCCGACACAAAGAGGAGGCTTACTGCCAAGTTCCAGATGAAGGAATTGGGTAATATGCATTACTTTCTAGGTATGGAGGTGTGGAAGAGTGCAGATGAAATCTTCCTTGGACAAGGGAAGTATGCAGTAGATATCTCAAAGCGGTTCGGGATGATGGACTACAAGGCCATGGCCACTGTTGGCTCGGTTTTGCAACCAAGCTTAGTGCTATGGGCACCTACTAACTAGTAGTAGCAGTTTCAATAGAAATAAAAACAATAAACTAAATAAACAATACTTTTCATGGATCTAATACAAGAATCTAAGCAAATAATTTAAATATTTCCAAAATCAAGAACAAGAAACATAAGAAATAATTTTTGTATTGAAAAGTGGGGGGGCAAGCAAGTGCTTGCGATATTACCTTCAATGGTGAAGGTTGATGTTGAGCAACTCCCAAGATGAGTAGCTCCAAACTCCAATAGGTCTCTTTCTCCAAGGTTGCTTCAATGGCTAAAAGTGCTCAGGGGAGATTTCAGCAGCATAAGGATGAGATAATGGAAGGATGTGAAATGAGGAGCCCCTACCACCTTTTTATAGGTTTTGGTGGTGAGGAATACCATTTGTGGTTTTGTGGAGACCAATGGTATTGACCAACATAGTTTAGGTATTTTTCCCTCCTTTTTCCTTTTTTGAATAAAAATAATATTTTAATTCCCTTTTTAATATTTTTGGGAATTTGGACCCTTTTTGAGGGTTTTTTGTGATTTTCTTGGAAAAATAATCTTTTTTAATGGAAAAAGGGGTGTACTAAGGTCTTTTGGTGACCTTTTGTTGGTTTCAGAGGCTCAGATGGTGGAAAAGTGGACAAATGGGTCATGTGAGTAAGGGAATGAGCTAGTGAGCACTTTTTAGGTGTTAACAGATTGCCCCCTGATGTGTGAGGGCAGGAGCTCATCGTATGGCCGATAGACATCATAGTTCTTTTGTCCTTTTTCTGGGTTTTAGGGGAGAGAAGAGACCGGTTGGAGACTGGAGCCACGGCCCTTGGAAGCTGCAAAAACAAAAAATATTACATTGCCTCAATATGAATGAGGTATAATTTCTGATAAAGGACGAGGCGGGCATTCCCATGCTCGTATCAAGACATATACAAAACAATTAGTCCCAAGAAGGGGGATCTAATACGTAAAGAGATATACTGGTACATCATAATGGTCCAGAGGGGACATGATTGTGGGATATACTCATGATCATGACTGATCTCAATAACTGATACACTGGAATAACTGTGAAACTGCTGAAACGGAAGGTGTCCAACATCTGTAGGGACTCAGAGACTATGAGTCATTTCTGAGAAATAATGTAACTGTATACTCAAGGGAGTATGAAACAGGGGTAAATCTGAATGCTGTCGCCATGCGCAACCCGGATATCTATAGAACGAGTGAACTGGTTGTATCCATAGGTAGACTCTCATATGTGGAGGAGTCAGGTGGTATCCGGGGTCTTCAACTAATAAGTGAACGTACCAATACCCTGTGCGAGTCTCAACGATGCGATGAAGGTGTTGAAGTCGAGCATGTGAGAAACAACCATTTGGAGAGGCACTGAGGATTCCTCTCGAAATGATTCGGAGGCACTCATCATGAATGGTAATGAGTCCAAGACACAGGGACCTCTAGGTCCATCCTCTGGAATCAATGTGGTTGTCGTCGACAGAGGGAGACCAGCAACTAACAAGGCAATGATGTTTCCTTGCTGGGAGCGCGAGGTGTAAACTGAAGTGATGTAGTACTGCTGGTAGGACTGACATACTTGTGGGGATGGGAAATAACTGGGTCAAAAAAAATGGGTAGACTCAAACTTCCTTTGTTCAGAGCATGATGACATGGTTGACCTGGCAGCGTAGGGAACTGACTTGTAGGTGTGGGGATCATCTTTTAGGGACTGAAGGGTATGTACTGACTCTGGGGGGGTGATGCTGATGGTAGCTGTCGAGGGAGTTTCCGGGTGACATACTGCAGAATACTCTGAACAAAGGCGACCAGAATGGGGAAGCTGCTATGTGAGTAGATATGATCTGTCGTGGCGCCAAGAGGTACCATTGATTCCTTCTTCGTAGTTTTAATGAGCTCCAAGAAGGGATAAAAGTGTGCTCTGAAATGGTACGGTCCTGTGGATTTTGTGAGCCCAGGACGGCGCATGCTCATGGTTGCTTTCATGTTTAGAGAGTCTGAAAACGGTAAGTGGACTCTGTTGGTGTTTCTTTTTCGTAAGTTTAGTCTCCAAGGCCCGAAAAAGGATAAAATGATGCGGATGGAGAACTCTTCTAGCCGATGTGACTAGAGTATACCTTTTTCGTAATTAGTCTACGAGGTCCGGAAAAGGGGTAAACTTATACCAGGTAGACGCCCTTTCAGATACGTTTATCGAGCATGAAAGGAAGCAAGATTGCTCGGCGATCTTTTCATTGTTTTAGGAGTCAGAAAAGAGCTTAACAGAAACTCCCTAAGTGCCTTTTTCGTAAAAAGGGGTTGCTCGGCCCGAAAAAGGGATAAAATTATACCGAACAAAAAATGGATTGATGAGGGCGAGAAAAGGTCTCAAGCATCGTCATCAGTGCGGAAAACTGGATCCGGTGACATAAGGATTGTCGAAAAAGGAGAACGGCCGATGTGGCACGCTAACCAAGGTGACGAGGGGGGCGTGGAAAAGATGCCCGAAAAATATAAAGGTGAGAGCGAGAAATGATCTCTAGCATCATCACGAGCGCGGAAAACTGAATCCGGCGATATAAGGTACGTCGAAAACGGAGACTGGCCGATGTGGCACGCAAACCGAGGTGACGAGGGGGCGTGGAACAAACGCCCAGAAAATCTAAAGGTGAGAGCGAGAAATGATCTCAAGCATCATCATGAGCGCGGAAAACTGAATCCGGCGGCTGGATCGGGTGACCTAAGGATTGTCGAAAACGGAGACTGGCCGATGTGGCACGCAAACCGAGGTGACGAGGGGGCGTGGAACAAACGCCCGGAAAATCTAAAGGTGAGAGCGAGAAATGATCTCAAGCATCATCACGAGCGCGGAAAACTGAATCCGGCGATATAAGACACATCGAAAACGGAGAACGGCCGATGTGGCACGCAAACCGAGGCGACGAGGGGGCGTGGAAAAAATGCCCGAAAAATCTAGGCGTGAGAGCGAGAAATGATCTCTAGCGTCGTCACGAGCGCGGAAAAATGAATCCGATGATATCAAATATATCAAAAATGGAGAGCAGCCGAAGTGGTACGCAAACTGGGGCGACAAGGTGTCGGGACACAATGTTGATATTGGTCCTGGTGAGAGCGAGAAATGATCTCAAGCATCATCACGGGCACGGAAATATGAATCCGGCAGTGCAAATGGTGCGAAAAACGGAGGTCATAAGGACTCCGGAATGGTTAAAGGAAAGAACTAGGTTAAAAAATGGCTACAAATAAAGGTGATCCCACCAAGCGAAGGATGCAGTGGTGGGGAGAAATGATGACCCGTGGGGGCAAAATACTAGGTGTATCAAGTCAACTGAAATATACAAGTGACACATGACCTCAAAAATGGTTGAGATCACGAATATGAAAAAGTGAGCAGGGTTAATGACCTGCCCCCATGCTATGTGCATGGGGTTTGTGATTGTGGATCACATGTGTGTTGGTTTGAACGGTGGGCTCATTGAGGTGTTGAGATAGAGATGATGGGGAAGGTTCAAAATGATTGATCATGCCCCCTATCCCGGGGTCGAGGTAATCTATTATGCCCCCTAACTCAGAGGTGTCAATGTGGTGCAGATGTTGTCTCAGGGAGAGATCAATAGGGCATTGAGCAACTGCTGGCGGGGTGTTATACCATGAGGCTGTGGGTCGTGGTGGCATACTGAAGTGATGATATGATGATGGGGGATTCCCTTTGTGGGGTGGATGCCCCCAGTATCGCTGACGAGGATCACGATGATGATGAGTAGGCAAGGTTTTGGGCCTGCCCCCATGTTGTGTACATGTGGTTTCCTGGTCGATTTGAAAGGGTTGAACCTGTGTGTCAAAGGGATCAATGGAAGGGGCCGACCGGACAGAGGGGTATCCAGTGGAGATCGTATAAATGGCGGGGTCAAGGCCAGGCATTTCGGTATCTGACCAAGTAAAGACATCAGTGAATTCTTGGAAGAGTTGTTGGTATTCTCCGATCTCATGCTCACTGTGGGAGGTTCCTAATGTGATGGTATGAAGGGCACCAAGTGGGTCAGAGATGTCAATGTGGATGACGGGAGAAATATCGGCCATGGGATCCGTTAACCAGTCGATTTTAGTAGGAAGGAAATCTTTGGACTCAACCGCGGATTGGGTAGCGGTGGTGGATGAAGTCTCTTCCAGGAGGAAGTATGGACGATGGTGCATGTCTTCCCCGGGATAATCAAAGGTAGTAGGAGTCTCGAGAACCTCTTCTTCATTGCGGGAGCTTTGAGTGGTCAAATCGAGCGATGAGGTAGTGGTAGTCGAAGAGATCATGTAGATGGTGTTAATCTCTCCGGATGAGGATGATGGGGGAGGGTAGATCTCCTCGATAGTAGGGGGTGCCGTCTCAAGGTCCAAATTGTTCATCTCGTAGAGAGCTGCTCTATAGTCAGGTAGATCCGGACAATGGTGAGAGTAGTGGCCGTAAACACTGCATATGGCACAAGGATGGTTGGTGCGCAGAGATCTGTCGCGAGGCTGAGGAGGTGGCTCAAGTCTAACGACTGGGATGCCGGCGTCATCGTCCAACATATTCATATGCTCTTGGAGAGATGGTAACTGTGGGCATTGATGAGTTGGATGGCCTATCTCATCGCACAACGAGCATTTAGGGGGAGCTCGAAACACCGGTGGGGGTTTAACCGCCATGGGTGGGGGTACCGCAGTGTATGGTTGTGGGCCTCTGCCCCGAGTAGGCCTGATGAATGGAGGGGGGTTCGTCGATGACGAAGGAGTATTGATACCGGGAGGTGGTTGGGTAGAAGTAACAATGGGTTGCACCGGTTGCAGGATGACATTTGGTGTCAGTGGAGGAACGGGAGGCGTAATATACCACACGGGTAATCCCAATGTTAACCCGGGGAGACTAAGGGTAGCCATAACCGGGGCGCTTACTACACCCGAAGGAGGAAATAGAAAGGGGATGGTGTGGATGGGTGTAACACCAATGTGACTGGGGATCAATGGTGGTTGACTACCGGATGTTTGTGTATTCTGTGAAAGAGTACAGAGGTTTGCGACTTGGGTCTCCGGTGACGGTGGTGGAATGGCCTGGAATGTAGAGGTCATTGGTGTATCTGAGTAAAGTCTGGGTCCCACAGAAGAAACAAAGGAGGTAGTTGCACTAGAAGCGGGTTGTTCAACCATGGGAAGAACATTCTCCGGTGCTGCAGGGGCGTTGGGGTCATAGTAGGTGAGTTGGTCAATTTTGACCACGCGGCCCTCATGGGGGAACATCATGGTGCGGAAGACGGAGGAGGCGACCGCTTTCATGGCGTACATGTAACTGCGGCCAAGTAAAAGGTTATAGTCAAGCTGGGCGTTAATGACCTCTATGTCGATGAGCACAGTCTTCCCACCTAATTGGACGGGTACCTTGGGTAATAAACCTTGAGGTTGAGCTGACCGGCCGTCGTAGGCCCGCAATGCAGTGGTGGATTGCTGGAGAGCAGGGGAGCCCAACTTCTGCCAAACAAAAGTGGACATGACGCATGTGGATGCACCTTCGTCGATGATACATCGATGAATGACAAGATTCCGAATAGAAACGGAAACTTGGACTGCTATGGTAGAAGGCAGTCGTGGTTCAGATTGGTCTAAATCAAAGGTCATCAAGTTCGAATCATTTGGGTCAATCGCCCCAATGGCGGAAAGTAAAGTCTTGCGCTGAGTAGGACAGGTTTTTAAGACTTCTAACGCAGACATGGCTGCGGGAGATTGAGCTAAGTCATCTACGATGTTGTAATTGGACGCAGCTCGTGCATTGGGGTTGTTGTTGATTCGGCGAAGGGGGAAGCGAGGTGCTTTAGAAGCGCCATCAAGTGGAACCTGAGGTATACGCAATGTCTGATCAGTGGGATTAGCAGTGGTATCCTTTTCGGCGGGGGGGGGCTTCAGAAGTCGGTCCGTATTGATTCCGACGGGTTTGGATATTGACGTCAGCGGTGGACATCATCAATAAGTGGTGGGTGCCTGAATCAAACATGGGTTGATCAGGAGCTGTGTAAGTAATTTGTTGTGGTTGCACGTTGCCCTGTTGGGGGGCTAACGGCTGGGTGTTTACCACCCCCTGTGTTGGAAAGGGGTTTTGGAGAACCAGAGGTTGTTGTGGAGGTGGTGGGGGGTTGGGTGGTGGCTGAGGAGCCGCCTGCCCTTGACGATGGGCGTCATTTGTCCATAGTTGTCGAGCTCGCTCGAGATGTGGGCAAGCGTGGGTATAGTGGCCATAGACACCGCAAATGGAACAAGGATGGTTTGTCCGTAAATTAGCATTTTTAGGTTGCTTAGGTGGCCGATCAGGATTCTGATGAGCGGGCGCCGCGTTATTGTTTTGCGGGGGCTGGGTAGGTTGTTGTGCGTACACATGCCCTTGAGCATTGGGGGGATTCTGAGGATCCGCAGGTGCGGGAGCAGGTTGCGGTGGATAGTATGCAGGTGGAGCTGGAGGTGGTCCAGTTGCCTGTTGGGGTTGTTGGTACCCCTGCGCTGGTGGAGGTGTGAGGTTAGCCGGTGCAACCGGTTGTGGGTAATGCATGGGCTGTTGTGGAAACTGCATGGGGTTTTGTACCGTAGGTTGAGCATAGTATGTAGGAGGTACATATGCTGATGGCGCTTGGCCATAACAATGTTGTGGACAAGAGGGTCCATGAACATGATGGGTCTGGTTTGTTGGAGCATAAGAAGTTGTCGCTCCGGAACTGGATGTAGCCCTAGAAAGGTCTGGGGCGGGCATGGTGCTCACCATACTGAAAGGTTTTGCTTGCGGTGTAATTTGGCCAATAATGCCATCGGCGGCATGGGATGCCCCCGGTGTGTCACCGCGTGCAGAGTCACCTCGTGGGGCGTCAGGTATGATGGTGTATAGGTAACCTGACTGGGCATAGATAAGGTCAAACTGTTGGGCCTTAAGGATGGCCTCTTCTTCAGACTGGGGTCTTTCAGAAGCTACATCCTTCGCAATGAGGGGAAGGAGGGATTTAAGGAACCAGTCTAAAAAGATTCGATCGTCTAATTTGATTTTGCATAGGCTTCGGCGCCGACGCCAATCATGAATATGGTCTGTGATGTGCGTGGCTGTGTTCTGTCTGCAAGACAGTAGGATCTCGACGCCCGCATCATAGCGGACCGGTAGCTGAAAGAACTGCAGGAAGGTCGAGGCAAGGGAGGTAAATGAGGAATGCGTCCCATGGGGTTGCTCGATATACCATTTGGCTGCAGAGCCAGTGAAGGTGCGCTGTAATAAACGGAGGCGGATAGAGTCGTCCACTATGGAGTTGGAGGAACACTATAAGTGGAAAGACATGATGTGGTTCTGGGGGTCTTCTCCGGCCTTTCCCTCAAACTTAGGGATGTCAGAGGGAAGCTTAGTGGGCATGTGGGGCCAAGCAGGGTCATGCCTGATGGGGTCATTTGTGAGCCTAGCTAAATCTGGCAGGTTGAGACTTGCCATGTATGGTAGACTAGCGGATGTAGTGACCGGAACCGGGACCTGCCTAGCCATTGTGGTATGGTGTAGGGGTCCAGTAGCGCCTATAGGTATGCTAGGTATGGAGGGTATGTGCCCTCCAAAAGGTGTGGCCTGATATGGGTTAGCACTCCCAAGTGCAACCTGGGTTACACTTGGGTTAGGAATCGCACTAGGGATTCCTGGTATAGCACTACCGAGTGCAACATGGGTTACACTTGGGTTAGGAATCGCACTAGGGATTCCTGGGATAGCATTCCCAAGTGCAACAGGAGTGACACTTGGGTTAGGAATCGTACTAGGGATTCCTGGGATAGGGTTTGTGGAAACCGAAGGGGGTATGACCCCCATGTTGGGCATGCCCATGACAGGTGGTGGTCCTGTGTTAGGCATTCCTGAATGTGGAGTGGTACCCATATTGGGCATACCCAAGGGGGTGGATGTTGCCATGGATGGTACTCCCGCAGAAGGGTTTGCGGATGTCTGACCTATGGTTAATGTAAATTGTGGATCATCTGGCGTTCCAGACATAATTGTGGTCGGTGGTAACTCTGTGGGGTTTTCGGATTCTACCTCCAAATCAAAGGTGAAGTGGGGTATGTCAGAATCGGATGACCGTCTAGATGATCGACGATGTGTCGAATCAAGGGATAATGCTCTGCGTCCGTGACGTGGAGAGCCAAGTGGACTAAACTCTGGGAGTTCGCCCTGTAGACGACGAGAACGTCTAGAATTCTCAATGGTGAGAATATGTTTTTTTATGTAAAAATTTGTTTTAAGTATCAGGTGGTGATATATGGATGTAAAAGACTCAAAACCCTAATGCAACCAAGGGTGCAAAAAGGGGAGTGAAAAAAGAAGGCTCATAGGCCAAAAAATCGATCCTCAAAAAATGCACTTATTCTAGCAGCTGTGCTACAATAAGTGGAGGAATGCAACAACCGGTCAGAATACCAACATGCAAGCGGCTCCTAGAAAACATAGGTGTAACTAGACTCAAAAGGTGGTAAAGATCATGCAAACACCTAATCTAAAAGTATTGTGACTCAAACAGACGATATCCCCTGCAAGGTGATGAAATCCAAGTCAGACAATATGAATGTAGAGACAACGGCTAGATATCCCCCTACCGGGAGGGACACCGGGTAATCAATCCTAAAAAGACAGGCTACTAGGATACTCCGTTCATGACGCGTCGAGAAAAGGTAAATCTGCCGTTTGGTCCTTTGATCGCAATATCCCAATACAGGGATATCCCGAGAACTGCGAATGGTAGCCCTTCGGTTACTGAATGGGTTTCGGTATCCCACTCAGGCTTCCGGAACCATCCTCACGACTTCAACCCTCCTAGGGGAGAGGCCTTCCCACAAACCGGTTGTGACCGCGCCAAAAAGTACTAAGAGATTTTAGCTCCCTAATTGGACAACTTCTATGTCTCAGATGTATGAACTGAGGGGTGTTATTGGAACACCTATCCCCCCAATACTACCTAGCTACAAGAATTCTTTTCGTGTTCCCCAAGTGGGGTTAAGAGTGTGTTCAAATTAGGGTAAGTTTTAAGTCTTAGTTCAATTAAGTGATCGTGTGAGTGCACGTGAGGTGTTGTAAACTGAACTTGAAAAAATTAAATGCTTTAAGGGAAATTTTTCGAAAAATAAAGGACTTTTCGAAAAATAATAAGCAAATATTTAAGACTTTTTCACTAAAAGAAATTAATTTGCTTTTTTTTTTTTAAAAAATAACTCAAAAAATAATGGATTTTTTGGATTTATGAAAGCAAATAATAAACTTCTAAAAGAAATAAATGGATTTCTTCGTTTCAATAAAATTTGCTAAGGGCAAGATTCTAAAGAAGTAAACAAGAAAAAATTTGAATCTAGATAAAGAATGCAAGATGAATCTTTCTTTCACTTTCTTGAAAATTTTTAAAAAGATTTCTATGTATGCACTTTTAAATAGTAAATTTTTTTTCTAAATCTGGAAAATATGCAGAATTTTGATACTGTAAAAAATGTGCTATGGGCAGAAAGTACAGTAAAAAATATTTTTCAAAATCGGGATGGCCGAATGAAAAAATTCAGCCGCGCGGGTTTTGGACGAACAGCCGCGATGGGCCGCGCGGGTTTTGGGCCGAACAGTCGCGATGGACCGCGCGGGTTTTGGACGCACAGTCGCGATGGACCGCGCAGGTTTTGGGCGTACAGTCGCGATGGACCGCGCAGGTTTTGGGCGCACAGTCGCGATGGACCGCGCAGGTTTTGGGCGCACAGTCGCGATGGACAGCGCGGAAAAAGGCCGCGAAGCCGCGGTGTGCAGCGCGGAAAAACACAGAAAAGTCGCGATGGACCGCGCGACTGTCTGAAAAAGGCCGCGATGGACCGCGCGGAAAAATGCAGAAAAGTCGCGATGGACCGCGCGACTGTCTGGCAAAAAGCCGCGAGGCGGAAGCCGTGCACGGAAAACGAGAAACGAACTCGAAAATTTAAAATTTAGGGCTGTTTTTTGGGGCCAAATCTCAGAACAGCAATGGATCTGCTGTCTAAGATGGCAGATCTATGGATCTAATGGTTAAAAACTCATAAAAACTAAGAGTTAATGGCAAAGCTAGAGATCTAAAGTTCAAACCAAAGCGGAGTCGCCAAAACTGTTGGCTCGGTTTTGCAACCAAGCTTAGTGCTATGGGCACCTACTAACTAGTAGTAGCAGTTTCAATAGAAATAAAAACAATAAACTAAATAAACAATACTTTTCATGGATCTAATACAAGAATCTAAGCAAATAATTTAAATATTTCCAAAATCAAGAACAAGAAACATAAGAAATAATTTTTGTATTGAAAAGTGGGGGGGCAAGCAAGTGCTTGCGATATTACCTTCAATGGTGAAGGTTGATGTTGAGCAACTCCCAAGATGAGTAGCTCCAAACTCCAATAGGTCTCTTTCTCCAAGGTTGCTTCAATGGCTAAAAGTGCTCAGGGGAGATTTCAGCAGCATAAGGATGAGATAATGGAAGGATGTGAAATGAGGAGCCCCTACCACCTTTTTATAGGTTTTGGTGGTGAGGAATACCATTTGTGGTTTTGTGGAGACCAATGGTATTGACCAACATAGTTTAGGTATTTTTCCCTCCTTTTTCCTTTTTTGAATAAAAATAATATTTTAATTCCCTTTTTAATATTTTTGGGAATTTGGACCCTTTTTGAGGGTTTTTTGTGATTTTCTTGGAAAAATAATCTTTTTTAATGGAAAAAGGGGTGTACTAAGGTCTTTTGGTGACCTTTTGTTGGTTTCAGAGGCTCAGATGGTGGAAAAGTGGACAAATGGGTCATGTGAGTAAGGGAATGAGCTAGTGAGCACTTTTTAGGTGTTAACAGCCACACCTATGGCATCGAACCTGAAGCTATTGAATGATGCTTCATCAGAGTCGGTTGATGCCACGATGTATCATTAGATGATTGGGTCCTTGATATACCTG
The DNA here is from genome assembly GCA_027924585.1 of Larix kaempferi. Lineage (NCBI taxonomy): Eukaryota > Viridiplantae > Streptophyta > Pinopsida > Pinales > Pinaceae > Larix > Larix kaempferi. The sequence continues at coordinate 5,844,317 of BSBM01000909.1, forward strand.
ATGAACACAAGATCAGATATTTGCTTTGCAGTGAACAAATTGAGCCAGTTCCTGACAGATCCTAGACATGTTCACCTAATTGCTGTGAAGCATATTCTGAGGTACCTGAAGGGTATGGTTGATTATGGGCTCAAGTATGATGCGAATCAAAAGTTTAACCTGGAGGGTTATGTTGATTCAGATTGGGTAGACAGTGCTACAGATAGGAAGAGAACTTAGGGGTGCTACTTCAGTATGGGATCATGTGTGATCTCTTGGTTTAGCAGGAAGCAATCCTAGATAGCACTAAGTATAGCCGAAGCAGAGTATGTTGCAGCTTGTTCATCTAGTTGTGAGGCAGTATGGCTAAGGAAGCTACTATTTGATTTATTTGATCTCCAGTTGGATGCTACTTGTATCTATTGTGACAACCAAAGTTGTGTGAAGTTGTCAGAGAACCCGGTGTTCCATGACAAGTCGAAGTATATTGAGATCAAATATCACTATATCAAGGATATGGTGTAGAGAGGAGCAGTGAAGCTCCAGTATGTTGCGACAGATGAGCAGATTGCAAATGTGTTGACCAAAGCACTAGCTAGAGTGAAGTTTGAGTACTTTAGAGAGATTCTTGGTGTTCTTCAGATAGAATATACTTCGAGGAGGAAGTGATGGGACACATTTGCAGGAGCCATTCCAAGCATGGTGGTAGGAGGATCCTTCCCATGGCTGTGGATGTAAGCATTGTGTGATGAGCATCAGGACGATGCTCCATACGATATGCATCAGGACGATGTTATGATGATGATCAAGATGATCATGTGATGATGATGAGCATGAGGATGATGCTCCACATGATGTGGATCAGGATGATGCTATGTATATGATCAGGATGATCATGTGATGATGATTAGCATGAGGATGATGCTCCATATTATATGCATCAGGATGATGCTATGTATATGATTAGAATGATCATGTGATGATGAGCATCAGTACGATGCTCTAGATGATGTGCATCAGGATGATGTACTGTATGATGATGATCAGTATGATCATGAGTATCAGGTTGATACTCCGTGGTCATGGACAGGTTGTGCAGTTGCGTAGAAAAGATCCTAGAGATCTGGACAAACTATGCTAGGCATGTAAAAGATCCCAGGATGCTCTTTAGAGATCTTGCAGGATGCAAGATACTCTTTTAAGGTTTTGCAAGGGTCACATAGAAAAGATCCTGGAGATCTGGATAGGTTGTGCTAGGCACGAAAAAGATCCTAGAGATCCGGACAGGTTGTGCTAGGCATGGAAAAGATCCTGGGATGCTCTTTAGAGATTTTGGAGGATGCAAGATAATCTTGTAAGGTTTTGTGAGTTCACATGTAAAAGATCCTAGAGATCCGGACAGGTTGTGCTAGGCACGAAAAAGATCCTAGGATGCTCTTTAGAGATCTTGCAGGTTGCAAGATACTCTTTTAAGGTTTTGTGAAGGTCACATGTAAAAGATCCTGGGAGATCTAAAAGGTTGAGTAGTAAGCTCGTAAAAGTCTTGGGATGCTCTTTTGAGGTTTTGTTGACGTACGTAATCATCCCTGAGGATTCCATAGGATGGCCAGATATGATGAATACCTATAGGAGGCTAGGCCTACAACCAACATGAAAAAGGGTTGGCTCTGTAGAGATTCCTATGATGAGAAGAATTGAGAGATAGAAGCAGTGATCAAGATGATGAGTATAGCAGCAGTGACGATGATGCTCCGTGATCCAGTGATGATGATCCAGCTCCTGAATTGAAGACTTGTTCCTATATGTATTGATGACCTCTGTCAAGAGAATACCTTCCTAGTTAAGAGGGAGTGTTGATGTATTTGTAACTTCGGAGTATATTCACTTGTATATTGTATGTTCACTTGTATATTGTATGTATTACATTTGTACTTTATTGTATCCCCAACAGATATTTATTATTCCTCCAATTGGAAGTGTCGTCATTTGTATTTGCAAGTGTTGCAAGTTACATTGTAAGTGTCGTCATTTGTATTTGATGGGTTATTAGACCACCTTGGTGGTGTCGGCCCTGTATGAGTCATGTGGATGGGTTATTAGGCCTCCTTAGGAAGTTGGCCCGGTTAGGGTTAAAGGAAAGTCAAGTCAATGTATAAATAGAGAGTGGCTCTCTCTCATTTCACTCATTCACTCACTCATCCAACTCGAATAGTTGAGAGAGAGGAGTGCACACAAGTGGAGGAGGAGTAGCTACTGAATACATATACCTTTTGGTGTTTGATCTTTGTGATCCTTGTATTGGTGTTGATTATATCTTCTTAGTTTTCCCCGATGAAATGCTTTGTGTCCATTGTCTCTTATGATTGTTATGATGTGCATTTCATTCTCTTAGTGATCCTATTGAATGAAATTATTGAAAAATTAAACAACCATTAGTCCCTAGCCATTGCAATCCCTCGTCCCTAGTACAACTAACCATTATATGTCTTATCCCATTATGATGCTAAACTAGTATAGCACCTAAAAATCCTAAATCCTAACACATAATGATATATCCCCCATTCCCTCACACTTAAATATCCCTTAACCCATATAATCCTAACTTCTAAAGTGTCTAGTCAAATATAAATTAACCCCTAACCCTTATAATCTCTAATTCTCATCAACCCTAGACTCTATTAGCAAACACCCAACCCTTAAAACCTATAACCCATATCCAGTTTAGAGAGAGAGAGAGACATTGGAGGCTATGGGTTTAGTGAGATAGATATTTGGGGTTAGGGGTTTAAAGACAGAGAGAGAGAAAGATAGAGATTGGAGGTTGGGGGCTTAGAGAGAGAGGCAAAGAGAGAGAGAAAGGGATTGAGGGTTAGGGGATTACAAAAAGAGAGCGAGAGGGAAATAAATTGGTGGTTATGGGTTTCAGGAGAAACATTATGAGATTTCGGGTTAAATGTTTAGAGAGAGAAAATGGGGGTTAGGCATTTAGAGAGAGAAAGATAGATTGGAGGTTAGAGGTTGATAGAGAGAGAGAGAATTAGAGGTATTGGGGGTTACAGGTTTAGAGAGAGAGAGAATGGAGGTTATGGATTTAGAGAAAAAGAGGGAGAGAAACATAGATGTTGGTGGTTAGGGGCTTAGAGAGAGAGAGATTGGAGCTTTGTGGTTTAGAGGGAGGGAGATATAAATTGGTTGTTAGGTTTTTAGAGAGTGAGAGTGAGAGGGAGAGAGAAGGAGATAGAGATAGAGAGAGACTAGAGGTCAGAATTTTGGAGGGGGGAGAAAGTGAGATATTAGTGGTTTGAGGTCTAGAGAGAGAGAGAGAGAGAGAGAGAGAGAGAGAGAGAGAGATTGGAGGGTAAAGGTTTAGAGAGAGAGAGAGAGAGATTGAAAGTTAGGGGTTTAGAGAGAGAGATAGAAAGAGAGAGATTAGTGGTTGGGGGTTTACAGAGACAGAGAGAGAGTAGGTGTTTAGAGAGAGAGAGATTGGTGGTTAGGTATTTAGAGAGAGATATATTGGGACTTATTGTTTTAGAGAGAGAGAGAAATATTTTGGGTTAGGGGTTTAGAGAGAGAGAGAGAGACATAGATAGAGATTGGGTGGTTGGGGTATATAGAGAGAGAGATTGTGGCTTAATGGTTTAGAGAGGGAGATGGAGGGAGAGAGAATGATGGTTATGGTTTTAGGAAGAAAGAGAGAGATATTGGGTTAGGTAGAAAGAGACAGATATTGGTGTTAAGGTTTTAGAGAGAGAGAGAGAGAGTGGGTTAAGAGTTTAGAGAGAGAGCGTGTGTGGATTAGGGATTTAGAGAGAGAGAAAGAGAATATAAGTTGGGGGTTTAGACAAAGAGATAGAAAGAGTGAGATTAGGGGATTTGGGTTTAGAGAAATAGAGGAAGACTAGAGGTTAGGGGTGTTAACACCCAAATTGACCCTCTAAGGTTGTGGGATAAGGCCAGCTCAGGGTAACCACAAAACTGCTTTAGGTTGCATTATGACCAATTCAGCTAGAGAGGGATCTCTCTTAAATCTATAAAAGATTGAAAATAATAAATGAGAAACACACATTCTTCTTACTGAAGTTATTCAATCAAAACATACTCAGAAGGTCAGATTTATGATGGGATAATTGTTCAAGGGTTTGGTGAGATAATCAGGAGAGAAAGCATTGGGAAATGGAGTCAAAACATAACACATAAATCAAATAACAGTCATGCTGCATGGAATATCAAAACAGAGGCAAGATAGCCACCTGCTTCCAGTAAAAATGCTATTGTTTGGTGATAAAGAAGGAGAAATGAACAGTCCATTGACATGAGCATCTAACATGGATGAATTCAATGTCAACTTTAGAGGAAATATTGGGTGAATACCTGAAACAATAGCTAGAGATTGCAACCAATAATTCTGCACTACTATACCCTAATTCCCGATATGAAAAGGAAAACATAATGGAAGTAAATAACAGGAAACACATGCACATGAGAAAAAAGAAGGAAACAGACTGTAAGCTAAATGACACATGATTCTCTGTTATACACTAGCTTCAAACATTGCAATTCTATTAAATATTATGATTAAAAAACAGAGCTTAGTTCTCCCAGGTGTCAACCCATTGATTTTCCAACCCATTCTATCTCTATTACATATGTATTTATAGACCCTTTAGGCTCGAATAATCAAACAGAGACAATTATAGCTATGCTGACACCTGCGTGGCCTAGTCCTTCAACTTTGACAACAAATTACAAAATGAAAAGGATTGCTAACAAACAGGCTATAGCTAACTCAACAGGGTGTCATTTGCAGGATTTATGGACTATAACAACCCCAATTGGCTCCAAAATAGAGAAGTATTACATATATGCCGAGTCCAAAACCGGCTGATATGATGGGAAATAGCAACGACAACAATAGGTCGCCACCTCACTCCTGGGTCTTCACTTGGATGTACTGATCGAAGGAGTCTTCGATCTTCAAGAAATATTCCACCTGTGATTCTTCTACTAGAGGAGGAGGTGTCACTTCCTCAGTGCAGAGTATGGAATCTCTGAGAATTTCCATGTCTTGGTGGGTGTCCCTTTCCTCTTCTTGGGCCTCCTTCTTCTTCTTTCGACATTGATTCTTCTAGCATACTTGTCGGCTTCCCTGATCCTCGGGCTCACTTTCTGAGCTCTCCTCTGCGTGGTTGAAAACTATAGGAGATGAAGGAACATGCTCCTCCTCCAATTCAGACCATGCCTGCTCGAGTATGAAGACAACTTCGGCTCCTTGATCTTTCTCCATGTCTAGATCTTAACTGCAAGATGCCTGAGCCGTTGGGGATGAATTTCCTTTGGCATGTTATAATAAAAGATTGCAAACTTCCTGTTGAAACTAGACAAGGTTTCATTTCCTTGCTTTCTCATGGAGTAAAACTCTGAAAGGATTTGGTCCTATGATCTTCTTCTACCACCAAACTCCAAAAAGACATCAGAAAACTCCTCCCATGTATGAATGGACTCAGGCTACAAGTGCTTGAACTATTTTTTCACATCTCCTTGGAAGGACTGGACAAAAACTCTCATACAAACATCATCATGCTCTATCTCAAAAAGGTCCAGAAAATGTTCAAAACTCTAAAGAAGTCTTTCAGCCGTGAAGATGCCATCTTCTCTATCAAAAGTAGGGAGGTATTTATAGTATTTGGGAGGATATTCATGAAGGACACAGGGCAGTTTCAAAGGGCTATATCTCTACTGAGTTCTAGAAGAGAGAGGAGTATGTACAGGAAGAATGCCTTCAGCCTTGCTCTCATAGGGTTCGAAGGACTGATTAGGGACCTTACAGGGCTCGAAAGAAGGAATAGGATCAGATCTAGGAATGAAATAAGAATGTACATCTCCAAGATCTACTAAAGGATACACAAAGGAAACTCTGTCGTGACTTAGAGCTCTTTTGCGAAGCAAAAATCTCCTGATATAAATACATAAAGGTAAAAGGAAACCAAAGCAAAAGAACAAGACCTCTTTCAGAGAATTCATACCATGATGCCTGGCTCTTGCTCCTTCCATGTCTAATACAACTGAGCTCATCCCTAGTGGAGTCGCCATGAGTCTTTCAACATATTAATTCTAGCATGGAGCCACGAATCTCTCGGGTGGAGTTTCCTTCATAATGAAAACTTAATGAGTGGAGTCACCAGGTGAAATATATACAACCTTCTCAATATGCGACTACTATTCACCATCAACGAATTAGATCTGAAAATTTGTCATTCTCCCAAGGATGATATGACTCTCTTTCCCCGGAAATGGTACCAATTTCTTAACACCCAAATTGACCCTCTAAGGTTGTGGGAGAATGCCATCTCAGGGTAACCACAAAACCGCTTTAGGTTGCATTCTGACCGATACAACCAGAGAGGGATCTCTCTTAAATCTAGAAAAGATTGAAAATAATCAATGAGAAACATAGAGTCTTCTTACTCAAGTTATTCAATCGAAACATACTCAGAAGGTCATATTTCTGATGGGACAATTGTTTAAGGGTTTGGTGAGATAATTAGGAGAGAAAGCATTGGGAAATGGAGTCAAAGTGTAAACCATAAATCAAATAATAGTGATGCTGCATGGAATATCAAAACAAAGGCAAGATAGCCACCTGCTTCCAGTCAAAATGTTGTTGTCTGGTAATAAAAGAAGGAGAAATGAATAGTCCATTGACATGAGCATCTAACATGGATGAATTCAATGTCAACTTTAGAGGAAATATTGGGTGAATACCTGAAACAATAGCCAGAGCTTGAAACCAAGAATTCTGCACTACTATACACTAATTTCCGATATGAAAAGGAAAACATAATGGATGTAAATAATAGGAAACACATGCACATGAGAAAAAGAAGGACATAGACTGTAAGCTAAATGACACGTGATTCTTTGTTAAACACTAGCTTCAAACATTGCAATTCTATTAAAGATTATGATTCAAAAGCAGAGTTTAGTTCTCCCAAGCCTCATCCCATTGATTTTCCAACCTATTCTATCTCTATTGCATATGTATTTATAGGCCCTTTAGGCTCGAATAATATAATAGAGACAGCTATAACTATGCTAACACTTGCGTGGCCTAGTCCTCCACCTTTGACAGCAAATTACAAAATGAAAAGGACTGCTAACAAACAGGCTATAGCTAACTCGGCAAGGTGTCATTTGCAGGATTTCTGGACTATAACAGCCCCAATTGGCTCCAAAATAGAGAAATATTACATATATGCCAAGTCCAAAATAGACTGTTATGATGGAAAATAACAACGACGTGAACAGGTCACCACCTCATTCCTGGGTCTTCACTTGGACGTACTGATCGAAGAAGTCTTCGATCTTCAAGGAATCTTCCACCTGTGATTCTTCTACTGGAGGAGGAGGTGTCACTTCCTCAGTGCAGAGTATGGAATCTCTGAGAATTTCCATGTCTTGGTGGGTGTCCCTTTCCTCTTCTCGGGCCTCCTTCTTCTTCTTTCGACGTTGATTCGTCTAGCATACTTGTCAGCTTCCCTGCTCCTCAGGCTCACTTGCTGAGCTCTCCTCTACGTGGTTGAAAACTATAGGAGTTGAAGGAACATGCTCCTCCTCCACTTTAGACCACGCCTGCTCGAGTATGAAGACCACTTCGGCTCCTTGATCTTTCTCCATGTCTGGAGCTTAACTGCAAGATGCCTAAGCCGTTGGGGCTGAATTTCTTTTGGCATGTTATAATAAAAGATTGCAAACTTCCTGTTGAAACTAGACAGGGTTTCATTTTCTTGCTTTCTCATGGAGTAAAACTCTGAAAGGATTTGGTCCCATGATCTTCTTCTACCGCAAAACTCAAAAAAGACATCAGAAAACTCCTACCATGTATGAATGGACTCAGGCTACAAGTGCTTGAACTATTTTTTCACATCTCCTTGGAAGGATTGGACAAAAACCCTCGTACAAACATCATAATGCTCTATCTATAAAAGGTCCATAAAATGTTCAAAACTTTGAAGATGTCTTTCAGCTGTGAGGATGCCATCTTCTCCATCAAAAGTAGGGAGTTATTTATAGTATTTGGGAGGATATTCATGAAGGACACAGGGCAGTTTCAAAGGGCTATATCTCTACTGAGGTCTAGAAGAGAGAGGAGTATGTACAGGAAGAATGCCTCCAGCCTTGCTCTCGAAGGACTGATTAGGGACCTTACAGGGATTGAAAGAAGGAATAGGATCAGATCTAGGAATGAAATAAGAATGTACATCTGCAAGATCTACTAAAGGATACACAAAGGAAACTCTCTCATGACTTAGAGCTCTTTTGCGAAGCAGAAATCTCCTGATATAAATACATAAAGGTAAAAGGAAACCAAAGCAAAAGAACAAGACCTCTTTAAGAGAATTCATACCATGATGCCTGGCTCTTGCTCCTTCCATGTCTAATACAACTCAGCTCATCCCTAGTGGAGTCGCCATGAGTCTTTCAACATCTTAATTCTAGCATGGAGCCATGAATCTCCCCGGTGGAGTTTCCTTCACAATTAAAACTTAATGAGTGGAGTCGCCAAGTGAAATATATACAACCTTCTCAATGTGCGACTACTATTCACCATCACCGAATTAGATCTGAAAATTTGTCATTCTCCCAGGGATGATATGACTCTCGTTCCTCGGAAACGGTACCAATTTGTTAACAACCAAGTTGACCCTCTAAGGTTGTGGGAGAAGACCATCTCAGGGTAACCACAAAACCGCTTTAGGTTGCATTCTAACCGATACAACTAGAGAGGGATCTCTCCTAAATCTAGAAAAGACTGAAAATAATCAATGAGAAACATAGAGTCTTCTTACTCAAGTTATTCAATCGAAACATACTCAGAAGGTCAGATTTCTGATGGGACAATTGTTTAAGGGTTTGGTGAGATAATCAGGAGAGAAAGCATTGGAAAATGGAGTCAAAGCATAAACCATAAATCAAATAATAGTGATGCTGCATGGAATATCAAAACAAAGGTAAGATAGCCACCTGCTTCCATTCAAAATGTTGTTGTCTGGTGATAAAAGAAGGAGAAATGAACAGTCCATTGACATGAGCATCTAACATGGATGAATTCAATGTCAACTTTAGAGGAAATATTGGGTGAATACCTAAAACAATAGCCAGAGCTTGCAACTAAGAATTCTGCACTACTATACACTAATTCCCGATATGAAAAGGAAAACATAATGGATGTAAATAACAGGAAACACATGCACATGAGAAAAAGAAGGAAATAGACTGTAAGCTAAATGACACGTGATTCTCTGTTAAACACTAGCTTCAAACAGTACAATTCTATTAAAGATTATGATTCAAAAACAGAGTTTAGTTCTCCCAAGCCTCAGCCCATTGATTTTCCAACCCATTATATCTCTATTACATATGTATTTATAGGCCCTTTAGGCTCAAATAATATAATAGAGACAGCTACAACTATGCTAACACCCGCGTGGCCTAGTCCTCCACCTTTGACAACAAATTACAAAATGAAAAGGACTGCTAACAAACAGGCTATAGCTAACTCGGCAAGGTGTCATTTGCAGGATTTATGGACTATAACAGCCCCAATTGGCTCCAAAATAGAGAAATATTACATATATGGCGACTCCAAAATAGATTGTTATGATGGGAAATAGCAACGACATGAATAGGTCACCACCTCATTCCCGGGTCTTCACTTGGACGTACTGATCAAAGAAGTCTTCGATCTTCAAGGAATCTTCCACCTACACTTCTTCTAATGGAGGAGGAGGTGTCACTTCCTCAGTGGGGAGGATAAAATCTTTGAGAATCTCCATGTCTTTGTGGGTGTCCCTTTCCTCTTCTCGGGCCTCCTTCTTCTTCTTTCGACGTTGATTCTTCTACCACACCTATCGGCTTCCCTACTCCTTGGGCTCTCTTGATGAGCTCTCCTCTATGTGGTCGAAAACTATAGGAGATGAAGGAACGTGCTCCTCCACTTTAGACCACACCTGCTCGAGTATGAAGACCACTTCGACTCCTTGATATTTCTCTAGGAATGGATCTTAACTGCAAGATGCCTGAGTCGTTGGGGCTGAGTTTCCTTTAGCATGTTATAATAAAAGATTGCAAACTTCTGGTTGAAACTAGACAGGGTTTCATTTTCTAGCTTTCTCATGGAATAAAAATCTGAAAGGATTTTGTCCCATGATCTTCTTCTACCACAAAAATCCAAAAAGACACCAGAAAAATCATCTCATGTATGAATGGACTCAAGCTGCAAGTGCTTGAACTATTTTTTCACATCTCCTAGGAAGGATTGGACAAAAACCCTCGTACAAACATCATCATGCTCTATCTATAAAAGGTACAGAAAATGTTCGAAACTCTGAAGATGTCTTTCAGCTGTGATGATGCCATCTTCTCCATCAAAAGTAGGGAGGTATTTATAGTATTTGGGAGGATATTCATGAAGGACACGGGGCAATTTCAAAGGGCTATATCTCTACTGAGGTCTAGAAGGGAGAGCTGTATGTATAGGAAGAATGCCTTCAGCCTTGCTCTCATAGGGTTCGAAGGACTGATTAGGGACCTTACACGGCTTGAAAGAAGGAATAGGATCAGATCTAGGATTGAAATAAGAATGTACATCTGCAAGATCTACTAAAGGATACACAAAGGAAACTCTCTCATGACTTAGAGCTCTTTTGTGAAGTAGAAATATCCTGATATAAATACATAAAGGTAAAAGGAAACCAAAGCAAAAGAACAAGACCTCTTTAAGAGAATTCATACCGTGATGCCTGGCTCTTGCTCCTTCCATGTCTAATACAATTGAGCTCATCCCTAGTGGAGTCTCCATGAGTCTTTCAACATCTTAATTCTATCATGGAGCCACCAATATCCCCAGTGGAGTTGCCTTCATAATGAAAACTTAATAAGTGGAGTCGCCAGGTGAAAGATATACAACCTTCTCAATGTTCGACTACTGTTCACCATCAACGAATTGGATCTAAAACTTTGTTTTTATGATATGACTCTTGTTCCCTGGAAACGGCGCCAATTTGTTAACACCCAAAGTGACCCTCTAAGGTTGTGGGAGAAGGCCATCTCATGGTAACCACAACCGCTTTAGGTTGCATTCTGACTGATACAACCAGAGAGGAATCTCTCTTAAATCTATAAAAGACTGAAAATAATCAATGAGAAACACAGAGTCTTCTTACTCAAGTTATTCAATCGAAACATACTCAGAAGGTCATATTTCTGATGGGACAATTGTTTAAGGGTTTGGTGAGATAATCAGGAGAGAAAGCATTGGGCAATGGAGTCAAAACATAACACATAAATCAAATAATAGTGATGCTGCATGGAATATCAAAACAGAGGCAAGATAGCCACCTACTTCCAGTCAAAATGCTGTTGTTTGGTGATAAAAGAAGGAGAAACGAATAGTCTGTTGACATGAGCATCTAACATGGATGAATTCAATGTCAACTTTAGAGGAAATATTGGGTGAATACCTGAAACAATAGCCAGAGCTTGAAACCAAGAATTCTGCACTACTATACACTAATTCCCGATATGAAAAGGAAAACATAATGGATGTAAATAACAGGAAACACATGCCCATGAGAAAAAGAAGGAAACAGACTGTAAGCTAAATGACACATGATTCTCTGTTAAACACCAGCTTCAAACATTCCAATTCTATTAAAGATTATGATTAAAAAACATAGCTTAGTTCTCCCGGGCCTTAGCCGATTGATTTTCCAACCCATTCTATTTCTATTACATATGTATTTATAGGCCCTTTAGGCTCAAATAATCTAACAGAGATAGCTACAACTATGCTGACACCTGCGTGGCCTAGTCCTCCACCTTTGACAACAAATTACAAAATGAAAAGGACTACTAACAGACAGGCTGTAGCTAACGCGGCAAGGTGTCGTTTGTAGGATTTCTGGACTATAACAACCGCAATTGGCACCAAAATAGAGAAATATTACATATATGTCAAGTCCAAAACAGACTGATATGATGGGAAATAGAAACGACATGAACCAGTCACCACCTCACTCCTGGGTCTTCACTTGGACGTGCTGATCGAAGAAGTCTTTGATCTTCAAGGAATCTTCCACTTGCGCTTTCTCAACTAGAGAAGGAGGTGTCACTTCCTGAATGGGGAGGATGAAATCTCTGAGAATCTCCACATCTTGGTGGGTGTCCCTTTCCTCTTCTCAGGCTTCCTTCTTCTTCTTTCGACGTTGATTCTTCCAGCACACCTGTCGGCTTCCCTGCTCCTCAGGCTCACTTGCTGAGCTCTCCTCTACGTGGTCTAAAAATATAGGAGATGAAGGAACGTGCTCCTCGTCCAGTTCAGACCACTCCTGCTCAGGTATGAAAACCACTTCGGCTTCGTAATCTTTCTCCATGATTGGATCTTAACTACAAGATGCCTGAGCCGTTGGGTTTTCCAACCTTCTCATGCACTTATTTTCAACAACAAACGTAGGGACCTGCCCATGATGACTATATAGATAACGACGATTAGGTGCAATCATTTGACTGGCCCTTCCACATGGGAGAGAAAAGATGCCTCGAGATCCAAATTTGATGTGAAGCACGGTTAACCTTGCCCCCAGGTGAGGTGATAAAGCTACATGACGACGCTGAATTGTCTTCCGCCCCATAGACAATCATTTAGACAATCATTTTCTTGTAGTGGAGATGCCTTTCAACCCCTTATTCCCATGATCAAACCAGCATCGTAGATCTCAACCTTATTTGCATCTGGACCGTCGAATGGCGCGGACCCTACCATGTTTGCGGATTTTTGTCTTGTAGCCTTCTCATGCAAGTCAAATCCACGAACTCATTCCCCACCGTGGATCTCCACCCTGTTAGATTGATGCCATTGGAAAATGCAGGGGGTTAACCAAAGTTTGTGAATATGAAAAGTAGCCCTTTTCACGCATGCCTAAAACACGAACAAATTCCTAGTCATTGATCTGTTCCCTATGTCATTGATCGAACTTTAAGATGCCTGCCGGTTAACAAATCCACCCACACTTAAACAAATTCCAACTCTTTTTGCGAAGGATGCCCTCGATCATTGATCTTCACTGATCATGATCCACACCGTCCATAGCTGCCACTATGCACTGTAGGCGCCTTCTTTGCATTTGACCTTCTCGGCACCATTAAAACCTTATATTTCTTTAGATATTCTTACCATGAACCAGGGGTACTGCTTAGAGCTTGAAATTCTTTGATTTTTGTGCCATGGGTGTTAAGAGCAGAGCTTTCCTTTGCCATCTCCATGTGTCTAAAACCCTCCAAAATGTTTAGCACGATTCTGGTGCTAACAGGGGGTTTAGAGGAGAGGGAGAGAGAGAGAGATTTTTGGTAAGGGGTTTATAGAGAGAATATATTGGTGTTTAATGGTTTAGAGAGAGAATACATTGGATCTTAATGGTTTAGAGAGAGAAGGATATTGGTGGTTATAAATTTAGAGAGAGAGACTAGATATTAGGATTTTAAAGGGAGAGAGAGAAAGTGAGAGATCGGTGATTAGGTGTCTAGGGAGAGAGGGACAGATTGGGGTTTAGGGTTTTTTTTTAGAGAGAGATTAGGGTTTAGAGGTATAGAGAGGGAGAGATTGTAAGTTAGGGGTTAAGGGTTTAGAGAGGGAGAGTGAGAGAGAAAGAGGGAGTGGAGGTTACAGGTTTTTAGAGAGAGAGAGAGAGAGATTGGAGGTTAGGAGTTTAGAGAGAGAGTAAAATATTGGTGGTCAGTGGTTTAGAGAGAGCAATGTTGGGACTTAATGGTTTAGAGGGAGAGAGAGATTGGAGAATAGGGGTTTCGAGAGAGAGAGAGATTGGGGGTTAGAGTTTTTGAGGGAGAGAGAGATTGAGTTTTAAGGGATTAGAGGGAGAGAGATGGAGGGATATTGGTTTCAAGGGGTATATATATAGATAGAGAGAGATTGTAGCTTAAGGGTTTAGAGAGAGAGATATTGGAGCGTATGGGTTTCAAGAGAGAGAGATTGGTGGTAAGGGGTTTAGAGAGATAGTTGGAGAGAGAGGGGGGGATTGGAGGTTAAGGATTGAGAGTGAGAAAGAGGTTGGTGGTTAAGGTTTTTGAGGGAGAGAGAGATAGAGATTAGGGGTTATGGGTTTATATATATATATATACATAGAGAGAGAGAGAGAGAGAGAGAGAGAGAGAGAAAGAGAGAGAGAGAGATTTGAGATTAGGGGTTCAGAAAGGGAGATTGAGAGAGAGAGAGAGAAAGAGATTGGAGATTAGGGGTTTAGAGAGAGAGAAATATAGAGACTGGTGGCTAGTGGTTTAGAGAGAGAGATATTGGGGTTAGTGGTTTAGACAGATAGAGAAATTAATGGTTAGGGGTTTATGTAGAATGAGAGAGATAGTGGGAGTTAAGGGTTTATAGAGAGATAGTGGGAGTTAAGGGTTTATAGAGAGAGATTGGGGATTAAGGGTTTAGAGAGAGAGAGAGAGAGAGAGATAAATATTAGGGTTCATGGGTTTAAAGACAGAGGGATTGGTGGAACTAGGTTTTAGAGAGAGAGAGAGTCTAGAGTTTAGGGTTTTAGAGATAGAGAGAGATTGGTTGATAAGTGTCTAGAGAGAGAGAAAGTGATAGATATTGGGGGTTAGGGGTTTAGAGAGAGAGAGAGAAAGATTAGGAGCATCTTCAATCCATCAAAATCGAGAAATTCAGGACCGAAGTCATGGTTTTGGTGCTATGGGCATTTTTTCCAAGCACCCTGTGGCCATTCAAGGACTCTTTGAGGATTTCCTCCCGAGGCACATTACACAAAACAACGAGCAAAATTGGATTCTTTCAACGCCCACGCGTGCATTTGGTGACTATGGAGTTTTCCATGATGGCCATGCTCACCTGGGAGCCTTTGGATCAGAAATGACCCCCTTGCAGAAAATTGTCATGGCCTTCACTATGTGAAACCCTAGTTCCATAGGTGGTAGAGTAACACCATTTTCAGGCATTTGAGGCAGACTGGGGGGTCCCCTAGTTGAAACCTGGCATCCTGATTCCATTAGAATTGAAGAATTGATGACTGGAGTCATGGTTTTGGTGCTATGGGATTTTTTTCCAGGTACCCCATCGTCATTCAAGGACACTTTGAGGATTTGCTTCAGGGGCACGAAACCCAAATCGTCGAGTGGACTTGGATTATTTCACCACCCACATGTGCATATGGCTATTGTGTATGTGTTCATGATGGACACACTCGCCCAGGAGCCTTCGGATCTGAAATGACCCCCTTGCGCAAAATTGACATGGCCTTCACTAACAAAAACCCTAGTTCCAGAGATGGCACAATAACACATTTTCTGGGAATTTGAGGCACAGTGGCGGGGGGACCTAGTTGAAACTCGGTGTCCCGAATCCATTGAAATCAACATATTAGCAATCAGAGTCCTGATTTTAGTGAAATGGGAATTTTTTCCAGGAACATCGTGGCCATTCGGGGACACTTTGAGGATTTTCTCTAGGGGCACAAGAACCCAAACTGGCGAGCAGACTTGGTTTTTTTCAAATCCCATAGATGCGTATGGACACTATGGATGTGTCCAGAATTCCCATGCTCACCCGGGATACTTCGCATTAGAAATGACCCCCTTGAGAAAAATTGGCATGGCCTTCATTGAGAAGAAACCTACCTTCGGAGATGGCACAATAACATTGTTTCTAGGCTGTTGAGGCATGGTGGGGGGGGGGATAGTTACAAATAAGTTCCCCAAATTCATTGGAATCAATGGATTCGCGATCAAAGTCACGGTTTTGGTGCGATGGGAATTTTTTCTAGGAACCCCGTGGCCATTGAGGGACACTTTGAGGATTTGCACCGATGGCACAGAACCCAAACTGACAATCAGACTTGGACTCTTTCAACTCTCACACATGCACATTGTTTCCGGGATTTTGAGGCACGGTGGGGGGGGATAGTTACAAATAGGTTCCCCAAATTCATCGGAATCAATGGAATCACGATCAAATTCATGGTTTTGATGCTATGAGCATTTTTTCTAGGAACCCCGTGGCCATTGAGGGACACTTTAAGGATTTGCTCCGATGGCATAGAACCCAAACCGACGATTAGACTTGGATTCTTTCAACTCTCACACATGCATATGGAAATTTTGTATGTGTTCACGATGTCCAGACTCACTCGGTAGCATTCAAATTAGAAATGACTCCCTTGCACAAAATTGGCATGGCCTTCACTAAGCAAAAGCCTAGTTCTGGAGATGGCACAATAACATTGTTTCCAAGCGTTTGAGGCATGGTCGGGGGAATCACATAGATGAAAGCTGATGTCCATAATCCATAAGAATTGATGTATTTTCAACTAGATTCACGATTTTGGTGCTATGTGCATTTTTTCCAGGCATCCCGTGGCCATTCAGAGACACTTTGAGGATTTGTTCCAAGGGCACGGAACCCAAACCGATGAGCAGAATTTCATTCTTTCATCTCCCACATTCATATGGAAACTATGGATGCATTCACAATGGCTATGCTCTCCTGGGAGAATTCAAATCAGAAATGATCCCCTTGCGCAAAATTGGCATGGCCTTCACTAAGAAAATCCCTAGTTCCAGAGATGGCACAATAGCACCATTTTTGGGAGTTTGAGGCTCGTGGGGTGGGGGGCCTAGCTAAACCCGACATTAAGAATCCATTGGAATTGACGGATTTGTGACCAAAGTCACTATTTTGGCGCTATGGTAGTTTTTTCCATGCACCCCGTAGCAATTTAGGGACACTTTGAAGATTTAATGCCAATTTCATTAAATTTGGACAAATTAGGCAAATTTTGGACTAAGAAAGTGTGAATTTAGACTTTGAAAGTATCAATATCAACCCTTCTAAAGTGCAAAACGGGTTCTGAAAGTGGCAATATTGGATTTGATAAGTGTGTTTTTATATTCGAATAGTGTGTTTTTTACTACTTATGAACCTTAAAATTGAACCTTTTTTTGTTATGAAACTATGAATTTCAATTCAAAATAAGTGAATTTCAAATCAAAAAATACAAATTTTGATTTGAAAAGTGTGAATTTAAAATATAAAAATGAAAATTTTGATTTGAAAAGTGTGAATTTCAAATAAAAAAATGCCAATTTTGATTTGAAAAGTGTGAATTTAAAGTAAAAAAAATGCATATTCAGATTTGAAAGTATGAATTTCAAATAAAAAAACTGCAATTTTTTATTTGAAAATTGCAATTTTCATTTGTAAATGTTCAAAATTTTAATGTGAAAAATTCAATGTTTAAAATATCCAGTCATTGTTACAATAACAAGTCAATCCGCTAAGTTATAACATATAAAAATGGTTTGTCCCAACTTCTATTTTTCGACAAGAAAGATCGTCCGCCCCTTCTTTTCGCAGTTAATTGTTAAAACATTTATCCAACAATTCAGCTATATCCATAATGGAGAACACAAGAAGGATCAACCAACCCTTCTTACAGTGTCGAGCTATTATGAAAATCATATTGGGAATAAGAAGGGTTGGTCGACCCTTGAATTTCGAGCGAATTGTTAAACTAGAACACCTTGGAATTTATAACATATAAAAATAGTTTGTCCCGACTTTCATTTTCCGACAAGAAGGATCGGCCACCCCTTCTTTTCGTAGGTAATTGTGAAAACCTTTATCCAAGAATTCAACTATATCCATAATGGAGAACAAAAGAACGATCGGCCGACCCTTCTTGCAATGTCGAAATATTATGAAAAGAATATTGATAATAAGAAGGGTCGTCCGACCCTTATTTTAGTGTCGAACTATTATGAAAATAATATGGGGAATAAGAAGGGTTGACCGACCCTTCAATTAAGAGGGAATTTTAAAAATAGAACACCTCGGAAGTTATATCATATAAAAATGGTTTGTCCCGACTTTCGTTTTAGGACAAGAAGGATCGGTCACCCCTTCTTTTCGTAGCTAATTGTCAAAACATTTATCCATCAATTCAACTATAGCCATAATGGATAATACAAGAAGGATCGACCAAACCTTCTTGCAGTGTCGAACTATTATGAAAAGAATATTAGGAGAAAGAAGGGTCGGTCGACCCTTCATTTAGGGGGGAATTGTAGCAATACAACACCTTGGATAAAGAGCGGCCACTCTTTCTCTTAGAATATTTCTACTTGCCAGCAAAGTCTTTAAAGAAAAACTTCTATAAATTTTATGACACATGGAACGCTTATATTGTGGCATGTGGCATATTTGATTTTTAAAATTAGTTTAAAGATTGTTTAAATGAATATTAAGGAAATTAATGGTACCATTTAACGTTTGGGGACTGTTTTAAGCTCCTGTGTTTTCTAAACCAACAACGAGGATGTTATATGACTAAGGTCCAAATGAGAAGTATAGCTTGCATTTTGTGGAGAATTGAGAAGTAGTTGGAGATGAAGATGGTGTAAGGAATTTATGGTTGAGTTCTTGAGTAGAAGTTCCTTAACGAAGTTTAAAACTGATACACTCCAAATCAGTTTTAAACTGATAATAGTTGAGCTGCCCCATTATTCCTTGAGAATGGGGTAACTCCCCAGTACACAGAGCATAGAGAATGGGGAAAATCCCTAGTAGATAGAGCAAAGAGAATGGGGCATCTCCCCAGTAGACATGGAGCTACCCCAAGGTGAGGGATGCTTTGAATGCGTAGAGGGCCGAGGTACTAGAGTTGCACCCAGCTAGCTAGTGAAGGGACTTGTAAGCGAAGAATCGAGAAGGAGCCATAAAGCCGCACATGTGAGGGAAGGAAAGTGGAATAAACAGAGGTGGTATATTGCATGGGGCACGCCTGCCATGTTATGGGCGCCTGGGTTGAGGCTCCTCCCCCACATTCCCTCCCTGTGTCTGACACGTGGCCCCTTGTATAATGGTGACGCCCACATCCAAGGTTAACATATGGTATACTTTATTCACATAAACAATTTTGTTTCTTAAAAACAATCATGGGAAGTAATTGCATAATTTAATATATGGTATACTTGATTTACATAGGCTGAAACTTACGGTGAATATTATTCAATCTGCTGTAGGCCATTTAATGCGCTAGCAACAGGCATGTTGGCCATTGGATTTTCAAGGAATCGATTGGAGTGATACATGCACGATTAATTATCCAGCGAAATATTTTTAATCCATCAACATAGTGGCCACTCACTATATATAGGCTAACCATGCCCCATATCACAGCAAACTGAAATCATCCGGGAAGCCATGGAATTTTCTTTTACTTCCTCTGTTGTTTTATGAGAAATGATTGAGTCTTATGATCGCTCCCTAGTTCTCCTCATAATATATGAGTTTTTACCACGAACCTTTTCATTTAATTATTTCCTATAATTGATTATAAGTTTTTCCCACGAACCTTTTCGTCTAATTATTGCCCGTAGTTGATTATTACTTTTTCCCGTGAACTATGGAGCATTTCATTTAATTATTGGCCGTATATGTCATTATTGTTTCATATTTGCATATTCTTGCTAGATGTTAGTGATTATAAGTTTTGCGGGAAAATTCATCTTGGTCCTCTGTTAGAAAACGACGGCTCCATTCCGTCCATATATCAATCAATGGCAGACCTACCAATCTCTTCTGGTCATGTTGTCAGATGCCTAACATTCTAATATGAGTAGTTCTGTGTACAAATGATGGTTCCTAACAGAGATGCAATGGGTTGATTCACAACTACATTAAGATTTTCATTTATTTTATTGCCCATAGTTGATATATGGGCATTTCGAGCCAAGTCCCAATATATGGATTTGTCATTATGTTCCTTGGAACCAATCACATTTTCGTCCTTCACTCTTCTTTCAATAAGTGGATTTGTCATTATCTTCCTGGGTATGCATGGATTTGTTATTATGTTCCCGGGTATGCAACGAGGACGGGATGGAGCCATAAGGTTCACGGGAAAAACTTATACTCAACTACGGGCAATAATTAAACGAAAAGCTTAGCATAGTTGTGAAGCAACCCATTTCATCTCTATTAAGAACCATCATTTGTACACAAAAATGCTGATCTTGGAATGTTAGGCATCTGACAACATGACCTGAAGAGATTGGTAGGTCTGCCATTGATGGATATATAGACGGAATGGAGTCGTTGTTTTCTAATAGAGGATCTGAATTCGCCCACAAAACTTATAATCACTGAAATCCAGAAAGAATATGCAACTATAGAACAATACATGTGACGATGCACAATAATTCGACCTGAAACCGTGACCGGTGAGATAGATCTGTGATAGATGGATGTAAGGATGGGATGGAGCCGTCGTCACATGCGGTTGTCAACAGTTGCAACAGTCATTGAATGTTGTTATAGTACTAGACCATGCTGTTATAGTACTAGACCATGTTGTTATAGTACCAGACCATGCTATCAACTTCTTCTTACTGTGCCAAGTAGAAGGTAGAAGGACTATGCTTTCATAGTTAGCAACATTTTGTTCATTCAACTCCAGTTATTTTCTGATTTCTTCGAGATGAAGAAAAATATTTTTCATGGGGGAGATGTTGGAGCATCTTAGGTCGTCTGCCCAACTAGGTCCTCCGTTCAACCACTTCAGAGAACATGTCAAACCGTCGTGTTGATCAATGTTAAATTGTAATTAGCATTATAGTGTGTCTGGGAAGGCATGCATGAGTTCCTTGTTTTTGAAATTATACATGGAATGTGTTGAATATAATTGTACCACTGATGAAAAAACTATTCATTAATGACAATCTGTAAATTTCCTTCCTTTCTCTCTTAATTTTTATTTCCTGCAATGACAGCCTATAAATTTCCTTCCTTTCTTTCTTAATTGTTATTTGCAGAAAATTATGTGTGTCTATAAATTTCCTTCCTTTCTCTATTATTTGTTATTTTCAGTAGATATTTTCCATTATGTTATTCTTCATGCTTGGATGAAAGTAATATTAAATCAGAATTCATATGTTTATGCTCTGGTTTATTGCATCTAAGTATTCACCAATTTTATGCTAAAATTGATATTGGATTCATTTATGACCAATGCCCAATATTAATGGAGAACGCAAGCGGGATCGACCGACCCTTCTTGCAGTGTTCAACTATTATGAAAACAATACTGGGAATAACCAGGGTTGGTCGAACATATAAAAATAGTTTGTCCCGACTTCCATTTTCCGATAAGAAGGATCAGCCACCCCTTCTTTTCGTAGTTAACTGTGAAAACCTTTATCCAACAATTCAGTTATATCCATAATGGAGAACACAAGAAGGATCGACTGACCCTTCTTACAGTGTCGAAAAATTATGAAAAGAATATTGGTAATAAGAAGGGTCGACCGAGCCTTCTTGCAGTGTCAAAATATTATGAAAATAATACCGGGAATTTTTTATTTGTAAATTGCAATTTCCATTTCTAAATGTTCAAATTTTTAAGGTGAAAAGTTATAACATATAAAAACTGTTTGTCCGGACTTCCATTTTTTGACAAGAAGGATCGGTCACCCCTTCTTTCGTAGTTATTTGTGAAATGATTTATCCAACAATTCAGCTATAGCCATAATGGATAATACAAGAAGGATCGGCCAACCCTTCTTGCAGTGTCGAACTATTATGAAATAAATATTGGGAATAAGAAGGGTCGACCGACCCTTCATTTATGAGGGAATTGTAATAATAGAAAACCTTGGAGAAAGAGCGGTCGCTCTTTCTCTGAGAATATTTCCACTTGCCAGCAAAGTCTTTAAAGCAAAAATTATATAATTTTTGTTGTTAAAATTTTTATATCTGGTATCCTAGGGTGACACATGGAACAATCATATTGTGACACGTGGCATATTTGATTTGGAACTTTGAGCAGAACCAAAAGTATATTGTTTCTAATTAAAAAAACAATGTTTTTGTCTGGTTAATCGCAGTCAGAATCATTCCAACTAATGGCATCACTATTTGCATTGTCATCTAGGAATGTCCTTTTCCAACACAGTATCCTGCTTAAATTTTAATTAGCTTTATGGTGTACCTGGGAATGCATGCATGTGTTGCTTGTTTTTGAAATTATACATGGAATGAATGTGGAATAAAATTGTCACTAATTTTGTATCTACACCATTGCAATAAAAAGTAAAATGTTTCTATTTAAAAAAAACAAAAAGGAAAGAATGTATCTCTTTAAAAACTAAAATGTTTCTATTTAAAAAAAGTAAAATGTTTCTATTTGAAAAAAACAAAAATAAAGAATGTTTCTCTTTAAAAAGAAAAATGTTTCTATTTAAAAAAAAAATGTTGGTGTATCCAACAAGTTGGAAAGAATCAAAATGGAAGACACAATTACTGAATACAATTACAAACGAGTGCCCAGCAGCTCATGCCATACTAAGTATGGTAAAAAAGCCAGAGTAGATCAAACTAAGGAGCATAGAACCAGGCTAACTGCAGATAAAACCCGTGTTGACTCAACTCTTCTCAATAGGGGTTCTCACTATCGTCAACAAGCACCAACAATCCCTTATACACCGGCCCAGAAAGGAGTTACCCTTCCCAGCAACACTTGCGGAGGGTGCTGCAGGAACCAAGTTTTCACAGTGGCATTGAGAATATGCTTTACCCACAAATCTCTTATGGCATAAATTTAACCAGATATCATCAACTTGACAACATACTATTTACTAATCATTCGCATATTATGTAAGCAATTCGCAGATTCAACATAAAGTAAACATTCACAATAACATATCCATTCTACTTAATTGCATGAACCATTACGATTCAATCCACAGCATAATAGACATAATGCAACATTCACCACCGTACAGAGACAGAGACAGATACAGAATTAGAACAATAATCAGACATCTTCAAGGATTCATTAAATTCTATGGTAAACCTGTTGAAGGAACAGTCAAAACATAATGTTGCATATCCAAATTACACCAAAAAGAGGATTTCTCCACTATCTCTCTCTCTTCTAATCTTCCCTTAGGATTACAGTTCACTGAATCTATTTATATGCTATTGAATGGTCCATATTGACCGAGCAACCCCCATAAAAAAACCATGCTAACATCTGGAGTCTGCACCGATACTGAACTTCCAAAGACATGGCAAAATACATAGAAAAAATAGTGAGCCACCAGCGAAAAATCCACAGAAAAAACAATGAGCCACCAGCGTGTCGGATGCTGACCACCAAGACCAGCACGAACGCAGATCGGGAAGACCAATCAAGGAGCAGGGTGCTCCCCCTGTGGGGAAACTAGTTCTTCATGAGGGAAGTCCCTCGAGGTACTATCCATGTAATCATTTAGAGAAGACTTGATCAAGCGAACATCAACCGAATGAGTTTTTTGGCCACCTTTTATAATTTGGAGGGATTCACGAAGGCCGTGAGCCAGCTGGTTCCTCGCTTGAATTTCACGAATGAGCGAGATCCTCACCGCCTAGTAGGGGTTGGTGATTAATTTCCGGCCCAAGTGGGCTTCATATTCCTGGAGAAGGGATAATTCATGGTGTGCTATCTACACTTCTATTAGAGCAAGCGTCTCTGTTAGATACTGAGCCCCCCAATTGAAGGTTTGTGGGGCAGACTCTTCCATCCCCATGGTGGGTTGTTGAGACGATCCTTCTCCCTGAGAGCAACTTTCCCCCCTAGGTCGTGAAGACCCTACACCACTACTGGATCCCTTGCATCCAAATGCGCTCATATGGGCAGCCATGATACACCAATTAAAAAAATTGAACCACTAGAAATACACCCAGAAGTTCAACCAATCTTTAAATTGTAGGTCTCTCGAATGGAGGTCGCCTACTCCATTGAAAATATTTATAGGAATTTCTATGGAAAGCAGGGTAGAGAGCCGACTTAAATCCCAGATATTTTCACAGAAGCCCACACATACAACAGGATTTCCATTAATGGATTTGTAGAGATTGAATGACTCAAAATCCATGTAAAAGGCCATCTCGTACAATTGAAAATCAATTTGCAGTACTTGCTCGGCAGTGTGGTACAACCAGAATTACTGTCTTTAGCACGGAGGCAGTTATGCATAAGAAGCAATGATATAAATGAACTGTGTAAATCGACATCAGCATAATGATTGAGGGCGTAATTTATTGGAGGCATGACGTTATAGGGCGTCTGGCTGACCCCTGCCCCATGTCATCCTCCACTACTATCCCTTCAAACCAGCCTGCATCTATCCAAATAGTACTGTCATGATCGTTGATAGTACTGTCATGATGGTTGATAGAGGTGTAGATGGAGAAAGCTAAGCATTGAGCTGTAGAGTATTAAATGCGGTAGCTCCACTACCATCCCATCAAACGAGCCTGCATCTGACTGAATAAAAGATGCCGCCAATGTTCAGTGACTGACAAGGACAATCTAAAACGTTGAGCAACTTTAGCCTTTCAAAGTGTCAATCTCAACCTTTCTAAAGTGCACAAACAGGTTCTGAAAGTGGCAATATTGTCTTTGAAAAGTGTGTTTTTCAATTCAAATAGTGTGTTTTTTTACTACTTATGAATCTTATGTTAGGATATTCCTATACTCCATCCTAGTCCCACCTGTATTTTGATCATTTATATTTTCAGTCATGCATGCACTTTTAGGGTTTGCATGCATTATTTAGGGTTTGCATGCATTCCAGTCATCAGTCCCAGCACCTAGCCCTCAGTTATCTAAACCCCGAAGCTTCCTTCCACTCAGTTTCATCCCTCCTAGCCTGTCATTGTTGGTGGGAAAAACTACCCTATAGCAAGGAAACTAATGCTATCAACTTGGATGGGGTGACAGGTAAGTGTATTAATTGTATTGCAGAGATATTTATGAAAAGAAATGAGTTGTAGACCTTGAGAACATACCTTTTAATCGGCGTTCGATCCTAGCTTTTATTTGATCCCTCGCTCAGTCCTCAAATCCACCTTCTGTTTAGTAAACCTGCAAGACAAACACCTTTCTCAGTGTATCTTGGATAATATATAATGTTTGAAAGAAACAAAAGCAATGTTAAACATTTGATATTGACCAAAACAGATCCAAATTAAGATGTTATTTTAGAAAACATTTAAGTTGGAACAAGAAAGACACTTCAACCTTTATTGTCAAATACAAACTGATGTACAAGTATACCTGACTTGGTGACAGGCTCCCGCAGCTTGATTCTAGGCTCTTGCTCTTCTCTGGCTTGGATATCTTCAGCATCAACTCCTCCAATGTAAGCTTCTCTTTTAGATCTTTATGTCTCTAAGTTTTTTCATCTATCCATCTAACCCTTCTCTTTATTCTTCCTTGTATTTCTAGGATCAGAGAAGTAGTTCAGGTCGATATATGGTTATGGAGGAAGTTGGGGAAGTTAGGAAACTACCAGCAACTAATCCTCCTCGTGAAATTAATTATTTTTTAATCATCTTTTGAGATGTACGCTACTATTGTTCAGTGAAGTAGCGTTTAGGGCGCTACTATGGTGCTTGTCAACTAGCACTCATCGATTTTTAAATGTTGAGCGCTACTATGCTGAGAAGGAGTAGCACTCATAAGGCTTTGAGCGCTACTATTATACACTGGAGTAGTGTATAGGCGCTAGTCTATTGAAGTAGAGTAGCACTCATATTTCAGAATGATATTTTTATAGTTTTTCCACTAATGTCAGGAAATGGAGTAAGTCAAAGTATCATCTAGGGTCAACATGCTCCTCCATCCAAGTTGTCCTTTTGTGTGATCAACAGTTCAAGGTGATCACGGATGGAGAGGTGCAAGTTAGACCTATAACAGATGCCCCCTAATGTGTGAGGTCAGAGGGAAACGATGGCCGAAATACATTATAATCCAAAGCTAGAGGTGTTCGGGTACACAGGGTACTACCAAAGGACCGAACACCAAGAGCAACCACTTCACACAAACAGATCACAGATCAACACACCGATGTTTTGACGTGGTTTAAACCCTCTTGAGGGAAACACTCCACGGCCCCGGCCAAATAGCTTCTAAGGGACAATTTATTATGCAAAGAAAGAAAGTTACAAATGAGCTTCTCATAATCGATCAACTAAACAATCACCCTCCATGCTCTTTAAATAGAGATCATGGACGAATCGGGTGTTAAGCCACAGATCAAGGGTAGGTTTGATCTAAGAGAAGTTGAGCCATCGGATCACTCTATGTCGGGAACATATCGTGACAGTCGGATTAAGTATTTACAAATGCATACTAATGCATACTAAAGAAACACACTATCCCTAACGGATATATTACACAAGTTGATCTTAACTAAATCCTAAGTGTCTAAATATCCTAACGTCCCCCTTAAGAACAACTTGGGATAGGATTGAAGGATTTACAAAGGTGACACTATTAGGAAAAGGAAGGAGGCATTAGAGCCTATCCCCCCTTAATGACAAGTTCCTGAACTCCTAACATAGATCGAAGCTTAGAAAACTTCGCTTCTGTAAGAGACTTGGTGAAGATGTCTGCAACTTGATCATCTGTAGGGAAAAAGATCACTTCAAGAACACGATCATGAACAAGATTTCTGATGAAGTGCATATGTAGCTCAATGTGTTTGTTGCGTTGATGTAGAACTGGATCTTTGGCAAGCTTGATGGCACTTTGATTGTCGCACCAAAGTGGAGTAGGTTGCTGCTGCTCGAATCCAAACTCTAAAAGGATTTGTCGAAGCCATAAAGCTTCCTGACTGGCATTAACTACTACTCGATATTCTGCCTCTGCTGGAGAAAGAGCAAGAGCTTGTTGTTTCTTACAAGCCCAAGTAATAGGTCCAGATCCCAAACTGAAAACATAACCTGCAGTAGACTTTCGATCATCAGGATCACCGGCCCAATCTGAATCAGTGAAACCAACCAATAAAGGTTTCCCCCCTGTACTGTAATGAATCCCAAACTGAACTGTTCCTCGAATATATCGAAGTATTCTTTTAGCTGCTTTCCAGTGACTTTCATGAGGTGTCTGCATATAACGGGCAACACGACCAACGACAAAGGAAAGGTCAGGACGGGAATGAGTCAAGTATAAGAGACTACCAACAAGCTGACGATACAAGGTGGCATCGACTTCGGGTGAAGTACAAGTGACAGAAAGTTTGACTCCAGACTGGAAGGGAGAAGGGGCTGGTGTACAATCTTCCATGTGAAAGCGACGAAGAAGGTCACAAGCATACTTAGACTGAGAAAGAAAGATTCCTTCTTTGGTTTGCAGGACTTGGAGACCAAGAAAATAATGCAAATGTCCTAAGTCTGACATTTCAAAAGTTTGTTTAAGACAGGATTTCACATGGGTTATAAGCTTAGGGTCACTACCAGTAAGAATAAGGTCATCAACATATAGAACAAGTATGATGAGATGGTTTCCTACTTTCTTGGTATAGACATTGGGGTCAGAATGGCATCTAGAAAAACCAGTGTCAAGGAGAAAGTTATCCATTTTGGCATACCAAACTCTAGGAGCTTGCTTAAGGCCATATAAGGATTTCTTAAGGCGACAGACAAGGCTAGAGTTATTTTGAACATAGCCAGGAGGTTGTTCCATGTAAATTTCCTCCTGTAAATCACCATGTAAGAAGGCAGACTTGACATCCAT
The DNA here is from genome assembly GCA_027924585.1 of Larix kaempferi. Taxonomy (NCBI): domain Eukaryota; kingdom Viridiplantae; phylum Streptophyta; class Pinopsida; order Pinales; family Pinaceae; genus Larix; species Larix kaempferi. Next base: position 5,871,949 of record BSBM01000909.1, read on the forward strand.
TTGATGGACTTCCCAGTTGTGTAAGGCTGCAAGGGAAAGAACAAGGCGGATGGAGTTCATTTTTGCGACAGGAGCAAAGGTTTCATTGTAGTCAATCCCTTCAACTTGGGAAAAACCTTTGGCAACTAACCTTGCCTTAAGTCTTTCAACACTTCCATCTGATGCATACTTAGTTCTGTAGACCCATTTACATCTGACAAGTTTTCTTCCTTTTGGAAGAGGTACAAGATCCCAAGTATCGTTCGCCATTAAGGAACGATATTCTTCATCCATGGCTGCATCCCTATCTGGATTCCCTGAAGCTTCTGCAAAAGTTTCTGGATCATGATTCTTGGAAACTTGAGCCAAAAGAGAAGAGGCTCGCTGAAACTGAGAATGTGTTCGACGTTGATCTCTAGGATCACCGGCAAGATCACCAGCTACTTCACATGTTGAACGGACCCATCGAGGAAGCACTTGTGCTGGTGCAACTGGAGGAACATGAGCAGGCGAAGGTGGATTTTCATCCTCACTGTCATCATCAGAAACTGGAGTTGGAAACCTATTAAGGAAGTTGGAAGAAGAAGAAGGAGGCACAAACGCTGAATCAGGCTCGCAGGCCAAAGATGGCACAATCGTCGAGTTAGGCTCGCAGGCCAAGAGATTTTCATCAAATTTAACATCTCTTCTAATGATTATAGCATGAGAATGTGGTTGAAGAAGTCTATAACCTTTTACATCTTCAGAATATCCAACAAATATGCACTTTTCACTTTTAGGCTGCAATGCTTTCTGTTTTTCATCCGGAATGTGAGCCCATGCTTCACTACCAAACACACGAAAGTGACTTACATCAGGTTTAATTTTACTCCATGCTTCTTTCAGTGTTATACCTTGTAATGCTTTTGTGGGGGTGCGATTAACTATGTAATTTGCACAATTTATGGCTTCAGCCCAAAATTGAAGGCTTAGTCCCTTAGATTGGATCATACAATTAGCCATTTGTTTTAAAGTGCGGTTCTTCTGCTCTGCTACACCATTTTGTTGTGGTGTATATGGAACAGTGTGCTATTGTTGGATGCCTTGTTCAGTACAGAAAGTAGTGAACTGTTTGTTAACATATTCTCCTCCATTGTCAGATCTTAACTTAATAATTTGATGACCAGATTGTTTTTCAACAAGGGCCTTGTAGGCCAAGAACATGTTAAATACTTCGCTCTTAGTTTTAGGAAATAAACCCAAGTGCGTCTAGTGTAATCATCAATGAAAGTTAAGAAATATTTGAAACCAGAAAAGGAAGCAGATGGAAGAGGAACACACAAGTCACTATGCACAAGCTCCAAGGGAACCGAGGCGTGCCAAGAGGCACATTTGTCAAAGCTGTCCTGATGATGTTTTCCGAGTACACAACCGGAGCAAACACCATCCTAGCAAGATACCATCAGAAGACCTGTCACCATATTTTCTTTACATAGTTGTTGCAATGAGCGATAATTTAAGTGACCAAATCGCTCATGCCAAAGTTTTCTTAAGTTATCACTATGAGCAACAAAAACTGAAGGGAAAGGTGATGACCCAAAGTTGTTAAACTTGTACAACCCGGTAATATCATCAACAATTCCGGTAGCTAGGACCTGTTGAGGATCTTTAAAATCCTTGATTACAACTTGGTGAGGTGTAAAGGTCACAGTTTTACCTTCACCAGAATGAGTGATCTGATAGACTGATAACAAAATGCAGGAAATTCTTGGAACACATAGTACATCACTAAAATGACCATTATCTACTGGAACTGTTCCAGCTCCTACAACACTTAGAGATCTATCATCACCAACAAATATTTGTTTGGTGTTACATTCATGCATAGTAGAAAAGATGGCTGGATCCTTAGCCATATGATAAGATGCTCCATAATCAATGAGCCATTAATTTGAAGTAGAAGAAGAAGATGCATTATAAGAATAACCAGAAGCACAAAGTGCATGTCCATGAGAGGCAGATTCTGAAGACGAATCTAGGCTGATGTGGTGCTTCTTCATTGCTGCTTCCAAGGCTTCCATCTTCTTGAAACACTTAGATTCATCATGATTATCTTTCCTGCAATAGTTGCAATGACGCTCAGTCTTCTTGCCTTTTGGCTTGGATCCTTTGTCATTTTTTAAAGAAGGAGTTGACTGAGAGGGTTTGGGACCCTTGTTTGACTTATTATTGCGAAAATTTTGTTTCTTGGGAGGCTTGGACTTTTCTTTCTGTTGAGACAATAAGGCTTTCCTAGATGTATCTGCATTGTTGATTATTCCAAGATGAATGATTTTATCTTGTTCTCTAATCAGGGAATCACAAAAGGATTCAAGACTAGGCTCTTGATAGTTAGCTGCATTCAAGGATGCTTTCATGGAGTAAAATGTAGATACAAAAACAGAATATGCAGGTCCAAGTTTGGAAAGAATATGATAAATGCACTGTTTTTTTTTCCTCTCAATCTTACATTCTGCACATAAGAGTTTAAGAGTTTTGTACTTAGATAAATAATCTTGAATGCATAAAATGTCACTTGGATTTAAAGAAATCAACTCATTTTCAAGTTGATGACCTCGAATTTCATTGTGTTTACCAAACACAGTTTCCAACTTGTCCCAAGCAGCATTGGGTTCATCAATTCCAGATATGTGGAATTGCAAATCAGTAGAGATTGACATTCCAATCAATCCACGAGCTTCATCACATCTATTTGCCCATTTTATTTTCTTATCATTATCAGTGGGTTCTTTTTCTTTCCGTGTTGTAATTCTGAAAAGTCCCCTACTTCGTAGAACATCCTCCATACGAGATTTCCATGAGAAATAGTTGGAACTATTAAGTAGAATATCACAAGGGGCGGCCATATTTGTAAATTAATGGCTGTAAAAGTAGAAACCAATAGTTTGTATGTGAAGAGCTCGAAAAAATAGGCGGTTTCAAAAAAAAGGCACTGAAAACTGACTCTGTATGATGAAGTTATGCTTGAACAAAGAAACTGTTGAAGATGTCCCCAATAATGACGTGGCAGCTAGAGAATGTCCAGCAAAAAAAAAGGAACCACCCTCTTCCCAAGATGAACCTTTTGACAATCACTTTACAAGAAAGTTGCTTTTAAGTGAACCACTTTTGTAAAATAAGTGATTTCACTTTTACAATGATATTACTTTTAAATAGTGCAACAAAAAAACTTAAGTGACTCACTTGTATTTTTATTTTTTATTATTTAAGTGAGATCCACTTTTACAATAAAGTAACTTGAAAATAGAAATTGCATGCACTTTTTCTTTTAAAAGTAACTTCCTAAGACTTGAACTCAAGACCTATTAAGGAATAAAGCAAGTTTGAACCAAGTGAGCTAGATTAAAAGGTATGTAAAATATGGGAATGAGGAAAGGGTTTTTTTTTTTTTTTTTTCACTATTCTTGCTCGGTTTGCGTGCTTGCCCTTTTTCCTGCAAAACAAACCACAAATCGAAACAAAAAAAACTTTTCCACACTGTGGAGTTAGATCTTGTTAGCTTGCCTGGAAAGTCTACGTTTTCTCTCTGTTTCTGATTTGCCGAGATTGCGCAAGGTACACAACAAAGAGCATACGCAACCGAGAAAAACCCTTTCCCTTTTTGTTTTTGATTTGCCGAGATCGCTCAAGATGCACGGCAAAGAACATACGCAGACGGGAAAGCAACAATCCGAACCAAAAAAATCTAACAGTAAAAAAAGATAAAATATGAGATTTTTTTTTTTTTTAAATAAAATAAAAAAAATGCGTCACTGTAACATTATACCTTCAGATCTGATGAAATATGCGTTTCTGGAGCAACCGGGAACCATTTTCAATCAAACGAAAACTATTTCCCAATGGAAACGACGCTCCGGAGGCAATGGAACACCTCCCACAGCCCATAAATGCACAGAAATACCATAACTAGAAACCCTTTCGAGTTTCGGCAACAACAGTTCAAGATCTAGATCATAACCGAAAGCGGCACTTCATAAAAGCTCTGATACCATGTTCAGGTACACAAGGTACTACCAAAGGACTGAACACCAAGAGCAACCACTTCACACAAACAGATCACAGATCAACACACCGATTTTTTGACGTGGTTTAAACCCTCTTGAGGGAAACACTCCACGACCCCGGCCAAATAACTTCTACGGGGCAATTTATTATGCAAAGAAAGAAAGTTGAAAATGAGCTTCTCATAATCGATCAACTAAACAATGACCCTCCATGCTCTTTAAATAGAGATCATGGACCAATCAGGTGTTAAGCCATGGATCAAGGTTAGGTTTGATCTAAGAGAATTTGAACCGTCGGATCACTCTATGTCGGGAACATATCGTGACCGTCAGATTAAGTATTTACAAATGCATACTAATGCATACTAAAGAAACACATTATCCCTAACAGATATATTACACAAGTTGATCTTAACTAACTCCTAAGTGTCTAAATATCCTAACAAGAGGAGGAGCAAAGAACCACAGAAAACAAGTTACAAGAACACCTGCAACAAAGATCAGGGTCAGCTAGCAATTACATCTTAGACATCATATAGATGTGCAGTGTGGTACAACATGATCTCCGATACATAACAAGGAGATGTATATAAAGCATGGCCACTTTGAATACAAGTGTGGATCCATGTCAAACTAAGAGATCATAGCCATAACAACAAACTGGATCTATGTCTCATGGAGAGCCGAATATAAGTGAGGCTCAGTCTTGTGCAACTTGGGTGATAACAAAATGGGGTAATGTCATCCAAAATCCCAAGGTCTTCATCCAAAATAACTCTAGTTACAAATTCTAACCATGTGAATAGATGAGCTGATAGTCGAACATGGGGGGTATTGTTTGATTACCGGTCATTGATGTATACCGTTAACAAACGCAAGGACTTCCACCGATAATGATGATGGGGTCCAAGGTACCAAGTACGATCCGCCAAGTGTGAATAGATGGACTTGGAGTCGAACAATTGGGAATCCTGTCGAAGAAGAGACATTGATGTATTCTCATCATTCAACAGCGAGGAAAATTGCCACTGGTGACTGCAATCTCCAAGGTACTAACCGAAACTCTAAACTTCATTCCGAGAATAAAATGAGTTGATGTCGATGGGAAGAAGTTCGTTGGAACGGAGGCCTTAAGGTGTCTTCCATCATCCAACTCGAGGGACACTCAACTGGTAAGAGATGATATGGAATAATATGTAACAAGACTGACACTAGGAAGGCCAACACATGAGGTCAAGGTAAACTGCAGAATGGCCGACACAGGGTATATCCTTGAACATTGAGCACGACACAAGGTGACTCAGGCAATTTTTGACATAATGGGTAAATAATAAGTCTGAAATGTAAGAGACATTATCAGACCCTCCATATGGTTGAAAGAATAACCAACCGGGGGAGTAAACAACTCGGAGGAAAGGTTCACCCTGAGGTCAAAAACTAAACCCAATCGACAAGAGAGACTCAAGTAGGTGTTGTGTTCAAGGATAGAACTGACTGAACTACCTTTGACAATGAAGATATGATACGTCTTTCCCGTTCCTTATTCTTTTTAGATAAAAGAATACCTTTCTTGTTGTTTTAATGAGTCCAAGAAAGAATGAAAACTCAATAGATCCAACCATGTAAAAAGTTTAACGAGCCCATGGGAGGAAGACTCGGGACCTTCTTCATTATTTATAGAGTTCGAAGAAGAGATAGAATATTACTCTATATTACCGATCTCTGGATTTTAATATCGAGCTAAGATCTGTTCTTGCTCGCCGGTGTTTTCAATTTTAAGGAGTCTGAAAAACTTAAACAATAACTCCATATATCTGCTCATGGATTTTAGTATCGAGCCCAAGCAGATTAATGCTCGCCAGTGTTTTCCTGTTTATAGAGTCTGAAAAACTTAAACAATGCTCTTTTCACCTATCCGTGGATTTTATATCGAGCCCGGATTGGTCTCTGCTCGGCGGTGTTTTCTTGTTTATAGAGTTGAAAAACTTAAACAGTCCTCTACTTACCCTCTCGTGGATTTCACATCGAGCCCGAGTAGGTGAATGCTCATTTGGTATTTTCATGTTTAGAGAGCCTGAAAACCCTAAAGAAAGGCTCCAAAAGGTCCTTTTTCGTGCAGTTAGTCTCCTCCCCCGAAAAAGTATAAAACAAAGGAAGAAGAACTCTTCTAGCGCATATAGAAGTATACCTAGAGTATACCTTTTCCGTAGTTAATCCACCTAGGTCCGGAAAAGGGGTAATTCTATACCTGAGTGGATGATCCTTCGATTACTTTAACGAGCTCGAAAAGGACAACCTTGCTCGGCAATCTTGTTTAGGTTTAAATAGTCCAAACAAGAGCTTAAAATGACTTAAAGGTCAGCTTCTAGGATCATAGCTTCATACTCTGCCAAAACTAGGTCTTCAACAAAATATTAGTCGATGCAGCAAAAAGTCTCGAATGATATATGAATTTGAACTATTCAACTAGTTGACAAGGTCTAACATCAAGAGTTTTTAAATTTAGGAGATGAATCCTACAAAAATTAAATGAAAATTGAGCTTCAATTATTATTGTACCATATGTGTGTTTCAATTGATTAATTAGGTATTTTATGAAAATTTTGAAACTATAGAAAATTAAACAATGGTGGGTAAAAATCAAACTCCAATTTATATATATAATTTCATTTTTTAAAAATCAATTTCCAAATTGTTTTGTAGGGCAAAGATTGGGGCAACCTTTTGCATTTTCAAATCTCTGTGGCTATCAAACTGAGCATCCAAACGTCGTTCTTCTTCCACCAAGTAAGTTAGAATTCATCCTACTTGCATTTTCATGGTTTAGTTTTCATTTTTTGAGCAAAACATTGCTTGCAACACGATGCTCACAACCTTTGCTGCGCGGGCGCTACTGTGTAACCATAGCAGTAGCATCTAAATGATATGAGTGCTACTGTGCTCAAGCAGAGTAGCGCCCATACATGACTGTGTAGTATACACAGTAGCGCTCACTCTTGAAAACCTATATACAAGCGCCGAGACTCAAAAAAATTTCATTTTTTGTGCAGGATGGTTCTTCAATGGAGGGAGAGAGAACATGAGGACATGGATAGGTTGGCCATGCAAGATCCAGCCACCCTCCATGCTCTTCGAAGATGCGATTCATTGAAGTTTTACTGAACTGTAAACATGAGGGCCTTAAACAAACTGTTTCAAAGACTTATTCAGTACTAGGGTGTGGATACCAATACTTTTGTCATCCGTGGGAAAACTTTGGAGCTTATAGTTGATGACATAGATTTCATTACTGGTCTCTCACGGAGAGGAGATGTAATCAATCTGAAAGGGTCTTCTCATGTGGGTGTAAGATCTGTGCAAGAGTATGTGAATTCATATTGTGTTGCCGGAGCTGCGAAATCGGGAATCCAAGTCTTGTTTTCAACCATTGAAGGCCTCCCCCTGAAAGTGATAGTGAGCATGATCAACCGAGTGGTAGGTAGTGCGTCACTACACTTAGCTTCCAGGCACTCTATGCATATTGGTGTACAATGCTTACACGGTCATGTCTATGATTGGTGTACTAGTTTACTGGCGAGCATGAAATCTCAATTGACAGGTTGCAAATCTGGCTCAATGAAGAATTTTGGGTATGGTAGTATTTTGTGTACTTTCTTCTTTGAGAGGATGCCTGCTATCAGTTTGGGGATGCCTCTACCTTAGGTTAACCCCCGTGAGCCCATACTAGGCCGTTGGGGTAACATATTCCTTTGCTAGGGTGGTGGGGAAAGTCACTACTATTATCATACTGATGATTTCTGGGGGTGGTGGGAGAGGCAAGTGCCCGCTTTCGAGCAGTTTCCATATGCTGGATTGGATTTTCGTCATGATCCAAAACTGGTGCTTCCTCCAGGTGGAGCCTGGGGAGATATTGGTATGTTTAGATTTTGAGAATTATTTAATTTTTTCAAACTTTTTCAAGTATTTGATTTTTATAAATGAATTTTGAAGTTCTAATCAAGTGTCATATGCAGATCTTGGGCCTGTTCGTCCTGAGGGACATCCTACCATCTTTGTTAGACCAGCTGATATTGCTGTAGCAGATGCTATGTTGGGGACCTTAGAGAGGAAAATGAGTCGGTTGACTCACGAAGTTCCTGCATGCCGTATGGATCAGATACCTATTGATATGCAGGAAGATGTTGTTGGGGTGCCCCCGGCATGGCTTAGGGTACTGCGAAAGATAGCTAGGCTAGTCATATGCTATCGCAATGCAGTAGATGATGATGATGTCCCTCCTTCTCCATAGGAGAGGGATACATTCTATGTATATATTTTTGAGGCTACTATGCCCAGTTTTTGTACTTTTACGACTTGACTTGATAGACTTGTGACCCAAAACTCATATATTTTTTGATACAGTATCGGCTATATACAGTATCGGTTATTTACATGTGTATGTGTTTTATGTGTGCAATGTTGTTTATGAAAATGTATGATGCAAATGGCAGTCTAACACATAGTTTGCTAAAGAATCAGCTAATGCGTTTAAACTTCTTGGAATGTGTTCATATATAATAGAATCAAATTGTCTTTCCAATAGTCTAACTCGTAGAAATTGACGTAGCAATCCAGGATCCTAATCTGATAGACACCTGTTAACTGAAATACAATTAATTGTGAGTCAAGTCTTACCTCTAAATGTGAAATGCCATGACTGAGAGCATCTCGGAGAAGTTCTATAACTGCACTGTATTCATCCACATTATTTGTGGTAGGACCCAAACAAACCCCCCCCGAAGAGACAAGTTGGCCAGCGGGTGAATAAATGACCCAAGCTGCTGCAACCAACTGATAAGTGTGGTAACTGGCACCATCAACAAATCCTAAGAAATGTTCGGTTGACATCTGGTACACGAAACGAAAAACACACATAAGATTAACTAACGAGCATAACAAAACTAGCTTTACAAAAATATACAGCTATGTTACAAGAAAAAGTATTTCAGCCTAAGCATAGTACTTCTTTAGGTAGAGACCATTTCTAGGCTCGACCAACTTATTACCTTTGTAATCTATCAGTTCAAAGGAACCTTTCTTTAATACTTTGGAAATTATAAAAGGTCTGAGCCACTTGGATTTGAATTTGCCAGGTCCTAAGGGTTCTTTGTCTTGATCCCAAAGTAGGACCAAGTCTCCTTCAATGAAAACCCTAGGTTTGACGGATTTATCATACTGTCCTTTGACTCATTTTTTTTGGACCTCATTTGTTGTGAGCGCATCGCGGCGCTGTTCATCCAAATGTTCTAAGTGTAACAAACGCTCTTCTAGTATTGAAGTATCTAGTAGTAACTCAACTGCTAGTTTTAGCGAAGGAATCTCGCATTCAATTGGTACGACTGCTTCTATCCCATGCACAAGTTGGAAGGGAGAGAAACCGGTAGCAGTCTTAACGTTGGCTCGGTAGGTCCAAAGAGCTGGGTACAACATGATGTGCTAGTTATTTTGACTGGCATTAACAGTTCTCTGCAATATAACCTTTAAAGTTTTGTTCACTGCTTCAACTTGTCCATTCGCCTGTGGATAGTATGAAGACGAATGTTCTTGTCGAAAACCAAGCATTGTATACAACTCAGTCATCATGCTATTTTGGAAATGACTACCATGATCAGTCACTATCCCTTTAGGTATGCGAAACCGTGCAATAATCTGATTAAACATGAAATAAGCGGCAGTTTCTCCATCTGCCTTAACAGTAGGCATTGCCTCTGCCCAATTAGTAAAGTAGTCAACGGCAACAATGATGTAATGATGTCCTCCAGCTGAAGCTGGATTGCATGTCATGTAATCAACCCCCCATTTCGTGAAGCGACCTGCTATAATTACAAGATGAAGAGGAGCTAGGTGTGCCCTCATTTTCTTAGTGAAAAACTGACATGGTCGACAGCGTTTCACTGCTTCCACACAATCTTTAAAGATCGTGGGCCAAAAATATCTAGCACGCAGTATCTTCTGAGCTGTTGCCAACCCGGAAAGATGTCCCCCACAAGCTCCACTGTGGGAATCATTTAATACTACCTCGGCTTCTTCTCTAGTTAAGCAGCGTCATAAAATGGAATCTACCCCACGTCGATATAAAGTATCTGAGATGATAAGGTAGTTCTTCGCATGGCTTTTGAGATTGCGTTGCTCTTCTCGAGAAAAAGTGGTAGGACATTTCAAAGTCTGGAGATATACTAAGATATCTCCATACCATGGGTTAGAGGAAACAAAGAGGAAGATATGTTCATCAAGGAATGATGTGTCTTCCTCAATGTGTTCTAGGTCACTTGGAAATTCTGAGATTAACTCAGCGAACACTAGTGATTTCTTTGACTTGGCTGATTGGAAGACCAAATCGAACTCCTGTAGGATTACAATCCATTTATTATATTTCCCACCGATGATTCATCGGGTGAGAATGTACTGGAAAGGATTGATTTCTGCTATCACAATAGTAGTTCGTAAAAGTATATAGTGACGATGCCTCTGTACCGCATAGACCGCGGCAAGTGCTAACTTCTCAACATGCGAGTATTTAACCTCAAGTGCTATCAATGCATGAGAAAGATAGTAGACAACATGTTCTTGGAGGATATCGTCTTCCTGAACCAAAACTATACCAATTGTATTAAGAGACGCTGCCAGATATAGAAGAAAATATTTTGAGTAGTCTGGCGGGCTCAACAAGGGTGCTGAAAGGAGTGCCTTTTTTAAAGCTTCAAAGGATGCTTGAGAAGCCTCGTCCCACACAAAGTAGGAGTCTTGTTTGAGTACCCTCATAAAACCTTTGGTAATTTTAGCATAGTTTATGATGAATCGCTGTAAGAAATTAGACATGCCTTGCAGACTTTGGAGTTGTCGCAAGGTGCGAGGAGGAGGCAGATTGACAATCGCCTCAACTTTCAATGGGTCAACCATTATGCCATGGCTGGAGATAATGAAGCCCAATAGATGCCCCGATTCGACACAGAACACACACTTTTTAGGATTCAAACGAATCTTATATTGTCTGCATCTTTCAAACACTTGTCTAAGATGGGCTGGATGGTCCTGTCTCTTTCGAGATCGCGTCGAGAGATCATCCAAGTAAGGTTCTACAATGTGTTTGATATCATGAAAAGTGAAATTCATCGCACGCTGGAAGGTAGCTCCAGCATTCTTCAATCCAAATGGCATTTTCCGATAAGCGAAGGTCCCCCAAGGGCAAATGAAGGTTGTTTTATGCTAGTCTTCGGGTTTGATTTCTATTTGATTGTATCCCGAAAAACCATCCATGAAAGAGAACATCTCATGTCCCACGCAAGCATCTATAATTTGATCGATAAATGGTGTGGGATAGTTGTCTTTCGGACAAGCTTTGTTCAAATCCCGAAAGTCAGTACAGACTCTAATAGTGCCTTGCTTCTTATCAACCGGAACGGGGTTTGAAACCCATTGCGTCATATCAATCGGATAGATGAAACTGGCTTTAAGCAATTTTTCAACCTCCGCCTTCATGGTGGCCGCTTTTCTAGGGTTCATGGGGCAAAGCTTTTGTCTCATAGTTTTTGCATTAGGGTATGTCGTGATGACATGCTCCACGATGGCTGGGTCAATACCTAGCATCTCCTCATATGACCAGGCAAAAATGTCGTGGAATTCTTTAAAAAGTTTTGTATACAGAGTGATCTCTTCTGGAGAACATTCTGCACCAATAAAAATGTTTTCCACGACCCCGGGTTTGGTGGTGATGTTGATTGGAATTGTTCTCGATATATTAACCATATTTCCTTCAGCATAAATAGCTCTTGAAGTAGAAGGAAAAGAAAAGATGACAAATCAACCAATCCACCGGGTCTCACAGGGAATTCTCCTCTCTCAATCCTGTCTAGATCTGGAAGCATGTAGGACCTATGATGCATATGTTCCTAGGGTTGGTCCAGGCCCATCATGACTTCTAAGATGGCTTCATCAGATGGCAAAACTGTATCTAAACAATCGAACAAGTGAGTGGAATTCAGTGACCATGCCGGAGCATAGTCCATATCTGACTCAACAGAGACTGGTGGAGTCATGATATGTTCCATTGTAGTGTGTTGTGTTTCCATATAGGCCACTTCTGCAATGGACGGAGGCACAAAAGTTTCTGACGTAGTAGGAAGGATCCAAGGATCAGTTCTTAAACCAACCGTGAATGTTTTGGTAGAAGTACCCACATCAGAACGCATAAAAAGAATAGGGGAGGGGAGGTCGAAAGTGCCTATTAACGACCCATACATCCCTACTCCTAAACTCTCATTAACCGAGGTGGTTTGATCAATCAATGGAACTGTGGTTTCTGAAGAAGTCTGGTTGTTTCTCTGAGTGAAAGAAATTTGATCGACAATAACGATCTTACCTTCAAATGGGAACATAACAACTCGAAAAACTGCCGATGCAATGGCTCGCATGGCATATGTCCAACTCCTGCCCAATAACATATTGTAATCAAGCAGAGCATCCAAAACTTCTACTTCTACAGTAACTGTCTTACCGGCCAATGTGACATCAAATGATGGCAAAACCCCATGTGGACGGAAAGTTCTGCCATCAAATGCAGTAAGCAGTGTGTTAGCAGGGGCTAACTCGGGGGAACCTAAAGCTTTCTAGTAGGAAATTGACATTACGCAAGTCGACGCGCCCTCATCTACGACAACTCGTTTGATGGTCATTGGACCATGAACGACTTCAATCTTAAGGGAAACGTGGTAGGGCAACTGGTATTTGACATCAGTCATATCAAATCACGCAAACATGTTAGAGGATTCCATACTTCCAATAGCTGCCAGAAGTGCATTCCGTTGTAAAGGACAACTTTGCAAGACTTCTAAAGTAGACATGGCACAAGGGGTCTGGGCTAAATCTTCAACCACGTTGTAGTTGGAAGCGGCCCAAGTGTTGGGATTGTGCAATGCCCGTTTCAAGACACCTTTCGGGAACTTGGGCATTGGGTCCACAAGTATGTGGAGTGGAGTGGAGGATTCTGGAATTTCTTTATCCTTTTTCTGTGCGTCCGGGGTATAGTTCCTGGCTCTCATTTGTAAGAGTGCATCCGAATTAACCATGTTAATAAAAGTTTGATCAACCGTAGCATGTGTAGTGCCCCCAATGTTGGAGGTGCCAGAAATTGAGCTCTGCCCTTTAGGGAATGGATCTTTCAGTATGGCAGGCTTCTTTTCTCTTAAGAGTTTCTGGGCTTCTTCAAGCAGAGGGCATTGTTGAGTAAGGTGGTTCTGCTTGCAAAGTTTACAAGGGAACTTAACCTTCTTTTCTTCTTTGTTACCCTCTTCGGCATTCTCTTTTTGGGGATTTTGTTGGTTCCCCTCTCCTTTCTTGCCCTTCTTTTTGTTATTGGGCCGTCGAGGGACCTTTTGATTGTTCTGAACTTGATTGACAGGCTCAGAAGTAGAAGGAGAGGTTGTGATGAAAGAAACATCTGCAGTCGACTGTTTGACAGATAAGGCATGAACCTGTTTGTTCAATGCTTCAAAAGCTGCAGAGTCAACTGAACCCACTATGCCGTCAGCATGTGGTCCAGGTTTAGGTCTACTCAGATCGGTATTTGATCGCGGTGCATCAGGTATAATCTCATACAATAACCAGGATTGTGCATAAACGAGATCTAACTGCTAGGTCCGTAGGATGGCTTCTTCCTCGTTAGATACTCCAGATGTAGCTACTTCCTTAGAAATATAAGGAAGGAGTGATTTCAAATACCACTCAAAAAGAAATTCTGGAGGTATGTTGGCCTTAATGAGCCTCTTCCATCTTCACCACTCCTGAATGTGGTCAGATAGATGAGTGGCTTTATTTTGCCTAAATGTAGACAAAAGGTCTGTTCCGGCATCATACCAAACAGGAAGCTGGAAGTGATTCAAAAAGATAGTCGCGAGATCTCCAAAATTAGAGAATGTGGCTGCAGGTAACTCAATGTACCATTTCGCTGCAGCACCGGTTAAATTCCTTTGGAACAGTCTCAATCTAATGGAATCTTCATTTAATGAATTCGAGGAACACCATAAGTGGAAAGTAGTGATATGGTCACCAGGGTCTTCACCTGCTTTGCCTTCGAATTTTGGAATGTCCGAAGGTAACTTGGTAGGAATGGATGGCCATGTAGCATTATGATACACTGGATCGTTGGTCAGTTTGGAAAGATCTGGCAAATTTAAAGTTGCCAGAAATGGTAAACGAGGCCGGTAAGATGGTACTTGATAAGCTGGGGTCAAAAAAGGGGAACCACCCATAGTTTGACCCGTGAACTGCTGGTAGGGGTTGCCCCCAGTCGTCTGCTGATAGGGGTTTCCCCCGACCATATGATGATAGGGGTTTCCACCTACCATCTGTTGATAGGGGTTGCCCCCAGCTACTTGTTGGTAGGGGTTGCCCCCTACCATCTATTGTTGCATGAAAGAATTATTGAAATTTCCCCACCCATTTGAAAGTGGATTAGTGTTCTGTGGGTTTGTCCACTATGGCTGGGTGTTAGCCCCGCCATATTGCTGGTTAAAAATATTACCCCCTCCCCCTGAAAATAAGGAAAAAGGGACATTACCTGCAGGCATATTACATTGATTCATGTTAGGACCTGCAAAGGTATTGAAACCAGTGGTAGGTGATGTAGACGGTGCGGTCATGGTACTCATGATAGGGACGGTTGCAGAAGCACTTGGTCCTATAGCAGGTGTGGAAATCCAAGTACTGGCTATCTGATATAATGGTTGAAAAGCAGGAGGTGGTGCTAAATTGGCTGTACTGCTAGGTCCCACAGTAGGTGTAGGGATTGATGCCATCGTTGTTGAACTTGGCATACCTAATGTACCAGTATTAAAACTGAAAGACAGAGTAGAAACAGAAGTTGTTTGTGCCTGACTTGGCATAGCAGTAAAAGAAGGATTTACTGTGTTAGTGTTCATACCTAAGGTGGGAGTTTGGGGAACTCCCTGTTCACCTCCTAGAGTAGACATCAGATGTCCAGGCAAGGAATTATATGCACTGTAATGGGGCTGCTGGAAACCAACAGGTGACAGAAGCGGAATTCTAGGATTGGTCAGAGGAGGATTGAAGGAGTGCTATACTCTGCAGAAGTAAGATCTTCAATCTCAACTGAACTAAAGTATCGCTGATCTGGGGTACCTAGTTGTGGTTCCTCAGGAACCTCTATTTTAGGGTTTTCTATTGTTGTTTATTGTTCTTCAAGAAACTCAACTTCAAGTGGTAATTCCTCAGTAATTCCTATTTCAGGATTTTCTGTTGTAAGAATTTCCTCAGGAAATTCTGTTTCAGGAATAGTTTCTGAAGAAATATCGGGGTTTACCCGCTGTCTTCTAGCTGGCTATAAAGGTTCTGTTCTAACTGGTGGAAGGTTTTGAAACCTTCTCGATCTACGAAGTTCTTGATTCTTCGTGATTATATATATAAAATAACAAACTAGAACCTAGTGGCCACTACAACTAGGGGGCAAATAGCACGCCAACTAAAAAGTACTAAGTATGCAAACCAGGAAAACAAGATGCCTTCCGGAGAAGAGTCTAGGATGATGAGGGCCCAGAATAGATCAACGAAGGAAGAAAGACAGTTACCCAGGGTCCACAATACAATGACTAAGGGTGCAAGCGCTGGAATCACCCAACTGCCCTCCCAAAGCCTGCAAGGGATTTCCTCCCACATCTGTCTTAGGTACAGCAGATATACCCTCTGCTGTCACCTGTGGATGAACCTAAAGTCAGATACTAAGGATACCACAACACCGAAAACTCCTGGGGGAACAGTCACCGGTCGAATCAGAAGGCATGGGCAGGGTAACTGAGCCCGAAACTCGAAAGAGTTTCCAAACATGATCCAATCCTGGCGTATGCTCGAAACAGAAAGTAGGAGGAGTATTCCCAACAATCTAATCTCGCAATGACCTACTGCATAGATCCCAGGCAAGCTTTGAGTGAAATGGATTTACCTGTGATAGTCGAACTACGATTTTTGCGTAATGTGTGATCTTGAGTGGTTTAAGGTGATTTAAACTCAAGATCCTAACCAATACTAGTTGGTGTAGTGTATCCCTAAAAAAGAAAAATTGCTTGTATTTCATTTTATTAAAAAAAATTTAGGGCTGTTATTACTCAAAAGGTAGTGCTTTTGTGTGGCATGGTTGCAACAGGAAAACAAAAGTGCATAAATTCAAACTTTCTACAACAAAGCTCTTTTCATTTTTTTCATTTACTTCTTTTCCAAACTGAAAAAACTGAGCAAATCTACTTAAATCTCTTTTTGTTTTCTTTTTTGAAATTGTACAAAATAACCTATGCTATCTTGTAACAAAAATACGCCTTATTAAACTTAAACTACCAAATTTTTTGCTTTTTCTGTTATCATAAACGAAAAAGAACTATAAACATGGAAAGCAAAATAAGACTTGTGTGCAATGTGTAAGTATGGCTAAAAATGGTTCTTAAGCTTATAGCTGTCAAGGCACTAGCTCAAAAAAGACTTGATCTACATGTTTTTTGCAAAGAAAAAGCCTCTAAAATTGGAAACAAAGTGGGAGAAAACAAAGAAGATAGATACAATAGGACTGACCTAAAGCATCTAACCCTAGCAAGACCACTATGCCAAGCAAAAAGTAGACAAGCAAGCTACCAATTACCCTACTAACATAAAGAACTGAGAAATGAATCAGCCTAAAGCACTTTAAATACACTTGAAACCCAGAAAAAGACAATAAGTCCAAGAAGATTGGAAATCAACAAGTTAGGAAGACACCCTAGAGGCTCTAAAATGGATCAAACCCTAAAACAAAGTATAGGATAGGTAAAGAGCAGACAAACATTGACACAAATAGCAGATACAAAAGTATGCAGGTTTGTAAACCAGCAACATACAGTCAGGGCCTAAAAAGCGGAAGTGCTCACCACAAAACACAACCTAGTATTCCAAAAAGTTATAAACAGTCCAAACCTTCCAAAGGTAAACAAGCGATCCAAAGATGGTAAAAAGACTCAAAGAAAGTTTCTATGACTTAAACAGAAGTTAAAAACCTCATACACCAGTCAAGGAGATCTAAAAGCAAAGTTAGCAGACCACCAAAAGGGCTAAAACTCAAGCAGACCACTAACAGAAGGCTTCAGGAAATGTACCCTACTGTGCAGTAGGGAAACTTGCGCCCCTGCAGAAATGGGTGCTACTATATGTATAGCACAGTAGCGTATGGGTGCTACTATATGTACAACAAAGTAGCGCTCATATCTTAAAAGTTTAGAAACTGACTTTGAAAAGATACAAAAAGACTGATGGAAGTAGAGAAAAACAGGCAGGGGATACCTACAGGGTTTCTCAGCACATAAAAGGAGTAAAAACAGTTTTGGGAAGACAAACCAAGAAAAAGTTTCCTAGAGCAAAAACACAACTATCCCCAGTGGAGTCGCTAGTCTATTGGCGGGAAAAACTAGCCTATAGCAAGGAAACTAATGCTATCAACTTGGATGGGGTGACAGGTAAGTGTATTAATTGTATTGCAGAGATATTTATGAAAAGAAATGAGTTGTAGACCTTGAGAACATACCTTTTAACCGACGTTCGATCCTAGCTTTTATTTGATCCCTCGCTCAGTCCTCAAATACACCTTCTGTTCAGTAAACCTGCAAGACAAACACCTTTCTCAGTGTATCTTGGATAATATATAATGTTTGAAAGAAACAAAAGCAATGTTAAACATTTGATATTGACCAAAACAGATCCAAATTAAGATGTTATTTTAGAAAACATTTAAGTTGGAACAAGAAAGACACTTCAACCTTTATTGTCAAATACAAACTGATGCACAAGTATACTTAACTTGGTGACAAGCTTTTGCAGCTTGATTTTGGGCTCTTTCTCTTCTCTGGCTTGGATATCTTCAGCATCAACACCTCCAATGTAAGCTTCTCTTTTAGATCTTTATGTCTCTAAGTTTTTTCATCTATCCATCTAACCTTTCTCTTTATTCTTCCCTGTATTTATAGGATCAGAGAAGTAGTTCAAGTCGATATATGGTTATGGAGGAAGTTGGGGAAGTTGGGAAACTACCAGCAACTAATCCTCCTCGTGAAATTAATTATTTTTTAATCATCTTTTGAGATGTATGCTACTATTGTTCAGTGAAGTAGCGTTTAGGGCGCTACTATGGTGCTTGTCAACTAGCACTGATCGATTTTTAAATGTTGAGCACTACTATGCTTAGAAGGAGTAGCGCTCATAAGGCTTTGACCGCTACTATTATACACTGGAGTAGCGTATAGGTGCTAGTCTATTGAAGTAGAGTAGCGCTCATATCTTAGAATGATATTTTTATAGTTTTTCCAATAATGTCAGGAAATGGAGTAAGTCAAAGTATCATCTAGGGTCAACATGCTCCTCCATCCAAGTTGTCCTTTTGTGTGATCAACAGCTCAAGGTGATCACAGACGGAGAGGTGCAAGTTAGACCTATAACAGTCATGTGCCCTCCTTTCACCTACTACATGAGAAGGGTGCCTTTCTCACCTACCAATCCAATTTACTTCAGTTATCCACCAGTCTTTCCTTGATTTGAGGCCAGACTGACTCCTCACTGCTGTTATCACTCTGATTGACCTACAATGAGACATGACTACCTGTTCTGACTCCAGTTAGTTCCTCATGTGCCCTCCACTGAACCTCCTTCATTCATTTAGTGTCTCCATGTGCCAGTTACATTCAATTACACCTACCACACTTAATTAGATTCAGTTTGATTGACGGTTGACAGTTACTTGTGCATTGATGACTCCACCGATGATGAGATGGACTACTAGTTGTGCTCCGATGACACTCTAGTGATCTTTTGATCACTCCATGAAGGCTAATTCAAATTTCCACCTTGGCATTCGAATCCTAATGCATTGCACTACTTATTGTCCATATTGTGATTAATTAATTAGTGTGTGTGAAGTATTTTTGCTTCTATCTGAGTTCTACTGTATTATTATTATGTTGCTCATTATACTGCATTGACCACTCTTCTTCTATTTTCCTGCTTAATCATAGTTACTTTTGTGAGGTATACATCATCTCTTAGATCTGCTATGAGGATTTTCACATGGTATTAGAGCATGTTGAGAGTATTGTTTATCTCCATTCCTAAGAGTTTTTTGCAGGTTATTATCCAGATTTTGAGTGCAGTAGTTGCAGTAGTTTCTACATTTTTACAGCAGTAGCAGTTGTAGATATTCTCTATTGTTTTTGCAGGTCTTCTACAACTTCAATGTATTCAGAAGAAATCCCTCCTCTTTCTCTATTCAACTATGATGAATAGAAACCAAAAATGATAGCATATTTGAAGAGCCATGATCTCTTTGATTGTTATTTTGAAAGAGAGTTCAAATCCTCTGAAGAGAAGATTGACTAGTTGAATAAAGGTGACAAAGCCCTTGGAAGAATGATGATTTCTATGTCTCGTTAGATGATGTACCTCTTCATTGATTATGTTGAAACTCCAAAAGAGCTATGGGCCCAACTGGATGAAAATTTTTGCAAACAGAATGAAGGATTTAGTTCAAACCCCTTCAAAAGCAAGCAAAGTGATGCATTCGCCCTCCTTGATAATCTCATTGATCATGAACCAATATCAAACACATCCCATATCGAAGTTGTCCACAAAGAAGAAGAACTTGTAGATTCTACACTCATGCTCCAAATTTCTTCTCTTTCTGTGCCAGCTCACACTCTAGATATTGGAGAAGGTCCTAAATCCTCTCTTGCACCAGAGTCTGTTGGTTTGCATCATGATCACATGATTATTTCAGAGGTCAAATCAGCTATTGGAGGTAATGCATTCGCTCTTCCTAGCAATCACCTCTTATTTAATACTATATGATCATTATTCCATGCTTTTAGAAGGTTATTGAAGAATATTTCCATTGCCATTCACTTGGGATCATTTCTCATGCACATTATGGTTTTGATCTCACCCCTGCTGGTTCAAAGGAGATCTCAAGAAACCATTGCCATCCGCTTGGGATAAATTCTCATGTATCTACTGGTTTTGATCTCACCTCTTATGGTTCAAAGGAGTCTCAAGAAACAATGATTCAAGACTTCGATCTGATTTGGATTCCAAGCAATCACCTCTCATTTACTACTGTAAGATCATTCTTTCATGTTCTCAGAAGTTTATTGAAGATAATGGCCATTGCCATTTGCTTGAGAAAATCTCTCATGCACTTACTGATTTAGATCTCACCTCAAATGGTTCAAAGGAGATCTTAAGCAACCATGATTCAAGTCTTGGTTCTGATTTGGATTCCAAGCAATCTTTATTATTTGATGGTTCTTTTTGGCATAATCTCACTCATGATGGTTCGAAGGAGAAGACAAAAGACTATCTGCACATTCATAGATTTGATCTTACCTCATCTGATTCGAATCACAGGTTCAAGGATCATCCTCATGCTTTTGGATTTGTTCTCATCACATTCAATCTGAAGAGCAAGTACAAGCACATGCTTTTTGAGCATGATCCACTTCTTCCTGAGAAGAAGATACCTCCAGGCATATGACAAAGCATCACACCTACTTGAGTTTGGAGCATTTATTTTTTGTGTGTGCCTTACAATCTGTTTTGAGGGGGGGGTATTTTTCCCATGAAATTTTCCCCACTTCCTTGGTTTATTGACCGTTATTATTCATTGTATTGGGTGACCTTTGGTCTTAGTTACCAGGGCCCAGGATGGATTAAGGGGGGGTGTTAGGATATTCCTATACTCCATCCTAGTCCCACCAGTATTTTGATCATTTACATTTTCAGTCATGCATGCACTTTTACGGTTTGCATGCATTATTTAGGATTTGCATGCATTCCAGTCATCAGTCCCAGCTCCTAGACCTCAGTTAGCTATCCCCTGGAGCTTCCTTTCACTCAGTTTCATCCCTCCTAGCTTGTCATGTGCCCTCCTTCACCTACTGCATGAGAAGGGTGCCTTTCTCACCTACCAGTCCAGTTTACTTCAGTGATCCACTAGTCTTTCCTTGATTTGAAGCCAGACTAACTCCTCACTGCTGTTATCACTTCGATTGACCTCTGATGAGACATGAGTACCTGTTCTGACTCTAGTTAGCTCCTCATGCACCCTCCATTGAGCCTCCTTCATTCAATTAGTATCTCCATGTGCCAGTTACATTTAGTTACACCTACCACACTCAGTTAGACTCAATTTGACTCACGGTTGATAGTTACTTGTGCATTGATGACTCCATCGATGATGAGATGGACTACTAGTTGTGCTCCGATGACACTCCAGTGATCTTTTGATCACTCCATGAAGGCAAATTCGAATTGCCACCTTGGCATTCAAATCCTCATGCATTGTACTACTTATTGTCCATATTGTGATTAATTAATTAGTGTGTGAAGTATTTTTGCTTCTATCCGAGTTCTACTATATTATTATTTTGTTGCTCATTATACTACATTGACCACTCTTCCTCTATTTTCCTGCTTAATCATAATTACTCTTGTGAGGTATACATCATCTCTTAGATCTGTTGTGAGTATTTTCACACCTTAAAATTGTAGTTTTTTGTTATAAAACTATGAATTTCAATTTAGAAAGTGTGAATTTAAAATCAAAAAATGCAAAATTTTATTTGAAAAGAGTGAATTTCAGATTAAAAAATGACAATTTTCATTTGGAAACTGTGAATTTAAAATTAAAAAATGCAATTTCTGATTTGAAATGTGTGGATTTCAAATTAGAAAATTCAATTTTTTATTTGAAAATTGCAATTTGCATTTGTAAATGTTCAAAATGTAAGGCGAAAAGTTATAAAAATTGTTGTCCCAACTTCCGTTTTCCGACAAGAATGATCGGCCGCCCCTTCTTTTCGTAGTTAGTTGTGAAAACATATATCCAACAATTCAGCTATATCCATAATGGATAACACAAGAAGGATCGAGTGACCCTTCTTGCAGTGTCGAACTAATATGAAAATAATTTTGGGAATAAGAAGGGTCGATCGACCCTTTTGAGAGTGTTGAACTATTATAAAAATAATATTGGAAATAATATGGGGTGGTCGACCCTTCAATTACGAGGGAATTGTAAAAATAGAACACCTTGTAAGTTATAACATATAAAAATGGTTTTTGACGACTTTTGTCTTCGATCCTTGTTTTTCGACAAGAAGGATCGGCCGCCCCTTCATTTTGTAGTTAATTGTGAAAACCTCTATCTAGCAATTCAACTATATCCATAATGGACATCACAGGAAGGATCGATCGATCCTTCTTGTAGTGTCGAACTATAATGAAAACAATATTGGGAATAAGAAGGGTCGTCCGAGCATTCAATTTCGAGGGAATTGTAAAAATAGAACACCTTGGAAGTTATAACATATAAAATTGTTTGTCTCGACTTCCGTTTTCTGACAAGAAGGATCAGCCGCCCCTTCATTTCATAGTTAATTGTGAAAAACTTTATCCAGCAATTCAGCTATATGGATAATGGAGAACACAAGAAGGATCAACCAACCCTTCTTGTAGTGTCGAAATATTATGGAAATAATATTGGGAATAAGAAGGGTCGACCGAACCTTCTTGGAGTGTCGAACTATTGTGAAAATAATATTGGGAATAAGAAGGGTCGACCGACCCTTGAATTACGTGGGAATTGTAAAAATAGAACACCTTGGAAGTTTTATCATATAAAAATGGTTTGTCCCGACTTCCATTTTATGACAAGAAGGATCGGCCACCCCTTCTTTTCGTAGTTAATTGTAAAAACCTTTATCTAACAATTAGCTATAGCCATAATGGAGAATGCAAGAAGGATCAACCTACCCTTCTTGCAGTGTCAGACTATTATGAAACGAATATTGCGAATAAGGGTCGTCCGACCGTTCATTTAGGAGGGAATGTAACCATAGAAAACATTGGAGAAAGAGCAGCCGCTCTTTCTATGAGAATATTTCTACTTGCCAACAAAGTCTTTAAAGAAAAAAATGTATAAAATTTGTTGTTAAAATGTTGATGTCTGCTATCCTAGGGTGACACGTCGAACGATATTATTGAGACACGTGCAACATTTGATTTGTCACATTGAGTATAGTGAGGTTACTAATGTTGGTTTAACCACAACACAATCAGGAAATGAAAATTCACTGAGATTAGTTTTAACGATTAGGCACATGCAAGATTACCCTGTACTTGGAAATGCTAATTGAAAAATTAACATCAATTTATTAATTTATGTTAATCATTTGCAGAAATAGATAAATGTTTTAATTAAATAAATTCACTTAAAACATAAAATACACACAGATCATTAGTAAAGACAAATCCAAACTGTAGATCAATGAATGGATTATTGATTGCAAAAATTAAACAATGTTCATAAAGAATCTGAAGTGAAAATAAACATTCATGAACATTGTAAAGGAGATTAATTACTTATCTGCTCAAATTACTATTAACCAATTAAAGTTAACTGATGGCAAATTAAGGGTTCAAGCACATTCAAGATTGACCTGTAACTGATATGTCAATTGAAAAATTAACATAAATTATAATTTTTTGTAAAAAACATTTGCATAAATAGCTAAAAGTTTTAGTTGAATACATTCTTTTAAAACATTAAAAATACACAGGTCATAAGCAGAGAAAAATCAAAACTGTAGATCAATGTAATTATAGATTGAAAAAGATTAAACAGTATTGATAAACAACCTGAAAGTGAAAATCAATGTTGATCAAAGAAATTTGATTAATAGACAAAAGAGTATGCAAGAGAATAACATAACTGCATTACTGAAAGTTTGCAAGAAATTACAAGCCCTGCATTAACCAGAGTATGCCCAGTCTCTTCTCCTGATTTTCTCCTCCAAATTCCATCATGATCCCTAGCCTACGAGAGATATACCCTTTAAATAATAATTACAATTTTGTTATAAAGGATAAATTCCAAAAAAATTAGGGATTTAAAAAATCGAACTAGGCTAATGGCCAAGAAAATCTTGCCACTTGGCTGAAATTTCTAACAATTCATCTATATTTGGATAATTGACCGACTCAAGCCCTAGATGGGCATCACACGAAAAATTTTCCAGCTCGTTTTTAGCCAAATGATCCCAAATACCAATAAAAAATGTGGATCATTCCCTCAACAGCAATAGGTTGCTTGAATAACTAATCCATGTCATCAATCTTGATATGCTTGAGGTGCTGGATCTTCTCTTTAGCTTCCTCGCATCGACGTCCAACTTGTTCTAGCATCAAATTCAGTGGACAAGCGCTTTCAATGAGGTCCATGGTAGGGAACTGCAACTTCTCCATGATACTATCCATAGCATACCATCTCCTTCCGCAAACACCTTGTGCTTTCGGGATAGTATATCCAACCTTATCATTTAGATAATGCCAAGCGCGCAATGCATCTTTGATTTTCTTCAGTTGGAAACTAGTGAGCATAGGAATATTCTCAGTTATATCCTTAATGGACCTATGCCATTCCACAATATCTTCATTGGCCTTAAAGGCCTGTTGTCTTTTGGCTACCTACTGATCAAGAGTAACAGACATCTTCCCAAAAACAATGTGAGTCTCATCGATATCATTCAAGGTGTGAAAAAATTCAGCTAGCAGCTTACAGTGTTCATCATTGACCTAAATGGCCAAATCCTTAAACTCCAGCTGGGAAAACCTAGAGAATGCAAAGGAGGATGCACTTGCAGTTGCATCCTCACATTATATTTCTAGCACAACTATCCTTTGTGTATTGGCAACATTTACAACTTCTGCATCATGTAATTTAACCTGGAGAGAGGTATTTTTCAACTACAGATCTTGAAACATATCTTCAAATACCTTCCTGAGATGAGTAACATAAGATTCATGTTCCTCATTGGTTTTGGCCAATTTCTCTTAAAGCTTCTTTAGCTCTTCTTTCTTTAAATCAATCTCCCTATTCAGTGTTGTGACTGAATCATAGTTTGCACCTGCAAAAGCACCCATGGCTGCAGCAGCATCCAATGCTTCTTGCTGTATGTCATCAGAATGCTTGGTCCAAATTATTTTATTACGAGTAGGTGCCTCAAATCCAACTTGATCCCTGCTTCTCTTCTTACCTTTTCTTACCACTGACTTGGAAGCTCTGATGTAGAAGTAATCCCCAACAGGGACTACAATGTCTTCTTCAAACTCAGCTACCAATTCAATAAATGATGAAGTCACATTTACTGTTGAAACCAATGAAGATGTCTGAGTAGTAGAAGGAGTAGGTATAGACATAGTTATTTGGGAAGTAGTTGGGGTGGAAGGGATATTTTGAATAACTGCAGGCGCAGAAGTTGGGGATGGAATTGAAGTGAAGGATTCAAAAAGTGGAACTTGGATATCATGAGCTGGTAATTAAGAAGGAGGAACTGGAGTCTACTCATCAGTAGCTGGTGGTGATAAAATGAATGGAGGTGATTGCAGAGGGACAATCAAAGATTGGATCTCTGCAATAGTAGATGGAAAAATAGGAAGTGGAACCGAGATGTATGGGAATGGAGTAGTGATGGTAGTTAGAGTATGGAAAAGCTGGGATATGGGGAATGGAGGTGCTACCCTAGATGACAAAGTTGAAAGAATTTGAATAGATGGAAGTAGAAGTGTTGAGGTTGTGGTGTTAGCAGCAGTGGTAGTTTCAAGAAACTGAAGGTTTGGGACAGAATCATCCACTTCAATAGCATTCAATAAATTTGTAATTCTTTGTGAAGTTTCAGTTACTTCCTCGATCACGGGCATAGAAGAATGTACCTCATCTTCAACATCACTGTCACTAATATTGAAGGTAGGGATTTGAGATGCAGAAGTATGATTTTTCTGCCTTTTGGCTGGCTTGGTGATAGTCTAAGTAACTGCAACAGTCACTTGAATATTAGCAGTAAGCTTAGGAGCTGCAACTACTTGAGTGTCTAGCATCGAAGTCATCTGAGCTAACTTCTACTTTTATTGTTGTGATGCTTGCATCAATACCTTTGATTGTTCAACAGTCTTTACCTCTCGAGCATCTTACATGAGACCTTTGCCTTTATCCCCTTTACTGCAGGTCAACATTAGTGGAGCAGGTGCTTTCTGACCTTCTTTCTACTCTATATCCTTTCTTGCTTGCTCAATGAGGTTTAGTTCCATTGCTCTGCAGCTCAAAACCGTAGTCTTAAGGTCATGTTGATACTAGATGATATGGTTATGTTCGTATTTACTCTTAGCCCTTGCAAGACTTCATCAAAGGTATTTACTCCCTGATAGATGGAGTCATCAGGAAGTTCTTTGTGAACAAATCCACCCCTCACATGGTTGTGCTTGAAATGGGCATCTAGAACACCCTTTGGATCATGTCTTCTTTTGGTCACAGAACCCAATTTTAAAGAAGCAATTTTGTCACCCAACACTATAGCCCATGTTGAATTTGGGCTGGCCAATGGCCCAAGGTTCAAGGGGAACTTAGGCCACACCTTCCTCTTAGGACCACTTAGCTATAAATACACACCATCGCTAACAGTTTGATAGGAAACCTTTTCAATGACCAATCTGTTAGGAGCTATCCTAGGTAGCAGATGAACAATACTACCTCCCCAAACTCTGACATATGAGAAGGATTCACACACATACCAGTCACCAATTGTGGCAATGAAGGTTCTGGCATCAACTGAGAAAGCAGTAGCCTGTTCTTTGAAGATTTTGAAGTAAATACTTCCAAAGAAGTGATCACAAATGTCATATATGAAAGGCATATAATTGTTATCCCATAATCCTGGATGATAAATATGGACAGGAGGATCTGATGGAGTCCAATTCCATCCCATGTTGCGATATTGGAATTTTGCAAAAAATATATCAACGACAAAAGCTGAAAAGAAGAAATGTGGCTTCTTCACAGCCAGTGCCTTTTGATATGCTTGAATGGTTGTTTTGAGTTCAAAAGACAAGATTGATGCCCAAGGGAACGACTCACCAGTCGTCAGACCATGATGGGCTACATGTTCCCACTCAGCTTTAAATACAAAATAGTTTGGGAGACCATAGAGTTTGCATAGCATGGAAACCAATAGGGAATAAGGTTCTCTAAACCAGGAAACTGGGTACAAGTTATCAGCCCTATGGATGAAACTGTCAGGTTTATTCATCCATGACTTCAAATATTCATTGAAATTGTACCTGGTCTTAGAAGATTCCATGAGCTTAGTGTTAAGGGGTTGCATAGACCGTTTAAGAGCATAAGCTCTGATGAAATACTTAGGGAGGAGTGTAGCCAATTGTGACCCTGCACTGTCATTAAATGACCGGTCTATAGGGTTAGCATGGTCCACAATCCATTTAACCGCATTAGTATAAGGCAAGATAGTGGGTTTGGCAGTAATGGCATGAAGCTGGGAATCCCTAATTTTCTCATACACCAGCTAGTCATTCTGAATGTCTGATAGGTCATCATTATCGAAAATTGAATAGATTCTGGACCAGTCTAGCTGATAGGTTTCAATGATTTTATCACTAGTGTCCTAGAAAATACCAAAATTTGGGTCTTTGTTTAGTAAATCCTTCTGAGCAGTTTTACAATGTGTATTGCTCGACATGTTTGAAACTGGAGGGTTTCTGATAAACCAATGAACAAAAATAAAAAACAATTCAAAATCTTCAAACAGTAGATAACTGAATAAGAGGAATGAATAAAACCAACCTGTTTCAACTGAAAGTAACGGGTAACAGACATGGTAAAAACTTCGCAGTAAAATTCAAGTAGGAAGGTAATTTCCGAAAGTAAAAATGACAAGGAAAAATAGGGAAAATCACATATTTATTGCTTTTTGATGGGCCAAATATAGACCGTAGGATGAAAATGAATCAACGGCTGAGATTAAACCTTGTGGGATGCAGGGTCAAGTTGTGGGAGTTTTATTTTGGAACTATGTACATTGTTCCCCCAATCCGTAATCCGCAATTGCGGGTCGAGGGTTACGGGATCTCAACCTAAAAACCAACAATAAAAAGGTTCCCACAATCCACAATCCGCAAATGCCAGTTGTGGGATGCAGGAGCACAAATAACCTTTTATAATTCAAATAATATTTCTCAATCCGCAATTGTGGGTTGCGGGTTGTAGGGCCACACAACTCACCTTATTACTTGAACCAATTTTCCGCAATCCGCAATTAAGGGTTGCAGAATGAAAAATTCAAGATATATTTACAAAGTCTTCTTGCAATAAGAAATAAGCAAGATTGCGGGATGAAAACAACTTGGTGAAAAAACTCAAAGCTTCCCGCAACTTCATAAAATAGTCAAAAAATGGACAAACTAAACTTCATTTAAATCACCCAGTGTAATCTCATCCGCAGGATCAAGACAAATTGACGGTTAAAACTTTAACATGCAGGAAGGAAAATAAAGGTTGTGGGGTTTTATTTCATAAATGTTCTAAATTTTAATGTGAAAAAATGAATGTATAAAATATTCAAGTCATTGTTACAATAACAAGTCAATCAGCTAAGTTATAAGATATATAAATAATTTGTCCCGACACCCATTTTTTGACATGAAGGATCGGCTGCCCCTTCTTTTCGTACTTAATGGTGAAAAATTTATCTAGCAATTTAGCTATATCCATAATGGAAAACACAAGAAGGATCGACCGACCCTTCTTGTAGTGTCAAAATATTATGAAAAGAATATTGGTGATACAAAGGGTCGACCGACTCTTCTTGCAGTGTGGAACTATTATGAAAATAATGTGGGGAATAAGAAGGGTCTATCGACCCTTCGATTAGGAGGGAATTGTAACAATAGAACACATTGGAGAAAGATCAACTGCTCTTTCTCTGAGAATATTTCCATTTTCCAGCAAAGTCTTTAAAGCAAAATGTCTATAAATTTTGTTGGTAAAATGTTGATATCTAGTATCCTAGGGTGACACATGGAACAATCATATTGTGCCACGTGGCTTATTTGATTTGGAACATTGAGTATAATAGGGCCACAGAGACACAGGAAGGGTCGCCATCGCCTTTTCCAGCAGAGTCAGATTGGACCGAGCTTTGACTTACAATCGCTTGCTGGCTCCAAGAGAAGGTGGCATCGAGATTAGCTAGACATTCATCCAGGGAAATGAGCTTGGCTCTAGTGGCCAGCAATATCTTCCGAGTAGAACCCCAGTTTCCCAGCATGTCATCTAGAAGCTTCCCCGACATATTCTTCATGAGCTAGTAGTGATTTATTGAACCACAATTGGAGCCGGAGGCCAACTGATCTGCCACTATAATGGATGATACAATAAGGAATTCAGCTATAGCCATAATGGATAATACAATAAGGATCGACCGACCCTTCTTGGAGTGTCGGACTATTATGAAAAGAATATTTGGAATAAGAAGGGTCGGCCGACCCTTCATTTAGGAGAGAATTGTAACAGTAGAACACCTTGGAGAAAGAGTAGCCACTCTTTATGTGAGAATATTTCCACTTACCAGCAAAGTCTTTAAAGAAAAACGTCTATAAATTTTGTTGTTAAAATGTTGATATCTAGTATCCTAGGGTGACACGTGGAATGATCATATTGTGACATGTGGCATATTTGATTTGGCACACTGAGTATAGGGAGGTAACTATTTTTTATTTGACTTGGCACATTGAGTATAGCGAAGTTACTAATGTGGGTTTAATAAAAACACAATCAGGAAATGAAAATTCACTCATAGTAGTTTTAAGGATTAGGCACATGCAAGATTACCCTGTAGCTGGAATGGTAATTCAAAAATTAACATGAATTTATTAATTTATGTTAATCATTTGTAGAAATAGATAAATGTTTTAATTAAATAAATTCACTTAAAACATAAAACACACACAAATCATGAGTAAAGACAAATCCAAACTGTAGATCAAACTAATTAGAGGTAGGAGGAATGATATGATTAAACATGACAGTGCTTTGCAAAGAAAACTAATCAGAGGCAGGATAGCCACCCGCTCACAGTAAAAAAGATTTTGTTTGGTGATTAAAGAAGAAGATATGAACAACCCATCAATATAGAGCTTATGATAATGAATTCTATACCTACTTTAGTAGAAAATGGTAGTGGATGCTTGAAATGAAAGCAACAGAGCATAATATTTATGACTTCTATCCCGATACAACACTTATCCAAGCATGAAAAAACATAACAGTATGAATTAAACAGTGAGAGAAAAATTCACACAAGAGAAGAAGTAAACAAACTGTAAGATGAATAACACATGAATCTCTGATAGAAAACCTTGCTCGGCCTAGCCAGATTTTATTAAAATATATCTCAAAGTGCTTAATAACACAGGGAATTCATGAGTCCAACAAAATTTTCCAACCCTTTCTCCTTCTATTACATTGCTTACATAGATGCTCAGATCCTTCTGGCTCGAGCTACCTCAACAAGAAGTTGTTATGATGTAGGTGACACCTATTCAAACAGGTTCGCCACCCTCAGGAATTAGTTACAACAAAATGACAATGTTGGTAAAACTAGATCAATTACCTTTTACAAAATTACTGAGCATTTTTACCGAAAGAGAACAGACTCTAACAAAATAAAAAAATGCTTCAGCGAATATTTCCTCCATGCTGCTATCCCACGATCATCGAATCTTCAGCGGTTCAATATCAGCTTTCCCTTTCTAGATTTCTCAAGGAACTTCCATAGCTCGGCAGCTGACAGCTCTGAGGTGGCCAAGTCCTTCATTAAGACTCAGATGTCAGTGTGGTCCCTATAAGAATAGCTTCACAGATGTGCACTAGCCTCCTTGAACATCATGCTTAACTCAAAATCCTTTGCCATTTTCTCCACCACTATCTTCCCTGATAGCAAATGATCCATAACTGCAAAATCATTGAAATGCACTTTACATCCTGCCAATTTCTTCTAATATTCTTCTTCTGTGAGAATTGTTCCATCCTCCTCCCAAAAGAGAGGTAACCCTTTCTTGAACAAAGGTTCAAACATGTCTTTGAAATACTTGATTTGTTGTGCCATGACATTTATTTTAGCTTGAATAGCCTTTACTTGCTGGTGCTTGTGCATCACTTTTTTGGCTCCAATGATGATGGAAACCCTATCTGTTACACAACTTGTCTTGACCTGCTCCTTAGATAAGCTGTTGAAGAATTCGATGGCATTCTCGGTATACTCTACAGGTTTTTTGTTCAATTTCTCATTTGCTTCTATCACACTATTCTTGTCTAATTTTATCACTATTTCCTTGGCCAAGACAAAATCGAGGAAGGGCCTCAATTTTCCTGTTTCTTCAATAATGCCATCCCAAATGACCTGCCTGGCCTCTTGCAAGGAATTCTTCCCTGTAGCATTTCTTCCCAACTCATCATATTTACCCTGCAACTCCTGGTGCTTGGCTTCCCAAGCCTCCTTTTCTCTTTCTGCATTATCCTTCAGGGTTTTCAGATTCACATTCTTCTTTTTTAATCTTGTTATTTCCACATCTTCCAGACTAGCTTCGGATATAGCCCCTACCAAGGAGAAATCACCAGCCTCTATGGATGGTGTGGCCATACTTTCTACTTCTTGCTCTTTCTGCTGCAGTCTTTTATCAAGCTCTTCCACTCCGGCCTTTGAGATTTTCTCATTTGCCACCACAATGGCTATATCTATCTGCCATTGTTTTTCCTTCACTTCAAGCTTCAATAGCTTGGCCCTACAATCTGTCAAGTTAGTTTGCAACTTCTCCATCTTTTCCTCCAGTTCTATTAGCTCAGAGACTGCTACTAACTAGGTAGAGGGGATTTTTCAGCCCCTTTTATAGAGATTGGATGATGTTGTCTTTTTTGTTAAGTAGGTTTTGAATAATGTCTCTTTTATCAGGTTGGCCCTCAGTGGCCACTATGTCACCCTAAAATTTCTTGGTCTTTGCATTATGAGATGTTTTTTTCCATCTTTTCCTACTTGAGCTGGCTGGCAACCTTATTCTTACTGACCTGTACTTTTGATAGCTCCAAAGCTGTCCTCAATAGTTTAGTATAAATAACATCCCCGGTTTCTTTGTGCAAGTTTATTACATCTAGGACAGGGATGTCCTCTAAATTCATCCTTAGCTCAGTGGCCTTTCTCTTGGTGGCCAAGGCCAAACTCAGAGTGTTCTCAGCGAGGCTCCTGCTAGTCACTAGAGACACTTCTTTGCTTGAAATTTTCCTTACTTCAGTACATAACTTGGACTCCTTTGAGGCTTCATCTATCAACTCATCTCTAGTCTTGATTAAGGTAGCAGGCTCAGTGGCTGCTGGGATAAACACATACTCTTTGATCTCAAATGCTAGTGGCTTATCCACTTGTTTAGTTTTTCCTTTGCGAGTCCCCACAAGTACTAGTTGTTGCTCAAATTTGTCAATTTTCTACCTCTTTGGGGCTCTCTCAGCTTCCCCTTCTGTGTCCATAGGGACATTGTTAGCTTCCTTGCTGGATTTTATTAAGTTGATGGCCATAGGCATGGCTGCTAGCACTGACAGGACTAAGATAGAAGAGCTAGGCACTATGGGTGTGTTCCCTTATCTCAGCAGGGAGGAGCTCTCAGGTGTGTCTATTTCCATATGGCTCCTACTAGGACATTCCAATAAATGTGCAGCTTCTGTCATGCCTGGAATTTCAAAATGCACAAAATCCTTCCTATTGCTTTCCTTCCTCCTATTGGAAATGATGTGGTGGGGATCAAAGTTTAAGGGTGCTTCTGTTTTGAAACCCATCTCCTTTATCTTGCATTCGATGGTTGTAAGATCTCTTTTTTTCTTATTAAGGATGGACCCACAGTCCATGCAAACACAATATCAGAGCCCTTTCTATGATCTAGAAAGTGCTCAACTTCTGCCTTCCATTTTTGTCTGATGAATTCTAATGCAAACATTCTGGGGGTTAGGAAAACTGGTAGCATGTAGGGTGCATAATCAAAACCATATACCCTGATTATTGTGCCATGCTCTGAAAGGAACCAATCTCCGACCCTCTTCTCACGAGAAAGCTGTAGTAACTCCTGCATTTCTGGTAATACTCTAGGAAGATTCTTTTTGAAAATGACCTGATAAACCTCAAACATGAGCTCATCATGGAACTTGGTGTAATCAGTGTACATATCCAGAGTAAGTAGTACCTCAGGCATTTGCAAGTTTTCTTCATTGAATGCTAGGAACATTTTTAGTAAGTAGGACTGAAATTTGAATATCCTTGTTTCCTGGAAATTCTTTAGCTGGGAGTGTATACTTTCAACCAAAACTTCATCAAACCTGAGGCATGCACATTGGGTAGACTGGCTTGGGTCATTTGATTCCAGGGGGCAGGTGCCTAGGACAAAAAGCAAACTTGTTAGAGGTTATGTGACATACATATCAGAGTATAGACCTAGGAATTGGCTCATCATGGCGATAACACCTCTGGAATATTTCGTGAATAGTATGGCTTCAGCTGGGAAATCCTTCTCTTGTATTTTGACAGTAGGATTCAGACAAGACCTGTAGAAATTTTGTTTTACTTCAACAGGGGATTCTTTAAAAAACCAGATTAGGGCTTCCTCGGTATACCCTATAGCTTTCTGGAAAAACTCTTTTGGGACTGAAAGGGATTTTCTAAGGGTTTGGGTATCGATTTCGCAAAGGATATTGGACTTGGAAGTGTCCATGAGTTCCCTCTCGGTAGAAGAGTAGTTAGAGGTGCACCATTCAACAAATTCGGGAAAAGCAGGGGTTTGGCCGACTGTAAACAGATGGAAATAGGACTGGTGGACCTGGTGCACGTCTATACCTCTTTCCCTAACCAGTTTCAGTTTGTTTTTATAGTTTCCATGGGGTCATTGTTCATCATAGTGTCATAGACCTCTGTGTCTCTATCTGTAAACAGTGTTTCTATGGGTTCTCTATCACTCAATTCAGCCATTCAATAGTTTACCATAGAGCTGATAACCTACCTATTTTTCTTAGGTTGGCTTGGGCTACTAGTTGACTTGCCTATTTCTTCACATCTTGCTCTTATCACTTTTGGATGCAAAGTAGGAATCTATCTCTCCGTACAGGCAAGTTTTTTATATTATTTATCCTTTGCTATCACCCCTGCATCTCCTGCGGCGTGGAAGCTTCCCTGGCCGTCCATTTTCCTGATCCCTGGTGGCCTCGAATCCCATGACATGTTGCCTCGAATCCTAGCTGTCAAACGTTGCAACTTTTACCAACTTCACGGATTTGTCTTGCATTGATGTTTCATGCAAGTTAGATCCGCGAACAAAACCTCGACCATAGATCTCGACCTCCTCATATCTGCGCCGTCCAAACCCGCGGGCCTCTACCAAAATTTTGTGGATCCGAAAGTTTGTTTGCTCCGCGCATGTCGTATCGGAGAAGTACTTCCCGACCATCGATCTGCTCCACTGGCCATTGATCTGCTACTTAAGATGCTTATGGGCTAAACCTCCTGCCTTGATCTAAAACACCTCACCCTTTTTGCGTGAAGTGTGCTCATGACTGTAGATCTTCACCACTGCTGATCTAGACCATTTATTTGCGTAGAAATGTAGCTGTAGGCAGACCTCAGCAATTTAATTCTCCTTACAAAGTTTTGGCTTGGGATTTGATCAGTTCACCCTTGAGGCCATCAATACCTACCCAGATGATTTTATTTTGCTCAAACCACTGAGGATTTCTTTGTTCCTTTTAGAAATTGAGCCTCCCAGTTTCATCCAAGACAACACTAGTGCTAACACTGACAAGCTAAACGGGAAAGCTAAACTTCATTTTAATCACCCGGTGTAATCTCATCCGCAGGATCAAGACAAACCGATGGTTAAAACGTAAACATGCCGGAAGGAAAAGAAAGGTTGCGGGGTTTTATTTCATAAATATATACACTCTTTCCGTAATCCTCAATCTGCAATTGTGGGGTGCAGGTTGTGTAAAGAAAATATATCAATACGAAAAAATAAGATTCCACAATCGGCTAAGTTATAACATATAAAAATCGTTTGTCCCGACTTTTGTTTTCCGAATAGCCATTCAATCGGCTAAGTTATAGCATATAAAAATCATTTGTCCCAACTTCTATTTTCCGAGAAGAAGGATCGGTCGACCCTTCTTTTCATAGTGAATTGTGAAAACATTTATCTGATAATTCAACTATATCCATAATGGAATACACAAGAAGGATTGACCGACATTTTTTACAGTGGCGAATTATTATGAAAAGAAAATTTTGAATAAGAAGGGTCGAGCGACCCTTCTTGCAGTGTCGAACTATTATGAAAATAATATTGGGAATACGAAGGGTCAGCTAACCTTTCGATTATGAGGCAATTTTAAAAATAGAACACCTTGGAAGTTTTAACCTATAAAAAATGGTTTCTCCGGACTTCAGTTTTTCGACAAGAAGGATTGGCCGCCCCTTCTTTTCATAGTTAATTGTGAAAACCTTTATCCAACAATTCGGCTATATCCATAATAGAGAACACAAGAAGGATCGACCGACCCTTCTTGCAATATCAAACTATTATGAAAAGAATATTTGGAATAACAAGGGTGGGAAAACCCTTCATTTATGAGGGAATCGTAACAATAGAACACCTTTGGGAAAGAGCGGTTGCTCTTTCTCTGAGAATACTTCCACTTGCCAGCATAGTCTTTGAAGCAAAACGTCTATAATTTTTTTTTTTTAAATGTTGTCATCTAATATCCCGGAGTGACATGCGGAACGATCATATTGTGACATGTGGCATATTTGATTTGGCACATTCAGTATTAGAAATATAGTTGGCTCGCATAGAATATTGGCTCATATAGAATATTTTTTCCTACGAGCACCGCTGAATTTGGCGGTTTGAGTATAGTGGATCATATTTTATTATTTAGGTAGTTACTCTGAGGATAATTACTTGATTTTAAGTGCAGCAGATAAACCACTTCTAAAGGTCAATTATTCTTAAGCAGAATTACAACACTTAACGATAGTTAGTGCACAAATTATGACACTTATCACAAATCCAATTTTGTAACAAATAACCATCCATTATCAATCCCAATGGCTATAAGTTGTATCTTTCCTTTTATAAAACTTTAATGAAACTGAGAAAATACAACTTTTTGTTGACCAAGTGGAAATTTAGAAACACAACAATTTTGATGCTTAAAACTGCCACATAAAGAAATTTAGAAACCAATTTTTTCTACTATCAACCCTTGAGAACTGTAATATCCCTTTTTCAATTTTTATTAAAATGCCCAATTTTCCACTTTTTTTCCCAATTTCGACCTTTGACTAGTTTTACTATTTTGACCTCCAAATCAACCCAAATGCTCCCAAATATTCTGTAGGAGTGTATGAATGGTATTTAGACTTGAATATCAGGTTCATGGATGTTTTATGGCCCACAAAATACTGCTGCAAACTTGATTTGTATTCTGATCAATATATGTAATTTTGACTAGTAATTTGTGCATCAAATCCCCCCCAGGTAACACTGCAAATGGCCTTCCAAATGCCTCCAAAATCCCACAAATTTATGAAAAGAGGTATATAATGTGTTAATTATGTGATTAAGGTCTCATATGCACCATTAATTGATTTTTACTACTATTCTAACTCTCTCACATTCAACAGCAAAACCCCCCAATTCGACCCTTGGGGAAATGGCACTATTTCACCTCCCAATACAACTAAACTGAGTAAAAATGCTTCAAATGCTCAAGTACAGTACATGAAACTTGTAGAAGAAATCCATGGCAGTATATTGATCACAAATATATCATAGAATCATCCATCCATTCGAAATAATCAACATTATAGTGTCATACATCAATGCATTGGGGAAATGGACATTGTTTGCTCATTAATCAATAGTTTTGCATACTACCAGTGGGTATTTCGACCTGAGACTTTTTGAATATTAATAACAGAGGATATGAATCTATTACAATCAGAAATATATAATGAGAAGCTCTCTCAAGAAGCACAAGTGCTCACCAAAAACGCCCTCCCTCAAGGAGCACGAATATGCCTTCAAAACTGGAAACGGTGGAGAGAAAGTGCTGCACTAAACCAAACCATGAAAATTCCTGTAGCTGCTACATGCAAATACAAACTCCATTAAAGCACCATGAAAGACCTGAGTGGCCTCTCCAAACACCAACTTGGATGGGAATCTTTCACCATCGAAATTGGCTAAGGCAAGAAACTAGTCATCCACTAGCTCTCTCTTCACAAATGCAATTTTTCTCAAATCATCAAAATCCATTCTCATACTTGATTTCTACATTTTATAACCAACATTAGCCTTCAAGCGGTCGAAATCCTCTCAATAGATTCAATAATTTTCCATTTAGAAAATATTCCTCATTTGCCACTTGTCTCCTAGTTCCAACCTTCCATCTTCTCCCAAATTCGAATTTGAGTCTCTTTAGATTCCTCCAACTCCATGAGCGCCTTCTTGAGCCTATTTTTGGGGATGACATGTCATAATGGTCATGTTTAAGAAGTCAGGTCTGAATTTTGTCATAAATGTCATAGATACTTCATTATTGTTGTCATAAAACTAGGGAATCTAGCCCAAGTGTCCACTAGTCTCCAATTTGACTCTTCCTCTCCCATGGAGGTTACTATTCCATCCCATTTCGACCTAAGATGCTCAATTCCATGTTTTATGACTTACCAACTCACCCAAGAGTGTTCACCTTCCCATGAATTCGAATTGGCAAGAGAGAGCTACCATGTGTCATTGAAAAATCAAGCTAGTGTGGGTCCCACCACCTCCATATGTCTCCAAAACCACTTGCCACCTAGAATTTCTCTTGAATTTATTTATTCATCATATTTATTAAATGATTGAACCCTTCTAATGTCTAAATATCATTTATTAGTTTCCTTATTACCATCCCACATGTGCCCATCCAACCTAGGAAACTAGTAGTATTGATGGGATTGTCTTACTATGCACTTATTTGAATGGGGACATTACAAGAACATCCACCACCCTGAACACTATTCCCCATATTTTCCCGTTGTTCCTTGACTGCTACAAGGCCCTTCTTGGTGACCATGCCCATAAGATGCTATTTACATCGATCTTCATGTTTTCTTCTACACCAACAACCCATTGTTGTTGTCTATCTAAACAGTTCTTAAGTATATATATTCCTTGTCCAAAAATGGTATGGTTTAAATTTTTCCCTTCAGCAGATAAAATAATTACATGTCCATAGTAAATTTTGTATTAATATATATTTTAAAATTGATTAAAATTTCACATTTAGATAGAAAATAAAAGTTTTAACTATATAGAAAATGCTCATGGCTGAAAATATTTTCAATGTGTACATTTATTTCCAGGTATGATATGCATAGAAAGGTCCAATGGTTACGTGTCAAGTTAACAATTTGGAATTTTCTATTTTAATGCCAAGTTGTTTATGTTAACTTATCAAACAAATTAATGATCATGGAAAAGAAAATTAAAAGAAATTAGAAAGGTTAGCTGTAAAATGTAAATCCAAATTTTGTTAAGAGTGACCCACAAAAATGAATGACGGTTTAGAGAATAAAGTGCCCATCAAAAATAAGTTTTGGAAAAAAATGTGTCAGTTTAACATGACGGTTCCAATATGACAGTACTAGCATCTGACTCCTGATAAATATCACTAATTGCCTTACCCAAAGTGCTCTTTTTTATCTGATGGCATTTATACCATGCATTTTGACAGACGTCTATTGTGTCTAATCTCATTGTAAACAAGCTTCTTTTTCTGTCATCTCCTTCTTTGGCCACAGGAGCATTTGATCCCATAGAATCTATAACATTCAACTATCAAATTTCTTAGCACATTCAACTATTGATCGAAGTGGAATTTTTTATATACAAAAATTTGAGCAACAATGTTCGGTGCCAATGTTTGAAAGGTGTGTACCTTGATTTATTGCAGGCATGTAAGGTAACGATCTTGAATTTCATTCGGAAATTTTAGAAGAAGCTAGTATATCCACTACTCACCCCTGGACAACATGCCATACAAGAAAACACCACTTCATCTACCAGAATAGCAAAGGAGATGTCACCCAAAAATGTTCCCCAACAAAATCAGTCTCACTCGCATTTGTTACAAAACCTATGGAAATGCAATCCTTTCTTTCTGAACACTTATGTAACAACTTAACTTTTCTCATAATAAAAGAAGATTTATTCGTAGTTGTTGTGATAGGTGCTACACTCGTCAAAGTAGAAGCTGGTATATCATTCACCTCATTCTTAGTTGTTATGATATGTGCAACCTCATTTACGAAATTGTATGGCCTTGTTCGATTACCTTTAACATGTGTATATTCACAATGGGGAGTACCTAGAAGGACTGTCTGTAAAGGACATTCTTCAAAAACATTCCAAATGTATAACATCCAAAGGAACATTATCGAGGTCAAGCAAAGTGTTTGCAAGCCATCTTATAATAGAGCCTTCAAATACACCACAATCCTTACAATTGCGGAAGACTTTATGAACTAAAATACCAAACTCACTAGCATCTAGTACTTTGAATTGTACAATGTCTCCCTTAAAAACAGTTGACACTAATCCCTGAGCAACATACTGTGGCTTTAAAGAACATTGATGTATCAAATTAACTAGTAGATTCAGATTGATTATTATTGAAAGCGCTTGGAATAGAAAGCAATGTTTCTGTATTAAAATCGATGATTCTTTTAATCAGCCATACAACAAAAGATCCACTGCTCACCCCTGGACAACATGCCATACAAGAAAACACCACTTCATTGACCAGAATACCAAAGGAGAAGTCACCCAAAAATGTTCCCCCAACAAAATCAGTCTCACTAACATTTGTTACAGAACATATGGAAATGCAATCGTTTCTTTTTGAACACTTATGTAATAACTTAACTTTTTTCGTAATAAAAAAAGATTTATTCTCAGTTGTTGTGATATGTGCTACACTCGTCGAAGTAGAAGTTGGTATATCATTTGCCTCATTCTCAGTTGTTATGATATGTGCTACACTCATCGAAGAAGAAGCTGGTATATCATTCACCTCGTTCTCGCGAAGAGTGGACCCAATCTGGTTAACGATCTCAGATACAGGCCATTGAATATAACCACCACCAACCTTTGACAATGTATCTGCACCTTTTGATCGATAGGGAAATGGAAGACTTGCATTCAAAGACTTGGTAATATTTACAATGATACATCCTTCATTAATGCTGATATTATGCAAAAAATTTCTTTCTGGAAATGAGATTCCTTCAGCAACTTTCAATCCATTCAAAAGTAGGTCCACACATTGTTGAGTACCAAAATCCATTTCATAAACAATATCTGAAATATAAAATAACAATACACATTGTTCAAAACCAAAATCCAGTTCAGAGCGTTTTATGAGATATAAAATAACAGGAGCACATTAACAATCATATTTATTTTAAACAAAGATATAACACGGATTATAATATATAAAAAATGGCTGTCCGGACTTCCAATTTTCCGAATGGTAGGATCGGCTGCCCCTTCTTATAGAAGAAATGAACACAAGAAGGATTGAATGACCCTTCTTGCAGTCTATAAATATTGCGAAAAGAATTCTGGGTAGAAGAAGCATCTCCCACCTGTTCATTTATGACAGAATATTAAAAATGTTCAACCTACGAATGCTAGGCCATCAGTACATGTATTTCCAAAATTGTGAACAAGGGAAGAATATTGAGCACAATAAGGGTCGACCGACACTTCATTTACGAAATAGATTTAAATATATTTAATATACGAAGGCTATGTCGACAATTCTTTGCTTCCAAATTCCACTGTAAATAGTAGGGACTTGGACATCATCTAAGTTCTAACATATAAAAATGTTTGTCCCATCTTCTATTTTCTGAAGAGAAGGATCGGCCGCCCCTTCGTTTAGGAGATAATTGTGAAAAACTATATCCAGAATGGAAAAAGAAATAAGGATCGATCGACCCTTCTTGCATTCTAGAACTATTATGAATACAATACTAGGTAGAAGAAGGGTCAATCGCGGTTTCATTTATGAGGGAATTGTAAAATTATTCAACCTACGAAGGCTAGTACGTCAATTCATTTATATCTAAAATGGTGAACACCGGAATAATACTGAGCATGGCTAAGTTATAACATATAAAATTGTTTGCCCTGGATTCTATTTTTCGGGAAGAAGGATCAAACAGCCCTTCATTTAGTAGATAATTGTCAAAACCTTTATTTAGAAATTGAATGATATCCAGAATGGTGAAGACGAAGAAGGATTGACTGACCTTTCTTGCAGTCTCAACCTATAACAAAAAGAATATTGGGAAGAAGAAGGATCGTCCGCCCCTTCTTTTACGAGGGAATTCTAAAAATAGAACTTGGAGAAAGAGTGGCCGATCTTTCTCTTTGGATATTTCCACTTTCCAGCAAAATGTGCAAAGCAATGTTCCTATGAAATATGTGTTTAGAGTGCCGATATCTACTTTAGCCACTCCGAAAAACTCATCCCTGGAGGAAGGAGCAAATGCTCTTTCTCCTCAGCATCTACTTCCAACACCTTGAAATGGAGCAACCTTACGATATAGCGACCTCGCTTTCATTGACAAAATTTTGACTTGACGGCAAACTCTTTGTAGCAAAACGTGTGTAAATTGTTTCGTTCAAATGTCGAAATCTAGTCTCCAGGGTGACACGTGGAACGTTTAGATTGTGCCACGTGGATTTGATTATTCCAAGATTGATCTGTGCTACACTCGACGAAGTAGAAGCTGCTATATCATTCACCGCAGTCTCAGCCCAAAAGTATGAAAGAATGTTTCTGTCTGGTTAATCGCAATCAAAATCTTTCCAACTAATGGCATCACTATCTTCATTGTCATCACTGTTAAATTCATTTTCCAACACGGTATCCTACCTAAATTTTAAGAACATTTTTATCATCTTTATCTCTGAAACTAAATGCCTTGGTATCGTATGCAAGACTCAAATGTGTTCTCATTGCATCCAACAATTTGAGTCATACACCTATTGACCAACATGACCTCGGTCGACAGGGATTCACCTCACTGTCGACACATACCGCAGTCTCCCTGGGCATCGGCCCGGGCAGGTTTGAGCCCACCTAGTAACACCCGCAGAGCAGATGAGGTCTCACCTGAGGCATCCAGGAAGGGCAAATGAAACCATGTTTCTGCTGAGGGAGGAGGAGAGTTGTGGCTATGCAGACTAGCTCTATTTGCAGTACTTAACCAGACATTTTAAACATTCGGTATGGAGCTATAACATTTACTTAATCGCAACATTTATCATCACAGTAACAGTAAGCAAACATTGCATCAATAAAATATAAAAACATTCATATATCGCAACATTGCACAAAGGTAGTACCAAAACATCATCATTGTATTACTGTCAGCCATATACCAGAAACAAAACCATAGATCTCCATATACATTCACCCTCTTCTTTCCCTCCAACTATTGTCTCTGTCTTATCTCTATCTATCATCTCCGCATATATGTGTCTAACACTTATAATCATCATCTATTTATAGGCTTCTTCCATTACAATATTTGTCCACTTACAAACGACTTCCTAACTGACACTATGGACAAATGACCAAATATCTAACTGACTCAGTCCAAATGACCCCCAAAAACCCGCATACCGCGGTACAATTGACTCACTATTACATAATATATGGTCCAAGTGACCCAAAACCTGGCAAATGCGGTATTCTTTAAGACAAAATACTCCTTTTGCGCCCTCATCCGATGTGTCGCAGCGTCGGGGGTACCGCAAAATTTCCCCATCAAACTGCCTGCCAACAGGCCCCCAACACAATCTTGTGGCTCACCCTTGAGCCACGTTAATTGCTGGACATAGTGCATTCAAACTGAACTAGGTTTCGGTAATTGTTCTTGTTGTCTGGATCACGTGGTGTTGTGCTACTTCTTTTGCTACACTGATCATCCACTCAGTGTCATATATTTTAACCAAAAATGGTCATCGTCCGACTTGCTATGATGTACTTCGCAAACTCATCCTCCAGTCTCTTGGAATGGTACTGTCGGGAAGAAAAAGAGGATGAACAATACCAAGGTGCGAAATTAGTAGATGACTCTGGCACATCTGTTTTGCACTAGTAACCGGTTCCTACTGTTGGCAGGGAGATACCGCCCCACCCAGCTCAGGGGTCGAAAAGAGCACAATCCTTCAAACAACTACTGCATACTTAAACATGCTGGAACAACCCTCAACTCGGGCATAACACAGTGTAAGTGCAATCGACGTATCAAGGCGCTTAGGGACACTCGTTATTCAGGCTTGCAAGGCCCCTGGGGTGCTAC
Source organism: Larix kaempferi (assembly GCA_027924585.1). Taxonomy (NCBI): domain Eukaryota; kingdom Viridiplantae; phylum Streptophyta; class Pinopsida; order Pinales; family Pinaceae; genus Larix; species Larix kaempferi. Next base: position 5,915,381 of record BSBM01000909.1, read on the forward strand.
CACGGGAAACAAAGTGAAGCATTTCCACAGCCTCCTTGGAATTCCTCACAACTAAATTCACAAATTGATCAAACAACATAACCACTCTATTTCAGAACAACTTCGTTGTAGCGAACTACCAGCTACCTCGGCTACTTATAGCCAGACCATTCCCGGGTCACGACAGTGGGAATGATTCCCCACTTCCTCTCATCTGTTTGTGGGAACCCACAACGAGGGGAGGTGACCATGCTATCACAAAATATCCCACATGCCGATGTGTGAGCAATCTCCTCACATTGTGCTAATCATACCGGCCTAGCGTGTCATGTGCAAAACATGCCGTTGTCATGTGGTAATCCAGCCGAATCTGTTAGGTGCAATCATGTATAGGGATGATGGGCAGTGGTAACAACACCGCCCCGTACCCCCCCAAATCCTCTGTAATCATCACAAAAAATATGTCAACAAAATATTCCCTCGGTCCTGGTCGCAATACTGCCATGAGTCCCCTTGCTGAAACTATTTGTTTTTGATGTGGCGATCATGCCATGCTTTCTAGCGATCCTTCTCCACCCCTTGGTGAAAGCCAGTGATAAATCGATCCTCTTCTAGCTGCATCAATTGCGCTAGACGTTCATCTAATGCTACAGCATTATCCATGCTCGTGACAGCCGCAATTCGTAGACTTGGAACAATGTACTCCATACGCATAATTGCTTCCTTCCCATATACCAGCTTGAAAGGTGTCTGACCAGTCAACCTTTTACATGTGGTGTGATAGGCCCACAACACTGTTGGGATTTTCAGATCCCAGTCGTTGCGGTTCGCATTGCACACCTTTATCAACGAATGCTCCAATACCTTGTTAAATGCCTCCACCGTTCCATTCACCTATGGGTGATAGGGTGTACTCTTCTTATGTTGTATTTGCAATTCTTCCGTCAAGGAGCTGATAGTGTGATTAAGAAAGTGGCTTCCTTGATCACGCAGCAATATCTTGGAGCAGTTGAAACAAGTGATAATGTGATCAAACAAAAATCGAGCAACCGTTGCCGCAGAGCAATCAACTACGGGTGTTGCCTCAGCCCGTCGAGTCAAGTACTTTGTCACCGTGACAATATACTGTGCACCTGTGCATTTCCGTGGTGGATGGATCGATCCTACAAAATCCACAGCCCATTTTTCAAATGGTTGTAATGTCACTTGAGGTAGCAGCAACATCTCATCGCGTCTGGACGACTTGCCAGTTCGCTGACAAACATCACAAGACCGTGCATAGTTTGTCGCATCATTATGTAATGTGGGCCACCGAAGCATTGCACGTAGTACCTTTCGGGCAGTCGCCCGACCGCCATAGTGTCCTCCCGATACTCCACTAGGTTCCTCAGCCAATATCTGTGCTTGATCATGTGGAAAAACACATCTACGCAATATCTCATCAGCGCCCAATTTATACAATTCTTTCACAATTAGCTGAAAGTCAGTAGCCTTGACAACCAATTGCTTCTTCTGAGTAGTGGTAAAGTCCGCTGGCGTGGTGCTGGTCACCAGAAACTGAAGGATGTCATCAAAATATTGATCAGTGGCGGCAACGTGAAATAGTTGGGCATCCGGCAACTCGTCTTCGATATTAGTCGGTTCCTCCCCTGTTTCAATCGGTGACAAATGATTTGGTCTAGCATTCAACCACCCAGTTTCACAATGACTTCGAAATCAAATTCCTGGAACAAAAATAGCCAACGGCAGATCCTCACTCCCAACACAGGCTTATTGACCAAGTATTTCAATGCAGAATGATCAGTGAACATTTTAAAGTCGCCACCCAACAAATAATGTCTGAATTTCTACAGTGCGTAAACCATGGACACACCTTCCTGCTCCGTAGTAGTGTAATTGCGTTCTGCAGAGGATAGCTTCCGACTGGCAAACGCAATGGGATGATCAAGGTCGCCTTCTCTAAGTTGAGCCAACAAAACACCAAATGCAGTCGATGAAGCATCAACATGGACATGGAATTCCTTACTCCAGTCCGGAAAGACCAAGATCAGTGCCGACGCCATCTTTGCTTTGAGCGTTTCGAAACTATCATGACATTCCGAGCTCCATTGGAATGTCGCGTCCTTCTTCAACAAATTTTCCATAGGGGAAGTAATCACAGCATAGCCCCTGATAAACTTGCGATAATATCCCGTATGACCCAAGGTTGCGCGCAACTGCTTAACAATGGTTGCGGTTGGAACCCTAAAATGAGTGCAATTTTGGCTGGATCAACCAACAATCCCTGCTTACATACGATATGACCCAGTAATATCCCAAAGGGTGCATAGAAAATACATTTCTTTAAGTTCAGCAATATCTGGTGCTGTCGGCATCACTCAAGCATTAACTGCAGATTGGCCAGATGGTCACGAATCAATCCATAAACCATCCACTTGTCCATATATACCTGCAAAAATGTCTGAATAAAATCTTTGAATGCAGCAACAACAACCCGAGAGAATATCGCAGGTGCATTCTTCAAACCAAACGGCATTACCGTGTACTGAAAGCAACCCCATTCAGTAACGAAAGTTGTCTTATGGCTATCTTGGCAATGCGAATCTGGTGGTAACCCGAGAATCCATCAGTGAAGGAGTACATCTCCTGTCCACCCACTCCTTCAAGTACTTCATCAGTAAACGGGGTCGGAAAAGGGTCATGCAAGAAGGCATCGTTCAACTTCCACAAGTCAACACAAATGCGCACTTCACCTGTTTTCTTGTCCTACACCACCATAGGACTGATCTATTCAGACTCTTCCACAGTTTCAATAATACTGGAATCCAACATGTGATCAAATTCTGCCTCGACCTTTTCTTTATGTCGGGGATTCAGCCGATAAGGTCGCTGTCGGACTAGCTTAGCATCTGGTTTTAATGGAATCTTCATCTCTCCTAAATCACCCAGGATTCCCTTCATTTTGGAGAACTTCATGGGAAACACATCTTGAAACTCATGAAGTAACTCAGTAACCTTACTCATCATCTCATCATCCCAATAATCCCCAACATTAGCAAACTTGGGAGTAGCCTCAGTGCCAATATTCATCTTGCGAAGCTGCAATGGTTGACTGAATGGATTACTTAGCGCAATAGGTGGGACCACATCGCGACTTCCTTCAAATTCAGGAATGTTGACATTACGGGGATCATCATCGTCCTCCGGCCCACCACTGATGTTGAAGCACTCCATGAGAGACTGCATCTGACAATGTGTGTGTAGATCGACAGGGTAGGCCGCTGGAACAACCTGAAGTACCATGTCTCGGATGAGCTGCAGGGCATTATGGACATCAAGGTTGGCATCCGCAAAAGTGAACGTATGAGTGAAACAGATCATCAACTCCCCCCATGTTATAATGTCTCAGTGCAACTCGGCTGTAGTGTACCATGAATGCGGTATCTCATCCAAAGTATGGACAAAAGCATGGACCCACTCATCTTTGGGTCGTGCTATCCACACTCGTTGGAATTCCATCACATGATCACTGGGATCAGTCTGGCCATCATACTTTCTAGTCTGATAAACCTTAGTATCACCGAACCGAACCAGCATTAGCCTTCGACACTCTGACCAACCATTAATGAATTTCTTATGTGTCACCCACCACCGTGATGGATTAGCTTTCAGTGCTTCCTCCAAGGCCAGCAATCGCTGTGGTTCTGGGACGCGGTATTCAAATTCTGCTAAAAAGGTGTTTAGGCCAGGCAACCCCTCATAGATAGGAAATGTGATCGTTTCTATCGCAACATGACATAAAGATTGCGTAACTAAGCCACATTTCCAGAATGGTACTTCATGCATTCGATTCTACCAATGTCCCAATGCATCATCAGAGTCAGAAGACGCAGAGCTCTCGCTATGCCACTCCAACTCACCGTAGGCGGTAGGATGAATATAATCTTCAGAAATATTAAACGCGTGGTCCCATCTAGCAAGATCATCATCTTTTACAGGCTCCACGTAGCGGTGTCCTTCAGCCGGATCCAACAAGGCTATGACTCTGAAATCATGATTCTCAAAGGTCATTATTCGCTTCTTGAAGTTCGTTACAGCTCCATTATCATTAGCCCATCCGATCCCCAAGAGCACCGAATAAGAGCTTCCTCCCTTAACCACTTCAATAACATCAAAGTCAGCATAAGCCTTCATGCCCTCAATATCAATTGTGAGCCGCGGAACTCGCCCAATGGGTGTTACCTTCGCATGGTTAACCAACCGGAGCTGCATAGGAGACCAGCTCAATGGGGGACTCCGCATCTTCTGCCATGCCTACTTGGTTAAGAGATTAACATCCGAACCAAGGTCAAGAATCACAGAGTCAACATCATATTCACCAATCTGAATATTCATTCACATCTCTTTGCTAGTCTTCCATCGCTTTAGGGAGTTGACTGCTGACTCTTGCCGTCCTTTAGGAAATGGCGGCAACCATCCCTCAATCTCAACGAGGGCAGCCAGGTCTTAGGCCAATAGCAGACAACTTTCAAGAAAATTTTGCAATGTCCCTAGTGGTGGCGGCCAATCAGCGTTTGATGTGGCATCAAAGACAGGCGGCATATCACAAACAACAGCCTTACTGCGATCTTTCTCCAAGGTGCGACGTGCCTCCAGGAATGTCTCTTGCTATGTATCAATGTCGAAATGTACTATCTTCTGACCAGCCAACCGAATCAGTGGTCGTGAACTATCTTCCCCAGTCATCTTACCTACACGAGTGACAATAGCCACCGAAGCATCTTGTGGTTGCGGCTCTGTAGAAATGGTTGTAATATTTTCACCCTGCATCTGGTTCTGCTACATATTCCCTAGTTGATTGATATTTGGATTAGCATTTGGCAGTGGTCGCAGGGGCTGGTTCTGTAGTAGTTGTTGTACCTGATTTTGTACTGGTTGCTGTGGCTGGGCCTGATTCTGTATCTACGGAGCGTTCCCAGCCTACCATCGTGCAATCAACTGTGGACAATTCTCGACCCTGTGATCATTACCAAAACAAAACATACATTGATTATGTAGCAGTGGGCAGTCACGCTGATAATGCCCCTAGACCACATAGTGGTAACATTGAATAGGTCCACGACCACCTCGACCTCCTCCTCCATGACCGAATCCACCACCGTGTCCACCCATGTATCCTCCTAGGGAGCCTCCCTACTGTTGGTACTGAGGTTGGTTAAATTGTTGCTGCATTGGTGGTGGTGGTATCCCTTGCCCTTGTGGTGCATACTGCAGTTGCTGTATATACTCTGGTTGCGGGGGAGTCATCTACATTAGAGTGTATTGCAGCATGAATTGCTGCGGTTGCTGCTGCTGTGGTGCAAATTGCATTTGTGGTTGTGGTAGCGACTGGGCTACCTGCGATTGCAGTTGTGGTTGTTGATCATCCTTGACATAAAATGCATCACACATCCTCTCTTGTAGAAATCCATATGCACGGAAATCATTGTCATCATGATCCACTAACTTGCAAAATGTGCAATAAATATTTCACGAGGTTGTGACCATTTTCTGCATATATGGGCAATTATCGTGACTGTCCCCAAATACTTGACAAAAATGACACCATGGCATACTGCCGCCATTTAACGAGTTTGGCGCACTTGACACCAAATAATTACGAAAATCCAGGAAACTATCCTTTGTATGCCCTTCTCCTCGACATCGCGTACACCATACTTCATCACGCTATTCCTTGTTCTTCTTCAAATCTTGCAACTATATAGTCAGGTTAGCGAGCAGTGTCTGTATCTGCGACATCCCGGCTGCATTATCTCCAATTGGTGATGCCTCCAATCGCATTGCAATCTCTAGAGCTTCACTAGGCGTTGATATGTTTTGCTGCATTAGCGGTAGCCGAATGTGGGGTAGTAGTGCCGCAATGAACCATTATTTATGTTGGACAGTGCTCATATCAAAACTAACCTTTGCCATCAGCGTCTTGAATCACTGGTCGAAATCCCATACCGTCTCATTGGGATACTGCTTAATTTCCTTCAATTCCGTAATATATTGAGCCTCCATTGAGCCTCCAATTTAGGCCATCTAAATTCAGCAATCAATGCATCCCAAATCTCATCCTGGGACTTTTCTGGGGCCCCCATAGGGACTAGAATAAACTTCATGAACCAATCTAATGCATGACCCCGTAGAGTCGTGGCTAACTATCCTTTCTTAACATCGGCATCAGTGATCTGTTTCATGGTCCAGACCACTTCACATAAAAACCAATAGTGTTCTGGGTTGTCTGTCGCACTTCCATGGAACAATGGTAACTTAGCATCATCGCCCGCAATTCTGGGCTTCCTTCCTCTTGTCGTTGTGCTACTACCAATTGATGAACTAGGTAGTGTTGAAGTGGTATTTCTTGCTATTTGTGAGTCAGTGAGCAGAGGTGTGGGTACATTGGTGCCAGGGTTTGGTCCTGCCTCTGTCCTGGGCATAGCCTGGTCGTCCCTATCAGGACTGTTAGGTCACTTCGTCCCATGTGGTCTTCCTTCACGGTTTTGCAATTCGATCGCAGCAGGACCTTCTCCTGTCCTCTGCCTCTTCTCCTATTGAAACCTCGCTCCTCCTCTTGTAAGACCACTTTCTTCCTCGACTTCGCTCACATTCTCCTCATGGTCTCCACCCATCTACCCCTTACCATTCCATGTACCATTCCCAGTAGTCGCGATACCCACAGCCTCCGCCCACCAGGCTGTCTATTGATCAATGTGCATCTTTAATATACCCTTTTCGCAGATTAGCATCTTAATTGACAATTGAAGCAACAACAGAAAACTTCCCCTTGGTCCTCAGAAGAAGTATCTTTTAGCTTCACTATAGGATTTCTTTGTGTCAACCGCAAATTCAATGATATATCACTCCAAGATGTTATCAAGCCAAACTTCGATAGCCTGCGATGCCTTCTTATGGACTTCCTGCAGCTCCTGAATCAATCCCAGGGTCCAAGCCATCAGCTCACCATCTTGGAAGTTCCTCTTTTGGAAGGTCAACTTTGACAACCACTCGTACAAAATGACTAGGAATTCACAAAAAAACCATTCATGCGGATCGTCGTGAATATATCTTCCCAGCCAATGATCTACTGTCAGTCGCGTGTTCCAGCTTTCTTCTTCAGCAAAGTCCCACAATTTCTGATCGAACCAGCTCTGTATCTCCGACTTCATCGGGTGCCACAACATGGCCTCCTTTTACTCTGCACATGGTCCTGGCAATGGAACCATTTGTTTACCAATGCGACCTCAGTCGACAGGGGTTCACCTCACTGTCGACACATAATGCAGTCTCCCTGGGCACCGGCCCGGGTTGGTTTGAGCCCACCCAGCAACACCCATAGAGCGGATGAGGTCTCACCCGAGGCGTCCAGGAAGGGCAGACAGAACCATGTTTCCACTGAGGGAGGAGGAGAGTTGTGGCTGTGCAGACTAGCTCTATTTCTAGTACTTAACTAGACATTTTAAACATTCGGTATGGAGCTATAACATTTACTTAATCGCAGCATTTATCATCACAATAACAGTAAGCAGACATTGCATCAATAAAATATAACAACATTCATATATCGCAACATTGCACAAAGGTTGTACCAAAACATCATCATTGTATTACTATCAGCCATATACCAGAAACAAAACCATAGATCTCCGTATACATTCACCTTTTTCTTGCTCGCCAACTACTGTGTTTGTCTTATCTCTATCTATATTCTCCACATATATGTGTCTAACATTTACAATTCTCATCTATTTATAGGCTTCTGCCATTACAATATTTGTCCACTTACAAATGATTTCCTAACCGACACTATGGACAAATGACCAAATATCTAACTGACTCAGTCCAAATGACCCCCCAAAACCCACATACCATGGTACAACTAACTCACTATTTCATAATATATGGTCCAAGTGACCGAAAACCCGCCAACTACGGTATTCTTTAACACAAAATATTCCTTTCGTGCCCTCATCCGATGTGTTGTAGCGTCAGCGGTACCACGACATTTCCCCATCAAACCGCCTGCCAACAACACCATGTCCAACTACGCAATACATGGGACTTTTCTAGCCAAGATACTGTATTGGCAAACAATTATACCTTAATATTGTTTAAAGCTATTTGATTGCTTCATTTTATTCAATTAAATTAAATACTTAAATTATATATATTATGATAAAAGAAATGTAATCAATATTATATAAATTAAGACATAAATTATCAATTTCAAATATTATTTCAAATAAAGTATTAACATTTACATAGATAAGTATAGTATAGTGAATATTAACTGCAAAATGATATTAAAAAGAAAAAATATGTTTCAATTTTACGAGTTCATTTGTCGTTATCATTTTCCAACAAACCTAGCCAAAATTAATGCTAGAGGATTTACAAAAACAATATGGAATATATGAAAATAATACGCTACATCACCAGATAGAAAACGTATGCAAGCTGGCGGGAATTGACATTATAGAGTAACACCCGATTTTTCAAATATAACGTTGTGAATTCATATTAATGGGCAGTAAGAAGATAACTACCCGGAATTGAAGGAAATAAATTCTGGAAATCTGAAGAATCTAAAATGTTCAGCGACTTTAAATTACCATGAACTTCAAACTGTCATTGCATTGATTTTTGACAACCATGGAAGATATGGATTTTTAGCCTGGAGGCTGAATAAGCATGCTCTGTTACAGATTTAGATTTATGGTTTGAATAATATAAATACCTGCCAATTGGAAAACTAGCAGTCGATTCTTCAAACCAATCTTACTGCTCTACCCGCCCAACACTCTTCTCGGTTCCACCTCAGCAAAAGGAAACCTTGGTCCTCAAAGAAAACAGAGCTCCAAACTGGAAAAAATAGAGAGTTTGAACTTTAAGTTTCAATGTAGGCAGTGGGCAGGAAGAGCAGTGTGGCGGGATAAGTTTCAATGTAGGCAGTGGGCGGGAAGAGCAGTGTGGCGGGATATCAATGCAGAAAAGTTCGTGACATTTATTATCACAGTGTGGAGGGATATCATCTGTACGTCATGACACATAAACACAATCCATCATAAATGGGCACCTCATAAACCTGATGAGATTATTCACACGAGTGATACAATCCATCATTTACCATTGGTGTTGTAGAAACAATTTTAAATGGCGGAAAAGATCAACTCCATTCCAACGTACAAACCATTTTAAATTTTTGAAAAGATCACCTCCATGCGAACTTAAAAACCATTTTAAATGGCGGAAAATATCACCTCCGTGCGAACATACAAACCATTTTAAATGGAGGAAAAGATAACCTCTGTGCAAACGTACACACCATTTTAAACGACAGAAAAGATCACCTCCATGCCAACGTACAAACCATTTTAAATGAAGGAAAAGATCACCTCCATGCCAACGTACAAACCATTTTAAATAGCAGAAAAGATCAATCGGGTGGCGAAAGATCAAGGGTCCCACTTCCATTCCACATACCCAACATTCACACTAGGATGAGGGGATGGGTGGTTGCGGAATCTGAAACCGCTCTCCATGTAGTAGCACCACATGATTTCGCAAGTTGGAAGGGCGGTAAGGAAAACCACCATCCTCCATTTGTGAAACCACCTTCTCCCATCCTTCACGGTCGTTGGCACGTGTGGATATGATGTGGCCGGTCCACATCACACCTCCTACCCATGCAAATCCTCCACTTCAGGGCTTCTGCCAATGTGTCTCCTCCGTGCTAGACTTCCGTCCCACGTCGCTTCTCCACATCAACCTACACATGCACAGTGGAAAACACCTTTCAATTACACAATCACAACATAATTAAAAACCTTTCAATTACACAATCACAACATAATTAAAAACCTTTCAATTACACAATCACAACATAATTAAAAACCTTTCAATTACACAATCACAACATGCAAGAATGAAATAAAAACACATCATAATCAAACGCATAAGATTCCTTATCTTTATCGAACACAGATCCAAGCAACTGGCTTTATAAGAGTGCTTTTCCACTTACTAGCATCAATATAAATGTGTGGTTGTTTATCAGTTGCAGAAAATTATAGATAAAATGAGTTAAAGGAAGAAATTCATTTAACACATAATAACACATGAATCGTATATTAATAGAAATCCAACCTACAGATCGATGTATTCATTAAATTGGCAACATAAAACATAGTTCAAAGAAATTTGACAAATTAATATTATCCAAAAAAGATGGCCAAGAGAAACCGACTGAATTTCATTAATTATGCAAAAAATTACAATGAATCAATACATAAACATTAGAATAAATTTACCTAAATTATACATAATCCAAATTGAATCGACATCCCCACAACTTGCCCTGATATTCTTCTTCCTGTGTCCTCGTGGTGCCATCCTCCTCCCAAAATATAGGAAGTCTCTTCTTGAATAATGGATCAAACATTTCTTTGAAGAGTTTTACTTGATGTGCTAAAATGTCTATCCTTGCATGAATCATGTTCATCTGGTGATACTTATTCACCACCTTCTTTTCCGAAATAATACTAGACACTTTATTCTAAGTTTATGCTAGTTGTTTTCACCTCATCCTCTATCAGCCCATTCAGAAATTCTATGGCCTTTTCTGCACAGTCCATGGGCTTCTTGTTGAACTTTTCCTTGACTGTTGTTAGGCTTTGCCTAGCTAACTTTATTACACCGTCTTTGTCCAGAATGAAATCGAGATATGGCCTCAATTTCTCTGCCTCTGCAATAATGTCATCCCAAATTACTTGCTTTGCTTCCTGCAGGGAGGTCTCGCCTATAACCTGCTTTATTAATTCATCATATTTCACCTGTAGCCCTCCTAGAGAGGTTAGCCCATGTAGGGTAAAAGCCAAGTGGAAGAAAAGTATAAATAAATGGAGGAGATAGGGTTATTATAATCTTTATTTATTCATTCATTCACTCACTCATTCTCTCATGTGAGTAGTGCGCACAAGTGGATGAGGAGAAATACAAGGCAAGGTTTGTGGCTCGTGGCTTCTCCCAAAAAGAAGGGATAGATTATGAAGAAAATTTTGCACCCGTAGCCAGACACACTTCCATCATAATGGTACTTTCTCTAGTTGCAGTGATGAAGTGGAAGAATTACACCAGATGGATGTCAAGACAGCTTTCTTGAATGGTTTAGTCGATGATGAAGACTTGTGTTAAATAACTGTGTCGAGAAATACCTTCCTAGTTAAGAGGGAGTGTTGATGTATTTCTAACTTCGGAATGTATTTCACTTGTATATTTTATATTGTATTTATATGGCATTGTACTTCTGACAGAGAGGTTTCATTCCTCCGATCAGAAAGGTCATCATTGTATGTGATATGGTTATCAGACTCCCTAGTGGGGTCGGCCCTGAGTATATTAGGATGTTAGGAAAAAATTGCATTAATGAACAAGATACTACTTATATGCAAGTAATGGGTAAGTGGTCGATGGTACTGTACAACATTCCATAGCTACTTATCTAGAATGAAACCTCTTTGCTGACATGTTGGAGTAGACTTGCACACTCTTAACAATGTTCTGGTAGAGATGGAAGGCATCTAGAAAGTTACAAGATATGGATAAATCTTGTATTGAAGCATGATTGGCTAATATAATTGCATGACTGTATGACATATGTCTTTATGTGTAAGAATTTGTTCTGAATACTATGAGATGTTTCTAATCATGCAATTGAACTTGTCATGTAGGAAATACCTTGTACCATCACCTACAAGAGAGACTTGTTTCGAAGAACAAGTGATGATGATTCAGCAAGAAGAAGACTTTGAAGAACTAGAAGTACTCAAGAATCGATATGCAACAATAAATGAAGTAAAACCAAAAGATAATGAAGATCGTGAAAAGGAATATCATACACTAGATGGATGTCAAGACAGGATTCATGAATGGTGTAGTGGAAGAGGAAGTATATGTGGAGCAATCACTCGGGTTTGAGACACCCGACAGGGAGACTCATGTGTGCAAACTGAAGAAATCCTTGTACGATCTGAAGATTATGGGGTGACATTAGAGTATACAAAATTTTGCAGAGACAGTGTAATCAGTCCTAAGAGAATATGGGATGACATTAGGGTACACAAAATTTTGCAGAGACAGTGTAATCAGTCCTGAGATGTACCTACTTAATGGCTTGCTCGCAGAGATGATGAAGACCTACATGGATGAAGACCTATGATGATGCTCTAGTGATCCAGTGTTGATGATCCATTTCCAGTATTGAAGACTTATGCCTATATGTATTGACGCCTGTGTCAAGAGAATACCTTCCTAGTTAAGAGGGAGTCTTAATGTACTATTTGTAACTTCAGAAGATATTATTCACTTTTATATTGTATGTATTACATTTGTACTTTATTGTATCCCTGACAGAGATGTTCTTATTCCTCCGTTAGGAGGTGTCGTCATTTGTATTTGCAAGTGTCACAAGTTTTATTGTAAGTTTCGTAACTTATATTTGATGGGTTATTAGACCTCCTTAGAGGGGTTGGCCCAGTATGTGTTAAGTGGAAGGGTTATTAGACTCCCCTAGGGGGTTGACCCAGTTAGGTTAAAAGGCAGGTCAAGTTAATTTAAAGTATAAATAGACTGGTTGCACCACTATATTTTCTCATTCACTCACACATCCAACTCGCATAGTTGAGAGAGAGGAGTGCGCAGAAGTGGAGGAGCATAGAGGAAGAACTGCTAGAGACATATATATTTTGGGGTTTCATCGTTGTGATCTTTGTATTGGTGCTTATTCTATCTCTGAGGGAGTTGATGGGTTTTTCACCTTTATGGTTTTCCTCGGTGAAATTCTTTATGTCTCTTGTCTCTTGTGTTTGACATGCTGTACATGTTGTTCATAAATCTCTCAGTTAAGATCCTAGATCATATTGAATTAAATGATGAAACGCTAACAAAACAAGGCTACAACCCCTTGGTTTTCATAATTTCCAACCTATAGATAGGACTCCAGACCTCAGTAAATTCCAACTCAATATTTTTACTAGCACCAATTGGATGGAATCCCCATCTCCCTAAGATCACAAGCACCAAACCAAAGGAGACTTCAATCTCCTATCCTTTCTAGATCCTGCCACCCTAATATGAATAAGAAGAACAATACTCCACTGCTATTTTATCACGGTTGCCATCAACCTATACGTGTATCTATGTCCTTGTACCTATATGTCATTATCCATGTATCATTGTATTGATGTCACTATCACAATCCATGTTCATCTCCTACCCTTGGGGGTTTTGAACCTCGATTTGACTAGTAAAATTCCCCAACTTCTCCTGAAGTTAAATGGATGTTGCAGAAGTATTATGATATTAGTCTATAATCATCGATAAGGTTCATTTTTATTTCTTAATACCCTCCATATACCTTCAGACCCAATTCAAAATCCTTTAAAGAGTCTTTTGGAGCCATCTACCCTTGGGGGCTTCAACATAGATTTTCCTATTGATTCTTCCCTTCATTCTCTAATTGTAAATGCAAGTGTTTGAAGTATATTGAAAGTTTCCATGCCTATAATAACTACATAAATGTGTCATATTACACCTCAATCCACTCTAGACATAGTTTGAAAGCATTTAGGATCATTTGGGACATTTTGAGGCTCCATTAGTCCAAGTTTTGAAAATTGACCGAATTGGGAAAAGTTCCAAGATGGGGACATTACACAAGAATTTAACGTAAACAGTGCCTTAAAGGCCAGTTGAAAGACACAAGAAAGTAAGGCTTACTAAAAGCATAAAACCTCATAGTTGTCAAAAGCACTTTCTAAAACTGTCTAAAGGCTCACGATTTGGCTATAGCTTTAGCTTTGGTTAATGTTACCTTTGCACTTTGTCGTGCACTTTCAAGTTTCCAGAGGGCTTCAAAGGAGTGGCATTTGTTAATGAAGTGATTCAAGATAATAGTTTTTGTAGTCATGAACATATTTTTTAGATTCACTCCCTCTTTTGTGTTTATCGATCTCTGTATTCATTGGAAATTGCATAGATTGTATTCCATTTGCATCCAACCTTGGTTTTTCTATTAGAAGTTTGAAGTTTGATTACTTGTCAATTCAATCTCAATGGTTATGAATATTTTTCAAATTGTTAGGTATTTTTTATGTTTCTAAAATTTCCTCTATATGGGTTCTTGGTTTATCTCCGTTAGACATTGCTTATTAAAAGCCGTAGAGAGGAACAATGCAAATTTTGTCGCTTTTTATGTCCTAATACCTTTCAAACACCTTGAGACCCAAATCAGAAGAATTTGGAGCCATTGGAAGCATTCGAGTTATTAATAGTCAAACATGAACAATATAATTATGGAGCTAATATGAAATGGGTTGTTTAAAAAAACAACACAACCTTAGATGTTATTGCTACGACATGTGTCTCTCCTTCTTTTCCTAATTCAATGTTTCTTCTCAATGCCATCTTGGAAGATTGATCTTGTTGTTTATACTTCTCTTATCTCTTATGGACATCTCTTCCTCTTCTTCATCGACTTCTTCCCATGTTACATTGAATCTTCTACAAACCCATCTACAAACAATGTCTAGAATTGGTATTATTTATCAAACAAGTGATTTCTTCATATTGTTAGCATTTTTGCCTTTATGTTTTTTAAATTTATTCTATATGGATTCTTGGGTTATTAATGTTTATAGAGAGGAACAATGAAAATATTTTCACTATTCTAAGGTCTCTACATAAGGTCTCTCACTCCAAGGGTGGAGGTGGAAAAGGCGCTAAAAAATTGGACGACTCACACCAAAAGTTGCAAACGTGTAGCAATGTGGCAGACACACCCAGATAATCGATGGTGGAAATAGGTTCCCGCGCTAGAAAGTGCATGGTGTTTAAACTTGGAAAAGGTAGAGTGGAAACTAAATCATTTACCACATGGAAAGTGTTGGTGGAGCCCTCTATGAAAAGTGGTTAAATTTAAACCACTCCTCGAAAGTTCGAAAACCACCTAAGCATATGTTCTATAAAATGTCTCTTCAAAGTTTTCAAAAAAAAAATTGTCGCTTATTACCTGGAGGAAAAGAACAATCCGTGTGAAACACGTCGTTGTCTTCGTCAACTGGAACAACACCCAAGAATCTCACTTCACAGTTCACAAGTAGCTCGAAACCCTCAGTGTTTAGATTTTGTGTCCCAAATGGCGAAAACCAAAGACCTTCTTCCCTTCAATGAAAGTTCAGATGAAAATGAGAAGCTTGTGTTTGACCCTATTTTCGACCCTGTTTTGTCTATGTGTAGTATTTCGCAATCTAAGGAGAAATTAATGGAGTTTAAGTCACAGGGAAAGGATGTATTTGATGTTTTTGGTTCTTTTCTGTACTATTTTTGTGTCGAACAAACCCTACACTTCCCCGAATTTGTTTGTTGGTGTGTGACGAATTATTCACAGGGCGAAAGGGTAATCATTAATGTAAAAAGGACCAAAATTCTATGCCCAGTAAATGCACAGACTGTCCATGAGGTTCTAAGTTTACGTGAAACATTTCCCAAAAGCCCTGAGTCGTTTAACGAAGAAAATTTTGCAAATTTTATAGAAACAATAGTCCTGCATAAAAAGACAAGTTTTTATTACAAGTCTTGAAAGATGGTCAATCGCATGAAAACCTATCATTCCCATTGAGTATTGAAGTCTTTCAACAACATACCCAGTTAGTTTTGTCCTTGTTGAGTCAAATTTTAGGTCTAGATAGTGATAATTCAAATCACGGAAGTTATGTTAGGTTTCCTTCTCCAATTAATTTCACCAAAGTCACAGTCGAGTCTGGTGTGTTGTTTTAATTTTGATGAATTCCTAGCTGAAGCAATTCATGTTCAGTTGGTGAATTTCAACCAGTTGAACCATTTCAGGTATCAGTCAAATTGTTCAAACATTTCTAAATCCAAGTTTCTTGGTACCATCTTTTCTCATGACCTTAATAAACATGTCAATATGTTTGAGTTCACCCATAAAATCATGGCAGAAATTTACATAAATATTTTTAATGTTGAAATGTATGGTTTTACTGGAACACCATATCTTTAACAGCGAGGGTTTTTGCCCTGGAATTTATTAGACAAAGATTGCATTCAGAAGAACATTTTTTGTGCTTTCAAAAAAGCATCTGATGTGAAATTCCCCCTTAAAGTTGGTCCATTCATCATTAAGAATAAGGTAACCCTCTCTGTAGTAGAAAAATTATTGAAGATTATGTATTTCCAAGAGGCTGAAAGGATGAATTATGATCCTCATCAAATTATATCGTAAAGGAGACATCTAAATGGAAAGAAGGCTTTTGATCATAAAACAGTAGAAGGATTGAAATAAATGGCAAATTTATTCAAATTTGAACAAGATAGTAGGGGTTGGATCAGAGAGATTTTTTTGAAATTTCTTTTTTTAGTGACAATTTCAAAGATCGTTTTGTATAAATTTTGATTTTATAGAATAATAGGGGTTGGATCCGAGAGAAAAACATACAGTGAAGTAATATTTTTTGAAGACTTTAATGAAGAACAGAAGTAATAGTATATCCGAAATAGAGATTCATATGTTTTTACTTTGTTCAGTCTTTTAATTTCTCTTTTGTGGATGTATTTCGTGTTACACCATCTTATCGCTTTGCCTCATAGCTGACTATAATACCTAGGTTATAATTCATTTTATATGCTCTGATCCACACATTTAAATATTATCAATGTTCTTTCTTCCAAATTAATGCAAAATTCATCATAGAACTGGGATTGGCTAAGCTATAACATATAAACAATATTTATCCCGACTTCCGACCTCCGACACGAAGGATCGGCCGCCCCTTTGTTTAATATTATAAAATTGTGAACAACTATATCGAACCATTCACCTATATCCAGAATGGTGAACACTAGAAGGATCGAGCGACCCTTCTTGCAGTTTAGAACTATTCTGAACAGAATACTCGGCAGAAGAAAGGTCGGCCGACACTTCATTTATGAGTGAATTGCAAAAATATTTAACCCGCCTAGGCTGGGACAACAATTCCATACTTTCGACTTCCGCAATGAAATTACAGTTGGGATTAGTATATTGGCTAAGTTATAACATATCAACAATATTTGTCCCAACACGCGACAAGAAGAATCGACCATCCCTTTGTTTAGTAGAGAACTGTAGACACCTATAGGTTACAATTCACCTATATCCAGAATGGTGAACACAAGAAGGATCAACTGACCCTTCTTGTAGCATAGAACTATTTTGAACAGGATACTCGGCACAAGAAAGGTCAGCCGACCCTTCTTGCACCTTGCATGAGAATTTCATCGCCTTTACCGAAGACGCAAATATGTTGCGGATTGCAGATACCTATATTTCTTAAAACGTTCCATCAATACCGATATCCTGCACCCCGAAATGCAGATCGCAAGATGGGACAACAATTTCCGACTCCCTACATCGGTTGTAAATAGTGGGGAATGGAGATTGGCTACAAGAAGGATCGGTCACCCCTTTTTTTAGTATAAAATTGTAAACACCTATATCCAGGAGTTCACTTGTATCCAGAATGTTGAAGACAAGAAAGATTGGCCGACCCTTCTTGAATTCTAGAACTATTATGAAAAGAATAATTGGTAGAACAAGGGATGGTTGCCCCTTCATTGCGTGGCAATTTTTAACAAAGGTAAGGTAGCCATTTAGTTACTGTCAAAATGATTTGGTCTGGTGGGAAAGAAGAGATAAGAAACAATCCAATCAATACTCTTTAATAATTTTTATTTGTTATCTTTGTATGATTTGTAGAGCTTGTTGTCTAATAATTGTCCAAGCTTAATTAAGGTTGCCATCTATTCAATGCAGCTAAATTCCATTCTTAATACCATAAATATTTTCAAATTATTGGGTGGCCTGCAAATACTTTTGTCCAATTTTAAGGCTTAGCTCATTTGATCTCATGGAGGAAGAACATACCTATGGAAGTGGGAAATTTTCTTGCAATATGCATCGGAGCAAGATTAAACCCCTAGATTAATTTTCCTTATATTATATCAAAGATTCAAAATGAATATAACTTTGTTCCATATGTGTAATGTGACATTCCATTGTAGCTCTCTTACCTGATTCTTTGAATTTTCCTTTGAGATAGTTGTTTAGTTATTGCATCAGTTTTGTTGGACTTGGTCCCAGATAGAATGTGCATTCACCAAAGTGCTAGAGTCTATTTGAGTCTATCTAAATTAAATTTCCCCCTTGACCTCGAACAAGGGAGGAAGAGGGCAACCGAATAAAAAAGTACTCAGATCCCCGTGCATTCCATTTTTTATATTATCTATCCTTTCCTATAATTCTTGCACCTCTAGGGATAAGGAAATTTCTCTGAGCCATCCATCTTGCATGATCGATCTGGTACCATTGATATCCTTCCATGCTTAGCCCCACGGCCTTCCGCAGTCTTCAATATCTCAAACGTTGCCTTCCTCGCACCTTGGATCTATGTAGTTATTATCAACTATCGATCTAGCCCCTGTCCGCATCCTGACTCCCGACATCTGGAAAGAAGGATCGGTCGCCCCTTCCATTAGTAGAGAATTGGGAATTCACCTGTATCCAGAATGGGGAATAGAAGAGGGATTGACCAACCCTTCTTGTTGTATTGAACTATTACGAAACAAATCTTGGGTACAAGAAGTTTCATCCTAGCCTTCATTTACGAGGGAATTGTAAAAATATTCAACCTCCGAAGGCGAGGGTGTCACTTCATGTATATGAAGGATGGTGAACACTAGAAGAAGATAGAGATAAGGGTCGACTGACCTTTCGGCATCACCTTGTAAATAGGTTGAAGTCTAACTTGAAATGAATATGGGGGTTGCATATTCAAGATTCTCTTAACCATGGTGATGCATAGATGTCGTTACCATCTTTGCATAACATTTTATTTAACATCAACTAGAACACCAGATGACTTCACACTTGGCAGCTATCGCAGTATACAGAACTACGCTGAATCTCTAATGTATTCACCAGTTTGCTACGAATTCGTCAAACTATGTGCTTCTTCTTCACAATCATGCACTTGTATTCCAATTAACCAATGTGCAATTACCATTCACATACATATAAATTAAGCACAAAAACTCACATAAAATCGAATAAAAAACATGTGATAAACTCATACACATAAACAAGAAGGATTAGCCGCCCCTTCTATGATGATCGTTCGTTCTATGATCGATCCTTATCCCAAACGACTCTATAAAATGTGCATTCTATCTCTCCTGGATAATGCTAGAAAATTTGATCTTAATCAATCAATTTATTTTGAAAATGAGGGGTCGTTCCCTAACCATCAATCATTAGCATGAACATTTTCAAGTATACATCTAATATTAAAACACTAATTTATAATTATAGACATTGTATGCATTCTTATATTGACTGTTTTGCAGATAAAGCATGGCTGATTTGTTGAGCCTTAGTAACTAACAGGAAATCCCTTGCTTTGAATTGACAAAACATCACTACCTTCCTCCATTCACAAATGGATGGTATGTTGAGATGGAAGAACCAGATAATTTGTACCCGAATATATATCTATTCTACTTGGATTTAGAGGGAAAGCCGATTAGAGCTGGGATATTAACATATGCGGAACCTGTTGATTTTGATAAAAAATTGTGAGTTCAAGCTGAAGCGATCATTGGTGAAAAGTATGGCCTTATACAGTGTGATCTTATGGTTTCTGATTATCAACCAGATATAATGAAAAATGGTCCCAATCTAGATCCGATTTCCTTTGCGAAGCAAGGGTGGGATTTTCCCTCATATGTTGTTTTTAATCATTCTGGAATTGATACCGGGACATCCTTGAAGAAAGGAATTTTGTCAGTATGGAGGAAAAGAATGTTGGTTGGGAAAACTTCCTCTGTATTACATTATATGAATATTAATAAGGGGCCAATAACGGTATGCCATGAAAAGATTCTAACGTACAATAGAAGAGCATTTCTCCAATATATTGTAAAAGATGTGGGGAAATCTACCTTGAAACAACTCAAAGGAAGTCCTTCTAAAGTGATGTTGCAGAAAGCAACTAAGAGCTTCGAAACTTCAAAAGAAGTTCAACAATATCATATCAAATACTTTTTGTTTGATGAGAATTTTTTTTCCATTGACGTAACAAGATGTGTTGTTGAGCCTCCGCACTTACAATATCGAAATGTTGATTAGGAGGTCATGCAAAATATGGTTGTATCACTTGTACATACATTTACAACAACATTGAGAGATGTTATTCTATTGCCTTTCAATAAGGAGACTAGATTTCCCTTTCTTCCTGAAAATGAAAAAGAAATTGATCTGCCATCAGTAAATGTTTATATATTGGATGGGCAGCCTACCATTTCTAAGCAGAAAATAATCATTGCAAATGATCAATATAAACAACTCCATAAAAGGTATCAGCATCAAACAACTCATCTTCTACATAGAGACATTCCTCAGGACATCATCAGCAAATTATGTAAGCAAAAAAATTTATCAAACAAGGAATTTGTAAACACTACATTCATTTCTTCAGTTGAAAAAACAAGGGAGATATGGTTATTGTGTGGTTCTCCATCCCACTTGGGAAAGGGAAACGCTTCCAGTGATGTTTGGACAGTATAGAATTTTTCTTCTTATCAATCAAATTCTTTAGATTGTTGCCTATGTTATAAAATTAGGAAATTAACTGGAATATTCAATTTTATATGTTTGCAGTGTTTCCAAACTCAATGTATGGATATCTTTCTTGTTAACGAGGAGAGCCTTAAAGAAAAGCTAACTCTTGTTTTGACATCAAAACGACTATGGAGCAAATGGCAGTCTATATTCGAGCTTTACAAAACTGGCGCCTTGGATTGCTCGTCGAAGAGCATCGCTCAGGATGATTTTTCTCTAAATAAAATAAAGAGTTATGGCTCTAATTTTTTCAGCCCATTGCATGATCTTGATGAAGATGAATTGACCGCTATGGCAGGCAATATAATCAACGGATCGATTTGGTTGAGCACATCAGTCGATAAAAAGTTTTGTGCAGAAACTTTAAGTCAATATTGCAAACGAATAAAGGACGAGAGGTCAACCAAGCATTCGATCGTTGAATATTTCAAAGTTAATGATGTTCAAACTGATCGATCACAGAATGTCACTGACAATAACGTCATTGAAATATATAAAATTGCACCAAACCATCTTAAGCAACTGTGCAGTATTTTATGCTCGAGAAAGCAACCAAAATATCTGAGTAAAAAGAGAAAGAACGAATGTGAAGTGGATATTGGTACCAAAATACCAATTGATGCTTAGAAAATATTGAATTTATATATCAATAAAGAGAGGATGTCCATTGAAGACGTCGAAAATAGTTCACAGTTTGTTTGTCAATGTTGTTACTTTGATTCTTTGGTCACTGCACTCAGAACAATTCCATTTTTTGATGTGACAATCAGCTGTGAATTTGTTGTTGTGGATATGTGTTGTGCTATTCCATGGACAAAAGAAGACATGCTGGAATTTTTGTACTACTTAGAAACAATTCAAAAGGAATGTACTTGTATTTTTCTAGCTGATATGGAGAACTCTTGTATGATTTCTAAAGCTTTCACAAGTTGGAGCAAGAAATAAAAAAAACATGTTACGGCAAATCCTACAATGGGAGTATATAGAGAATTCTCCGGGGACCTGTTTATAGGATTCTCTTATATACAATGTTGGTGCATTGGAAATGATGAGGATATTTTATCTACCTCTGAAATTGATATGGATTGGAAAGACGAGGGCCTACCGATGCTTGATTTACCTTGGCCCAATGTTAACAGCGATAGTGTGAGGAGCCATGTGTTTCCAAAATAAAGGACACAGGAATTTTGGGATCACATAGTTTCCATATAGGTCTCTTTTGAAGGCATAGTTCTTTTGTTGTATGCAAGAGGCAGGCTTCATTTGTTCGTTGACCAGGTCTCCAAAAATAATAGTTATTTCTATTGTGGAGACAGTACAACAATATCTATTCATGAACAGTTTCTATCATGAATTGGCTATAAAACAAGGTATTTCTATTAACATTTTCAGATGTCTTTGAGTTTATTTTACTTTTTTCTCAAACAAGGTATTTCTATTAACATTTTCAAATGTCTTTGATTTTATTTTACTTTTCTCGATCGGTTATGTTCAATAACTTCTTTAAATTACTATTCTACTACAACTTCAAATAAAGAGCATACCCAGGTATCCTCCAATCGAATTAGAATATCCGATGACAAAACTGAAGGTGATAGACAATCTACAAAGAACTACAAAATAGGACAAGAAGGTAAAAAATTATTTTTCACAGATCATGGTTAAATTAAGTCAATTATGAAAGGGGATAGTGACCTGCAAAAAATTATATAAAATGTATACCTGCATATTTCCAAGTCAACATGTGGATCATCCACAACCAGAGCAGGCATCGACGATGTCCCTGGAGATTGGCCAGCAAGTCACATTGGAGAATAAGGGACCAGGCGAGATCTTGGACAATAATGAACAAGGAGAGAGCTTGAACAATGCAACACAAGAAGAGGGATTGGCCAATATTGAACTTGGAGAGGGCACCTTGGTGTCAAAATGTGGTGTCTCTAGCTATGTTACTCACTAGTCAAATGTTGGCCTTCCATTGACAGGTAAAAGACAATATTTTCTACTTAAATTGATAAAAAAAAATATTCCAGAGTATATATAATGACAAACAATATTTCTGTGCAGCTCCCCATACAAAAATGTTATTGATATTAGAAATGGAAGGTTTTCTATTTCACAAGAAAGTCAAAGAAAATTACTCCAAAAGAGATAAAAAAGGGGAAAGAGTAAAAAAGCGGGAAGAGACTACTCTAATAAATGGTGAATTTAAACATAAAAAAACTTCATATGAGTCATGAACAAATGCCATTCGATTTTTGGATGTACTTCTTTCCAAATTCAATGTTGGGATTCGGTCATCTAAATGTGGTGTCACTGAGGGGAAGCTACTGCTTACAAAATTTTTGTTGGCATGCCGTAAAGATAAATCATATGAGCAATTTTATTTATTTATTTGTTTTCAAGATAGATATACCTCCGATGAAGAAGGAAATACACAAAAAAATATGGAGAGTGTATGGAAGGAGTTCCCAATGCAAACTTCAGAAATTAATACATCAATGATTGTTTTGGAGGGTGATGTTGAGAAAGCAGTTCCATTTCAAAACTGTATTTCATGTAAGCCCTTTATTGGATCGTCCCTTCGGACATATACTGAATTGGTACATGGAGTTTGGCAGCATTTGAGTAAAATGAAAGAATCAGCTGATATCATAAACTATCAAATGTAACCTATCATTGCCTAAATTTTCTAGATGTAATCTATCATTGCCTATTTTAAACCATTCAATGTGTTTTTTGTTTTTTCCAGAGACGTTGCTATTTTCATTTGAATGTAACATATTATTAGTTCAATGTGATGCTTTTATTAAATCAATTGAATCTGTTGTGATCATTAACTTCATGAACAAATTGTTGTTTTTGTTGTTATATATATAGTCATTGTTCTTGTATGTAGTGAGGATATCACCGCAAAAGAAACTATTGGTCTTGGGAGTAGAGGGATTGCTCTTTGGAGTTCAGATGTTTTCCAACATTGAAGATTCTTCCAAACAACCTCATTTTGTCCATAAATGCTATCGTTATTATACACGCATGTTCAGCCGCAAAATTATCAATGTTTCCAGAGAGCATTTCGACGTTGCTCTGTGGTTTTCCAGGCTCGACAACATGGAAATAAAAAATTTCTTGGGTGTATTTGAATGGTTGAAAAATGAAGAATTTGTATTTATTTGGGGTCGAGAACAATGCGAACCTAGTACTATTTATAATCACTCAATGTCTGCATACTATAATGTTGGTGAAGTACCGAACATATACAAAAATTCCTTCAAGGATGTACTTATCCAATATGGAGATATATATAAAAAAATGGACATGTTGTTTATAGATGAAGGGAAATATCAATCAACAAATAATAGCAAGGAAAACTACTTGAAATTGCCAACTAGTTGGAAATTTGACGGTTCACAAGAGAGAGATATAACTATAAAAACAATGTTGTGTGCTCTGTTGAATTATCTTGGGCCTCATTTAAAAATGGGGCGTTGGTTAAACAAATTGAATTTGAGATGACCGTCATATTGTACAAAACAAATTCATTTAGTGATTTGTATATTTTTTACAGTTACTCCTACATTTAATTGATGTAAGTTTTATTGCACAGTTCTCATCTTATTTATGGACATCATGCCATGTATCTAGTAATGTGCTTAAAAAATTGTTGAACATGAAAGCAATATACTTAGAAACATTAAACCATAATATTTTATTGACTGGTTTGTGTGTGTGTCTTTTGTTTGCAGATAGTACTAGACGATTTGTTTCTAGTAAACCATTGATCATTTTTTATTTCAATAAAATTTTGTTACATGCAATACATAGAAAACAGAAACTCAGATTGCGACGACCACTGGACATCGAAACATCAACAAAGTATTATTTTATACGCCCATGCTTAAAGGAATTTTTTGAAAAATGCTTTCGTATTTTTGAGGTTGGGGTATGGACATCTGCTCAACGAAAAAACATTGACAAGTTTTTGCCTAGATTATTACAAAGAACAGGATTGAAAAGGGAACAATTTAGATTAATTTTAACAGAAGAAAATTGTTCTTCCATACCCAGAAAGGGTTTTCAGGGTGTTGAAAATCCTAATGTATATTGCAAGACTTTAAGTATAGTTTGGGACACATTGAACCATGGTTGGGATCAGACAAATACTGTGATTGTTGATGACTCCAGAGAAAAACATGTTTCTAACAATGAAGGAAACTATATTATAACAAAAACTTATAATTATTCAGACGATGTCAATGACACATTTTTGTTAGATAAATTATGGCCTTGATTGCTGCACCTGGATGGCGTGAGCGATGTGAGTCCAATTGTGAATAAAATAAAAATGGAAGTATTTTGTTAAATAATACACTTGAATGTTTGTTTGTACTAGTATGTCCAATTTCACTGTGATTATAATTCTTGTAAAGTGTCGAGTTTGGTTTCCAAAAATGTAATTTTGTTTAAATTGTATTGTTAAATCACAAAACATATCAATCTGTGTGCTTGATTTATCATTCATATAATTTATATGTAGGTTATGCACTAGTAAATTTCTTTACTTGATTCATATTGTTTCACATTCTACAATTACATAACAGTCATTAATATCATCATATTAAGTTAATTTGCTAAGTTAAGTTATTAAGCATCTAATTAATAGCTTCATAACTAGGCTTATGTCTATCATTCTAAGAACATATAGGAGGCATCCATCCATCAATGAGGTTGTGACAGCATAAGCATACATGTATTACATAAATGGAGTTTAGCCATTCATCATTCACATACAAAATTAATACAACAGATAGCTTATGCAATTGAAAGAAACCTCATTCATGAATATATATTAACCTCCTAACAGGCTTAACATAGCATATTCATGGCTTACATTTATTTACACATAATTTCATTCCACAGATTGAACATATCAAGCATAATTAAATACATGAACATTATAATCCATTTTTTGTCAAAAGAAAAAATCATATTATTGTTATTCAAAACTCAATCAAATAGTACATGATGTTCCATGAGGTTACTTGACTCACTAGAGAGCCGAAGTAAACCACATATTGTCAAAAGACTTCCTGGAAAATTACAATAATTTCTGAAAAACAGTCTGAGAATTTCATCCTCCTACCAGAAAAATAAAAAACTTTCAGCTATTTAGAAACTTAGCCCTTCTAGGTAAAAAAGCAGTCCAAAATATGGCTTAGTCAAAGAACTTTACTGATCCCTTATCAAAACATAAGTGATAAATAATTTCCTCCCAAAACAAATAACCAACTTCTTTTTTCATTGCATCTTTTGAAAGCTTATCTGCATCAATGTTGTGCTACCTATATATATGATCAATAATTTCCTCCCAAAACAAATAATCCAAATTTTGTTGGCATATGCTATATGTTATTTCGTTACAGATGTAATAATTGCATTTCTCAGACCAAAAGGTTCTAAGAAATTGCATGGCAATTCATTGCAGTTAATCATTATGGGATCTTTAATGCTCTTCTTAAACACAAAGACCAATATGGGCAATTTGTTAGTCGTCATATTCCATAGAAAAAGTGCTTCTATTCAATTTCTAAAGGGTAATCTTGCTATGAGTGATTTTTCATTTCCTGGTTGTGTTGTGGTTAAACGCACATTAGTAACCTCACTATACTCAATGTGCCAAATCAAATATGCCACGTGTCACAATATCACCGTTCCACATGTCACAATATCATCGTTCCACTAGTCACCCTAGGATATCATTGTTACAATTCCCTCCTAAATGAAGGGTCGGCCGACCCTTCTTATTCCCAATATTATTTTCATAATAGTTCGACACTACAAGAAGGGTCATTCGATCCTTCTTGTATTATCCATTATGGATATAGCTGAATTGATGGATAAAGGTTTTGATAATTAACTATGGAAAGAAGGGGCGACAAATCCTTCTTGCCATAAAATGGAAGTTGGGAAAAACCATTTTTGTATGATATAACTTCCAAGGTGTTCTATTTTTAAAATTTCCTTGTAATTGAAGGGTCAGTCGACCCTTCCTATTCCCTGTATTATTTTTAGATTAGTTTGACACTGGAAGAAGGGTCGGTCAACCCTTCTGATTACCAATATTTTTTTCATAATATTTCGACACTGCAAGTAGGGTAGGTCGATCCTTCTTGTGTTCTCCATTATGGATATAGCTGAATTGTTCTATTTGACATCCATGAATTTACATTTCCCCTCAGAAATTTTAATGCTTGTTATACTATACCCTATACCCTGCACTTCTTAGTAATTAATCTTGGTCATTATGTTGTGCCCTCTTGCACTGCTAGCAGGTTCCTTCACCGGCTAGCTGGCTGCAACTCTGGTACCTCGGACCTCTACACATTCAAAGAAACCCCATTCTCTCTACTCTGTGTCTATTGGGGAGCGCCATGTCTACTGGGGAGCTTCCCTATTCTCTCTGCTCTGTCTCTAACTGGGGAGCTTCCCCATTCTCTTTGCTCTGTCTGTAACTAGGGAGCTGGCCCATTCTTGAGGAATAATTCCTCCCAACTCATTTATGAGGGAATTGTGCAAATATTCAACCTACGAAGTATAGCCTGTGAATTCATGTATAACCTAAATTGTGAAGACTGCAAAAATACTAAGCACAAGAAAGGTAGGCCGACCCTTCATTAAAGCTGGAAAAAATGGTGAAAATGACCCCTGGAAAAAACTCATAGTAAAATCCACACAGCAGGTAATTTTCGAAGATGAAATATAATAAAAGGAAACAGAAACAAAATCAGCATATTTATTAATTCTGTCAGGTTAAATCTGGGCCATAAGATTAAGACAAGTCGACGGCTGCAATCTAATCTGGGGAATCCGGGTTGCGGGTTGCAGAAACGCATGTTGCAGATCCATTATTTAAACTATTCCCGCAATCCGCAATCATGTATAACTAGATAGCCACTTCAACAAGCTATATCATAATGTGATGGTGCATGCATTTTTCTGAAACCATGAATTATGGGAGGCATTCTATCAGAGCAGTTTTGACTACTTTTTCCATACTTTCTCAATTTCCAAAGTTTCACAAACTTGCCATACTTTTTGAGAATGATGTCAGATTGCAACACTGACTAAATGATAGCATGGTAGAACTAGAACACCATCTTGTGTCTTTCCAGCCTCATGACACATTCCATGTCATCATAGATGCCATGTCATCATACATGCCATGTCATCATAGATGCCATGTCATCATACATGCCATGTCATCACTTCCTTTGGCGTCAGTTCTCTCTTTGAGGCTCACACATGTGAGATATTCCCTTTCCAAAATAGAGATTAATTCATGTATAACCATAATGGTCAAGAATGGAAAAATATAAATCACAAGAAGGGTTGGCCGACCCTTATGGCAGTCTGAAACTAGTATGAAAATCATATTGGGAAGAAGAAGGGTTGGCCACCCCTTCATTTATGAGAGAATTGTGGAAATATTCAACCTACGAAGTATAGGCTGTCAATTCATGTATATCCTGAATGGTGAAGACTGCAAAAATACTAAGCACAAGAAGGGTCGGTCGACCCTTCAATTAAAAGAGAAATTAAATACAATTAATCTACGAACGTTGGGACAACATTTCCCCACTACCGACTTCCACAATATGTGGCGGCGATCAGGACATTGGCTATGATATAACATGTAAACAATATTTTTCCTGACTTTCGACTATTGACAAGAAGGATCGGCCGCACCTTCTTTTAGTAGATAATTGTGAACACCAATATCCAACAACTCACATGTATCCAGGATGGTGAACACAAGAAGGATTGAACCACCCATCTTGCAGTCTAGTACTATAAAATAATAGTAGGCAGAAGAAGGGTCGGTCGCCCCTTCATTCATTTATGTCGAGCCTTGTTCAAAAGAAAAAGTATGGTTTTGGAACCTGGATTTTACCACTTTGGAAATGGATTTTGTAGTTTCGGAACCGGTTTGGTCACTTTTTGAACCTTGATTTGACACTTTCAGAATCAGTTTTGGCAATTTTGGAAACGGTTTTGGAACTTTTGGATCTAGTTTTGGCACTTTTGGAACCTGGATTTGGCAGTTTTGGAATCAGATTTTGCTTTATTTTTTAGTTTAGAAAGGCAGTTTTAGCCCCGTCTTCAAAGTGACTTGAATATTTTAGACATTGATTTTCGCACCTTAAAATTTAGAACATTTACAAATGAAAATTGCAATTTTCAAATAAAAAATTGCATTGCTTGATTTGAAATTCACACTTTTCAAATCAGAAATTGCATTTGTTTATTTTAAATTCACACTTTTTGAATTGAAGTTCATAGTTTTATAACAACAAACTGCAATTTAAAGTTCATAAGTAGTAAAAAAACACACCATTCCAATAGAAAAACACCATTTTCAAAGCCAATATTGCCACTTTCAGAAGGTCCTTTTCAATTGCATTTTTTTATTTTAAATTCAACTTCAGAATAATTTAAAGTTGCTGAACGTTTTAGAACAAAGGAGAGAAATGATGCATGGAATTAAGTTTGTGAGCTGAAATTCATCGAGGAAGAAACATAAACAATTGATAACATTCTGCGGAGCTAGAAAGTCTCGAGATTTCTGGTTATCATGGGACTAACTATAAAATGTAGTGGAAATGGGTGAGGTGCACATCTTTAAAACGAGTAAAACAAATTATGCGTAGTTAGAAGAAGCTGCCAGCATTATCTGGAGGCACAAAGATTGGAAGATAGCCTAGGCACGGCGGTATTGCATCTCTCTCGAATACCTGCATAGAAAACAAATAACTGTTTATCACACTACCGTAAAAAGAAACCATTTCTAGCAAATTAAAAAATAATCGTTTTATTGCAGCCAATGCATGAGCACACATATCATCATGCACAATAAAAACAAAGAAACTATTCCTAAATTTCCAAGTGCACCATAACAGTTGGTCTGGGCATCCCACTTGGATGAGTTAGCTCCTAACACAGTTGTTATGGGCATCCCGCTTAGACAGGTTAGCTCCTAACACCATAGTTAGTGGAAGTAAAGGAATTCAACCAATGAAATATACTTTGCAAATGATAAGCAAACAGTTAAATTAGACATGTGTATAATAATGACTACAAAAATTCTTTCTCACTGAGAAAAACCTTTTGTGGATATGTAGTCTTTCAAGGTTAGGAAGTTGCTCCAATAAGTTGAGAAGAGGAAGAGGCTTTAGAATATGGATATCAAGATTCTTCAATGATTTCAAGCTACCTATTATCTCCCCAAATTTCCTTCCAGGAAAATGGTGCAATAGATCCATTATATGAGAACGTTTCTTCCTCTACCATCTACCTATATGAGAACGTTTCTTAATCTCCATATGTCCTATCCTAGTTGCAGGAACATAATGACAAATCCATGCATACCCAGGGAATATAAGGCAAACAAACTGAAAATTCCATTTCAATTTGCTGTGAGTGGTCACTGTGTCGATGGATTAGCCTATATATAGTGAGTGGCCACTGTGTTGATTGATTGAATGGGATGGGAGTCTGGGACGGATGGGGAATAGTAATTATCACAGTATGGCGGGATCATGGTGGTCAAAGATATCATCTGTAGCAACTACATATTTTGTTGGGGTAATCGTACACGTATCATTCCAATCGATTCCTTGAAAATCCAATGGCCAACATGCCTGCTTCCAACACATTAAATGGCCTATAGGAGGCTTAATAATATTCACCGTAAATGATGGATTGTATCACTCGTGTGAATAATCTCATCATGCTTTTAGTCCACATAATGTTTATGTCTTATCACCAACAAAGTCTCTGGTTGGGGTCAATGGTAATTATCATAGTATGGTAATTATCACAGTATGGCAGGATCATAAGCTGGGCGCATGAAACCATTTGGGTTTGATGGCTGATTAGAACATGAAACATAGGCACATAATATTCAAAACATGGTCTTTGCCTTTGATACCTTTGTTTTTGGAGGATTTAGGTGTCAATATTTCCAATCCATAGGTCTTAACGATTGCAAGTATCTAGATGATTCAATGTGAATGACCAAGATAATAGGGTGTACTGGCAGCTAGAAAGGCAATGATACCATGAGACCACAAACGATACTATAATTATTCACTTCCTCTTGCAGTTTTCCCAAGCATATTTAAAAAATAGTGTTTAATAGAGAATAAAATGTAGCATGGATTCAGTGGTGCTCAGAGGAGAAAATATTCTATACGAGTCAATACTATAATTAAACTATATTTCTAATACTCAATTCGCCAAATCAAATATGCCATGTGTCACAATATAAACCTTCCATGTGTCACCCTTGGATACTAGATATCAACATTTAAACAACAAAATTTATAGACGTTTTGCTTCAAAGGCTTGGTTGGCAAGTGGAAATATTCTCAGAGAAAGAGTGGTCTTTCTTTTTGCAAGGTCTTCTATTGTTACAATTCCCTCGTAAATGAAGGGTCGGCC
Organism: Larix kaempferi; assembly: GCA_027924585.1. Taxonomy (NCBI): domain Eukaryota; kingdom Viridiplantae; phylum Streptophyta; class Pinopsida; order Pinales; family Pinaceae; genus Larix; species Larix kaempferi. The sequence continues at coordinate 5,946,633 of BSBM01000909.1, forward strand.
GACCCTTCTTATTCCTAATATTCTTTTCATAATAATTTGACACCGTAAGAAGGGTAGGTTGATCCTTCTTGTGTTCTAATTGTGAGGTTGTAGATCGTAGTGATTGTTTGTTCACTGTAGAAATTGAATAACTATTACATTTAATAATACATGCATCAACATTGAATAGAGTTCCCACACAATCACCCTTAGCAAAAACCATAGATTACTAGACCATTTTACACCCTTTGTGAGATAAAAGGAACCTGACATGAACATGAATAAGTTTTCTTAATAATACTAGGTTACACGCAAAACCTGGAATGCATAAAACTCCATTGATCCTCTTCACTATACCACCAAGGAATTTGATCAAGACTCTGTAATGACAAACTATGTTGAGAGGAGAATCACAAATCCATTATTCGAACTGTTCCGGCAATCCGCATTGCAGGTTGCGGAAACGAAGAACGCAAACATTTACAATAATCTTCCTGAAATCCACAAATGCGGATTGCGGGAATCAAATCCGAATATCCAGTAATTCACCTATATCAAGACTGGTAAACACAAGAAGGATCGGATGACCATTCTTGCAGTCTAGAACTAGTATGAAGATAATATTGGGCAGAATAAGGGTCAACCGCCCCTTCATTTATGAGGGAATTGTCCAAATATTCAACCTATGAAGTATAGGTTGTCAATTCATCTATATCCTGAATAGTGAAGACTGCAAAAATACTAACATCACAAGAAGGGTCGACCATTCCTTCATTTAAAAGAGAAATGAAAAAATATTAAATCTAGAAAGGTTGGCACGACAATTCCCCACAACCGACTTCCGGAGTATATGGTAGGGGTCACAACATTACCTAAGTTATAACATATAAACAATATTTCTTAGGACTTCTGACTGCTGACAAGAAGGATTGGCTACCCCTTCTTTTAGTAGATAATTGTGAACACCAATATCTGACAATTCACCTGTATCCAGAATAGTGAACACAAGAAGGATTGTACCACCCTTCTTGCAGTCTAGAACTATTATGAAAATAATAGTGGGCAGAAGAAGGGTCGGCTGACCCTTCATTCATTTATCTCAAGCCTCATTCAAAATGGGGTGTCGGTTAATGAAATTCAACTTCAAATGACCATCATATTATGCAAACACCAATTCATTTGATAATTTGTATATTTTTTACTACTTCAAATGACCGTCATAATTATTATATCGGAACACCGCAAAAACCAATTTCAAAAGTGGCAATATCAAAAGAAAAAGTATGGTTTTGGAACCTGGATTTGGCAATTTTTGAAATGGATTTGGCAGTAAAATCCACACAGCGGGTAATTTTCGAAGATGAAAAATAATAAAAGGAAACAGAAACAAAATCAACATATTTATTAATTCCGTCAGCTTAATTCTGGGCCATAAGATTAAGACAAGTCGACAGCTAAGATCTAATATGGGGATTGCGGAAGATGAGTTATGGGGGTTTAATTGTTTTGAAATATATACAACATTCCTGCAATCCACAATTGCGGGTTGCGAGACTACTACTCGAAATAAAAACAAACCAAAGTTTCCCAAAGTTTCCTGCAATCCGCAATCCGCAATCTGAATTGCGAGTTGCGGAAATGCGTGTCGCAAATACATTACTCAAACAGTTCCCGCAATATGCAATCATGTATAACTATAGATAGCCACTTCAACAAGCTATAGCATGATATGATGGTGCATGCATTTTTCTGAAACCATGAATTAAAGCGGGCTTTTTCTCAAGCAGTTTTGACTACTTTTTCCATACTTTGTCAATTTTCAAAGTTTCACAAACTTGCCATACTTTTCCAGAATGATGTCACATTGCAACACTGACTTAATGATAACACCAGAACACCATCGTGTGTCTTTCAATGCCATTTCATCATACATGTCATGTCATCATCACACATTCCATATCATCATAGATGCCATGTCATCATACATGCCATTTCATCACTTCCTAAGGTGTTAGTTCTCTCTTTGACGCTCACACGTGTGAGATTTTTGCCTTCCAAAATAGAGATCAATTCATGTATAACCATAAGGGTCAATACTGGATAAATATAAATGACAAGAAGGGTCGGACAACCCTTCGGGTGGTCTAGAACTAGTATTGAAATAATATTGCGCAGAAGAAGGGTCGGCCGCCTCTTAATTTATGAGGGAATTGTGCAAATATTCAACCTACGAAGTATAGGCTACAAATTCATGTATATCCTAAATGTTGAAGACTACAAAAATACTAAGCACAAGAAGGGTCAGTCGACCCTTCATTTAAAAGAGAAGTGAAGAACAATTAATCTACGAAGGTTGGGACAACATTTTCCCACTACCGACTTCCTCATTTTGTGGCAGGGATCGGGACATTGCCTATGTTATAACATGCAAACAATATTTATCTTGATTGCCAACAAGAAGGATCGGCTGCCCCTTGTTTTAGTAGATAATTGAGAACACAAATATCCAACAATTGACCAATATCCAGAATGGTGAACACAAGAAGGATCGAACCACCCTTCTTGCAGTCTAGAACTATAATGAAAATAATAATGGGCAAAAGAAGGGTCGACCGCTCCTTCATTCATTTAGCTTGAGCCTCATTCAAAAATGGGGTGTTGGTTAATGACATTCAACTTCAAATGACCATCATATTATATAGACATAAATATCAGAAGAAAAATTATGGTTTTGGAACCTAGATTTTGGCACTTTTGGAAACGGATTTAGCAGTTTCGGAGCCGGTTTGGTCACTTTCGGAACCGGATTTTGCACTTTTGGAACCATTTTTTTGGCTATTTAGGAACCAGTTTTGTCACTTTTGGAACCTTGATTTGGTACTTTCGGAATTGGTTTTGGCAATTTTGGAATCGGTTTTGGCACTTTCGGAACCGGTTTTGGCACTTTTGGAACCGGTTTTGGCACTTTTGGAACCTGAATTTGGCAGTTTTGGAACCGGATTTTGCTTGATTTTGGAGTTTAGAAAGGTGGTTTTAGCCCCGTCTTCAAAGTGACTTGGACTGGAATAAGTCCAAGTTTAATGAAATCGGCGTTATTTGCTCCTGGGGCACGAAACCCAAACTAGTGAGCGAGCTTGGATTCTTTTAGCTCCCACATGTGCATATGGCCATTGTGGATGTGTTCATGATGGCCATGCTCGATTGAGATCCTTCGAATCAGATTTGAACCCCTTGCGCAAAATTGGCATGGCATTCACTGAGCAAAACCCTACTTCTGGAGATGGAACAATAGCATTGTTTCCAGGAATTTGAGGCATGGTGGGGGGTGTCCCCTAGCTGAAAACCAACGTCCCTAATCCATCAAGATTGGCGGATTCATGACTAGAGTCAAATTTTTTGTGCTATGGTAATTTTTTCCAAGCACCCCATGGCCAATGAGGGACACTTTGAGGATTTGTTCCGGGGGCACGGAACCCAAACCAGTGAGTAGACTTGGATTCTTTTAGCTCCCACACGTTCATATGGCCATTAACCACTTATACTATGAAACGAGAACTATATACTATGAACGAGAACTCTAGCCATAAAAACGATGATTTTTGCAAAAAAAACACCAAAAACACCCCCCAAATAGAAAAGTGTTGATACCAGTATACACATTTTTTTTTTAGGGTAAAAAATAGAGCCATGGACTAAACATCCCATATTGTTGTTTAAAAAAACTTTAAAATCAACCTTAAATTGGAAAAAAAGAAAAATTCTTGAAGAGATAAATTACAACTTTCTGGAAAATTGCATATTAAAGAAAAAACAAATTTCTCTAATAATTTCACCATTATAACCATATAGAAACAAAGAAATTATGATGCGATTCATAATGAGATAATATATTAGACCATACAAGAACAAATGGTTCATATAAATATTCAAAAACTCCTCTAGAGTTTCAATTACAAAAATCATACTAGTAAAAAGCATCTAATTGCCTCTTCAAATTCATCAATGGATTATGACACCCCATCATCAAAAACTCCTGTAGAGTTTCAATTACAAAAATCATACTAATAAAAAGCATCTACACTACTTCTTCAAATTCATCCATGGATTCTGACACCCCATCAGAATCTACATTTTCTGCAGATGAAGGACTTGATGAAGATGTAGATGACCCATACTCTTCTCTATTATCAATGGGCGCACCATCTGAGTCTACATCTATGCCCATCATTTCAGATGTCATATTCCTTCGGGATCTATGGCTTGGTTTAACAGACTCCCATCTTGCAACTTCTGGCTATGGCAACAACCTCTTGATAATCTCTATAGTCTTGGAGCGGAGAGTGTCTTTCTTTGTCAACTTGAAATCATAAACAAGTATATCAACTTCCTCTAATTTCAAGATGTCAATGCGGTGGTGATTTATTTTTTGACCTTTTCTATTTCTCTTTCTGCTTACCTTTTTCTCAACCACCATCTCTGCCTTGTACACACCATCAAATGAATGTGTATCTGTTGCATACCAATGTACTTCTACTGATACTACTTCTTCATTTTCTTTATTGACCGTCATAGCTTTTGCAATCCAGAATGGATATTGACGTGGATCATCTGTAGCCAAAACTGCAATCATGCAACCCTCCTTGATATCTTGTACCGAGCCCCTGTAAAGGTCTTCCATCTCTCGACGCTTTGTGGATGATCTTCTAGAGCCAATATACATTTCTCTTTCATCTACTTGAGAAAACTCAACAGCTCGAGGTTCAACATTTGTTACCTCGTTTTCATTTGATAAACTTTGTGGCCAAGCAAATGGACTCTTCAAAAATATATCTCCATTTGTAGAGTTTGAAATTATGTCACTCTGCTCCATGAAAAAAGACTCCCACCAAACGGAATCAACAACATCAAAGTACTCATATGTATCTTCAATAGACTTTTTGATTTCTTCCAAGCATTGAGAAGAATAAACATCTCTACTATGTCGCCTTGCATTATGAATCTCTGTAGATGATTGCAATAACAATAAATTTGAAGCATACATTTGACGACTTGGGATGAATTTCAAAAATGGCAAACCTGATGAAGGCCCCCATTCTGTGCTAGTTGAGTACTTCTTGCCCCACAACAGTGTTTTTCCATCAATCTTTTTTATACGAAATTGATGCTGAAAGCTAATGTCATTAAGCTTTTCAACACACCTTTCCTCACCATGCGATCCAAACAGAAATCTTCGCATGTCAACAGTTTCTTCTAATTTCTGTACAATAGGCTCTGGATGGTATGCTTTCCCTATAATTTCAATCAACGATGGCAGGCTCCCGACCTTCTTCCTCCTCAATGTCCTTGCAAAATGGCTGAACATTTGATCAATATGATCATGTGTATGCCCAACAAGAAGGAAGCCAACTTTTACCTTCTTAAAAATTCCCAATTCCACAAGCATGCTTAGATAACCAAACATAACCTGGTTTTTGTTTTCCCGGCTTGTGTTGTCCAATTGTAGATATAGAACTTCTGGAAGATCACCAGGCCAATGAGTAATGACATGGTGAATTATGCTGATGGTCAAATTTGCATCATTGTGAATATTTGGAGCTGTAAAGTAAACCCTTGGAATCATTTCACCATTAAAAACCATACACCCAACCAAGTGAAACTGAATAAAATTCTCCTCCTTTAAATTCTTTGGCACACAGACAAAATGTGGCAAGAGTGTTTTTTTCTGATCCATGCCATCAATTATCAAACCCATATACTTATGTGGAGCATCGTAACACTTCTTGCGATGTTTATACAATTTTTTCCGTTCATTTGATTGTTGATTGCGATGTTCTTGTAGTGCATTGATTATGGAATCTACAAACAACATAACAAAAAAATATTGTTAACTAGATTCAATAATTGACATTTATCTATTTGTTTTTTTTTGTTTTGTAAACATACCTCTTTCTATCCCCTCTGATCTATCCCTTCTTTCTTTAAGAGAAGCACATGTACTGCAGACCCCCATCCTTGACCTCTTTGGAATGCGGACATTGTTGAACTTCTTTTTCCATACTCTTGTGAAATATGCATATCTGATGAAGTTGTCATTTCCTTGACCACCTTGAACATAATACTTGTATAAGTTGTAGATTTCCTGCCTTGTGAAATTATCTGGAATGTGTATTGTTTCTCTATTTGGCATACTCTCTCCATGCTTGGAAAAGAAATCATGCATCCATGATATTGCAATGTGTGTTGATGGCCCAGTGATTCGTCCCTGATAATCGTCAGTGTAAAATGTAGGATCCTTTTCTAGTCTTGTTTGGATTCTTGATAATCGAAGATTACCAATTGAGTGAATCCGTTTGAATGCCTTTCTACAAAGCATAATTCTTCCAACGCAATAATCATAGCCTGTCCTGGTAGAAATCATGCACCCCACTAAATATGAATTTTGCATGCTTTTGTTCATTGAAAGATACATCTTCCTTCTCTCCAAGACATAATTGTAGCCTAAACTTTTCAAACAACTTTTGTGGCAACACTCACTTGAAATCAAATGAGTAATGGAACTTGGACTTGTGAGCAATTCTTTCCTATACCTTGTATAACTGGAATGCTTTGGATTGACATAAAAAGGTCTAGTCCTACACTTAATCCTGCTCTACATTGGATTCTGTCGCTGGATCTCTTGGACCATTATGTTTGCAACAACATCCTCAGCAGGATGATTGTTTTCATTGTGATGCATATGACCCCCCTCATTGAAAATTTCATCCCCAAATTCATTATGAAAATTATTGTCATGATCACTTGCTGCCAGATCAATGTGACCATCAACATTATTTGTGCCACTAAATTCTTCACTGAAAGGAGAATCACTGTCTTCATCATTGGTGGCTTCATCATCAACAAAATGATCATCGGTGCCATTGAAATCCTCGCTTGGAGAGAAATCATCATCGGTTCCATTGAAATCTTCACTCGAAGGAAAATCATCATCAGTGCCATTAAAATCCTCGCTTGGATGATAGTCACCATCGTTGCCATTGAAATCCTCACTTAAAGGTAAGTCACCATCGTTGCCATTGAAATCCTTGCTTGGAGGTAACTCATCATCGGTGCCATTGAAATCCTCGCTTGGAGGTAACTCATCATTGGTGCCATTGAAATCCTCGCTTGGAGGAAACTCATCATCCGTTCCATTGAAATCCTCGCTTGGAGGAAACTCGTCATCCGTTCCATTGAAATCCTCGCTTGGAGGAAACTCGTCATCCATTCCATTGAAATCCTCGCTCGGAGGAAACTCGTCATCTGTGACATTCAAATCCTCGTTTGGAGGAAAGTCATCATTTCTTCCATTGAAATCCTCGCTTTGAGGAAAATCATTTTCACTATTATTGATGTCTTCTTCCTCACCAGAATCATCATCCGTCTCATTAAAATCCTCACTGGGACGAATATCATCATCAATCCCACAAAAATCCTCGCTGGGAGGAAAATCTTTGCTTGAAGGAAAATCATCGTTGGTGCCTTGAAAATTCTCGCTTTCAGGTAAATCATCATTGGTGCCTTGAAAATCCTCGCTGGGAGGAAAATTGTCATCATATTGTTTGTTGTCTTTAAGATCCCCACTTGGAGGAAACTCTTCATCATCATCACATTCTTTCTCTTCATTACTAATGTCTTCAAAATCTTCATAACTAGGAAGTTCTCAAATAACATGCTTGATTACATTGCTTGCACTGCCAGTATCTTGGCTAGATGAACTGTACATTTCTTCATTAACATTGGAATTTTCTTCAGATGAGTCCATGACTTCTCACTAAAAGATAGAATTATAGAAAACTCGGTATCGCACAACTGCAAAGAAATTTTACCACAGTCCTCACCAAAAAGTAGAATGGTGCAACTGTCGACCGACAATCTTATAGCTATGAGAACGAAAATATCCCTCCAAAATATTCCCTCCAAAAATTCCCTTCAAAATTTTCGTTCAAAATTTTCCCTCCAAAATTTCCCTACAAAATTAAAGTGCACATTCATATGATATTAAAAGAATTGAAATAATATAATAACTAATTACATATTTCTATCCAGACATTTAAGACTAATAAAATTTCTCACAGTATTTTTTATTCACAATTTCTAACAAAACAATGATTATTTTCGTTTTTTTTACCCAACATTCATAATATTAGTAATTATTTAATTTTAACTTATCTTATATAAATTTAATAATAATGATGTAATTACTTTCCTTTTTTATCCCACATTGGTAAAAAAGTAATGTTAAATTTACTCTACGCTAAATAAACATTTTAAATTTCCTACTATTCATCATCTATTTATCCCACATTGGTAAAAAAAATAATGTTAAACTAACTCTACGCTAAATAAACATTTTAGATTTCCTACTATTCATCATCTATTTGGGAGCAATTTAGTAACACTTGCAAGGTTAGTAATTATTTTATTTTTTTATTAATTTAGTAATGATTGTTTTATGGCTTTATTAATTTAGTAATGTGTTTTATTGCTTTATTCTTTTACATTTTTGTTTTTTTAACATTCTTAAGAATGGAAAAATTAAACCTAATCTATCTTATTAATACATGATTGTTTAGTCTTTGGAGCATTTCATGAAGATTTTCAGGAAGAGCAAGAAGATTGCAGAGAGGAACTTCTAGCACATTCAACAGAGGAGGCTCTACCACTTTCCGGGTTAGTTTTATATTTTTTTTAAACGTTTTTTTTTTTTAAATTCGTGTATTATTAATCTAGGCTCTACCCATGTTCTAAATTTTTTTTTATTATCAACCCGGCCCCCTCCCCACACCCTTAAGAATATTAAAAATTAATTAAATTTATTTTTAAAAAAACCCCACCTCCCTCCTCCCGGGCACCCCGCTTGGGCGCCAAAGGGCTACCCTCGATGCCGGGCGGCCGTGAGGGCCACGCTTTGGCGCCCAAGCAGGTGGAGGTCCGCCTGCTTGGGCACCAAGGGGAGGCCCTCATGGGGGTCGGCCGTGAGGGCCGCCCCTTGGCGACCAAGCGGGCGGACGTCCGCTGTTTGGGCGCCAAGGGCCGGCGGCCGGCCCTGAGGGCCGCCCATTGGCACCCAAGCGGCGAACAACATTGATGGACGGCCCCGAGGGCCGCCCATTGGCGCCCAAGCGGCGGACGTCCACCCGCTTGGGCGCCAATAGGCGACCCTCAGGGCCGGCCCTCGATGCCAAGCATCAGCATCGAGGGCCGGCCCCGAGGGCCGCCCATTAGCGCCCAAGCGGCGGACGTCTGCCTGCTTGGGTGCCAATGGGCGGCCCTCGGGGACGGCCATCGATGCCCCGCATCGAGGGCCGGCCCTGAGGGCCGCCCATTGGCGCCCAAGCGAGTGGAAGTCCGCTGCTTGGGCGCCAATGGGCGGCCCTCGGGGCCGGCCCTCGATGCCCAGCATCGACGGCCGGCCCCGAGGGCCGCCCAGCATCGACGGCCGGCCCCGAGGGCCGCCCATTGGCGCCCAAGCGGGCGGACTTCCGCCGATTGGGCGCCAATGGGCAGCCCTCGGGGCCGGCCCTCGATGCTGATGCTGGGCATTGAGGGCCGCCCATTGGCGCCCAAACGGCGGACGAGGGCCGCCCATTGGCGCCCAAGCGGTGGACGTCCGCCAGTTGGGCGCCAATGGGCGGCCCTCGATCCCCAGCATCGACGGCCGGCCCCGAGGGCCGCCCATTGGCGCCCAAGCGGTGGACGTATGGGAAGCCCTCGGGGCCGGCCCTTGATGCCCAGCATCGACGGCCGGCCCCGAGGGTCGCCCATTGGAGCCCAAGCGGGGGACGTCCACCGCTTGGGCGCCAATGGGCGGCCCTCGGGGCCGGCCGTCGATGCTGGGCATCGAGGGCCGGCCCCGACGGCCACCCATTGGCACCCAAGCGGCGGACGTCCGCCCGCTTGGGCGCCAATGGGCGGCCCTCGAGGCCTGCCCTCGGTGCCCAGCATCGACGGCCGGCCCCGAGGGCCGCCCATTGGTGCCCAAGCGGTGGACGTCCCCCGCTTGGGCGCCGATGGGCGGCCCTCGGGGCCGGCCCTCGATACCCAGCATCGAGGGCCGCCCATCGGCGCCCAAGCGGGCGGACGTCCGCCGCTTGGGTGCCAATGGTCTTCCCTCGGGGCCGGCCCTCGATGCCTAGCATCGACGGCCGGCCCCGAGGGCCGCCCATTGGCGCCCAAGCGGCGGACGTCCGCCCGCTTGGGCGCCGATGGGCGGCCCTCGGGGCCGGCCCTCGATGCCCTAACATTCCACTTTTATTTCATAACGCGATATAAATTAAATTTGTATTTCGATCGGAGTATATGATGGATTAGTGTAAGAAAAAAATAAAAAATAAAATAAATTGCCTTTCTATAGGTCGAAAACAAATTCAAATTTATTCTTGAAGAAATGTGTCATATAATCAATTAAGAATACCTTATTCTAAAATATATAAAGAAAAAAAAGAGACAAGCGAATTGTAATCGATTATAATAAATATTTATTGTTTGGAATTTTGTAAGTTGACTGTAAAGAATATTTATAATTGAAAACTAAATATAAAAAAATTGATTACAAGAATGATTTAATGTAGGAATTTTATAACTTTGGAATTTAATGATTGTAATAATCATTTTATAAATTAGAATCATAATGATTTGTCACAAGTAGATTAAGGGGTATGATTATAAATTTTGGGGTTTTTAGGTATGGTCCTTAAAGAAAAGTAAATAAATTATTATTCTTTACTTAGATATAAATATAAATATATAATGGTTTGTCTCTTTTATATTGATAAATGTAGGAAATGTCGTTTGAGTACATTTAGTGCTAAACGCTTCATATTGAAATGCATGTAGTCATAGCATGGAGTAGATAAATTGCTAAAGTTATGGGTATAGATAGATGGTATTCACATAACTATAATGTTTCATCATTTAGAACCGTATTAATTAAATGGTAATTATGCAATGATTATGTTTCAACATATTAACTAGATTTCACTTGCATAATTATAATGCGCCTTCATGAGGAAGCGTATGTAAATTTTAAATTTAGTATGTTGCTTCATAAATAGGAAATGCAATTGGTTCCGAATAATTGTATTGCTTACGAATGTGATTATATTACTTCCATGTATGGTTTTTTTTATTGGATAACTACCTTTTGGAAAATTTGAATGAGTAGTTAGGCGAAGTAATCGACGTTGAGTTAAATAGGTTTATGTTTTAATTATTGTATTAATTTAATTATACCGTGACATACAGGTAATTATATTGTTTCATAATTTATATTATTACGTATGGGTATAGTGTGAAACATAGGAATATAATCATTATCCTAATATATGTCTTGATTTTATTGTGATTAGAACATTATTATAATCATATTGTGAAGTATATGATTATTACATTATAATATGTGGTTATATTATTTCTTTCTTTTTATCATAGCATAATGTTTTTCTATAATTTATTTGTTGATTTATATTATATTGTTGATTTATTTTAAAATTCTACATTTTGGATATAGGTACAATGGCATCAAGGCGGATATCTGTAAATGTTTCTGGATCAAGAGCGACAATCATTGCATCGAAAAAAACAGTTGAGACATCTGAGAATGTTGAGACTCAAGAGAGAGTTCTTAGCTTTGAAGAATTAAGAATGAAGAATGCTAGAGAATGGAAACATGCAACAGAAGAAGACAGAACAGAGTATCATTGGCATTTGAAGGAAAAAAATCAAGGAAAACCAAAAGCATTCTCTTATTTTGTTATGCAGATCCATATATTCAAGCAGATTACAATATATTGGGATTGCTGAGAGATATATGTGTAGTGTCGGGTACAGATATTGTTTATGCACAGGTGAAACAAGCCAAGACCTTTGCAAAAATCTGATATGCTTTGAAGATTGCAAAATATAATGTTCAAGAAAATTTCACAGATTTTTGTCAAGGGGTCGTGGATGAAATTGAAAGCGAGAGAGTAAGTTTGAATATTGATATTATTTTTAAACTGGTTTTGTTATATCTTGGATATCACAATGTAATAGATTTAATACGATAATGTTTTTATTTTGCAGGATTTTTCCATTTCGATTTCAAAAAAGTTGAATGGAATTTATTATACAGAGGCCAATCCTATGGATGTCATTACTGTCGCTATTCAAAAAGGGACTAGAAGTAAGGAAGAAAAAACAAGTCTTAAATGTTCAAACTGAAGAAATACAAGCAGAAAAAGGAAAGAGCATCCGACAATCAAATCAGGTACCTAGAAGGGTTATATTTAAATCTTCATCTCATTGAACTGAACATGATGAAATTGTTGCAAATGAGCTTGTTACTCCTGCTAGTAAGAGTAGCAAACAATCTCGTAAAAGAAATATGGTTGATAGTGCCTCGATTCCTGTTGAAGGCATTGTAGATTTAGGAGGAACCCCTTCAAATCAAAAAAGGAGGAGATCTGTTGTTGCTGAAACCAATGTTATTATTGAATCTGAGAGTGAAAATTCTGGTGGCAGTAGGGAAATCATTACTCCAGGTGCTGATTTAGAGGATGGCATTGTCAAGACAACACAAAATGCCATTCGAGATCGATTGCGGAGGGATAAGTTGGTTAACAATGGACATACATTTGAGTTGAATGTGAATCAACTTTATAAACCCACAGAAGGGAAAGATCACTTTAGAATTAGAAAACCACATCACTTGCATATTCACAACTTAAAAGCATTGATGAGGCACAATCCCTATGCACATGTTGTTGACTACCTAGTCCTTGTTGACCCGGAAGTTGTTCCTACTAGAGATGAATTTGATGAAACAAGATGTTTTCATTACAAATATTATGTTCTTGGAGGGAATCATTCTGCAGAGGCAAGAAGAGAGTTGATGCAAGAATATCCCAATAACCCTATTTTTGAAACAGTTAAATGCATCATTTATGCTGGTTTAACAGATGTTGAAGCAAAGTTGTTGGCATGGGATCATAACACAGATAGTGAATATAGGTTGACAATGACATTTGTTCAAAGGGTGAGATTTATACACAGTGAATTTGTGCAAATATGTGGTGGGGAAAAATATAGAGTTGATGCAAGTTTTCGGAAACAATGTTGTATGGAAATAGGTCTCCCTATTAAAGATGATATTATGCTACCAAAAAGTTCCAGAGGAAGTGATGCATTCAGAGCTGTAGATGCCTATTTCCAGTTGGCATTTAGAGTTGGGAAAACATGGGATTTGATTGATGAGATATTTAGCTTGTGGGAGAATATTGGCATAAAAAACCAAAAAGTGAAAAAAAATAGAGTTGTTCCATGGAGCGGTGGTAAGGCAGGTCCTGGCGTCAAGAATCTGCCAGAAGACATGACTATTACACCTTGGAGAACAATGCAAGGTGTGAAGGATGAAACATTAATAGCTACAATACTATCACGGGTAAAGTCAGGTGAATTATCCATGGAGGAAATGTGCAGCAAACTTGAGAAGTAAGTTGAGCATTTTTTTGAGTTTAACATTTTTGTTATGTTCTAGGTATTCTGTTATATTATTATATATGATTGTAAACATCATTTATTGTTTCATTGTCTAGTCACAAGGTCTACATGAAAATACAAGAGGAGATGGTTAAAATGTTGAGTGAGAAGAGTTGGGATGATGTCAAATGCAACTATCCAGACTCAAGCTCAATAGAAAGTTTACAACAATTTTTTGTTGCATTCAAGAAGGTATGTTGATCTATGATACATCCTATTTTATTTATTTTATAATTCAATTCATTTATATTTTATTACTTATAGAGATCATTTTCATTTGAAGATGCCAAAGAGGGGTGGAGCTGGAGTACCAGAGTCCTTCAAAATCCATATCCAAAGAGCCAAAATAGAACGAAAAAGGAGACAATGTCTTGCAAATGTTGAACTTGATGATACACTTGATCATTATATTTGGAATGGGCTTGACACTGTGCAATATAGAGTCATTTTAGGTGACTGTGCAGACATTGCAAATCTTGTTCCTAAAAAGGAGTACGCACTAGTGATTGCAGATATCCCTCATGGAGACAATATCCGAAACACTACTTATGATTGTGAGCCTTATACTTACCAATCATTCAGTAAAGTGGTTTCGGGATTTGTAGATGTCACAACATCACCACTATCTAGATTTGTTGTTTTCCATTCAGACACACAATTAGGGGGCTTGTTGACAGCCTTCAGGGGTAAAGGAAAAAAAAGGAAGCAACTTCATTGGTAATATATTTGCACTATATTATCAAAATTTTGAATTTATAAATCAATTATATTTATTGATAAGTTAATTAATTGTTTTATATTTTTGTTACAGGAAAAAGCCTAATGTTCGTAGCTCAGGTAGCGATCCATTCCTGAGTGATGCTGAAAGCATACACGTCGCAACTTGGACACAGGAGGATGCTTATGAACCTCTTTTAATCAATGAAAAGAGAGGAGGAAAACATAGTCAGATATTGAGTTATAATGCCGTGGTAAAAAAATTAACATATGAAGAAAGGGATTTGAAAGGAGTGACTGTAAACATCTATCAAAAGCCACAAGCATTGATTAATTATCTCATAGATACATTTTCAAGAGAAGGAGATTGGGTCTTAGATTTGTTCTCGGGTTCTAGTAAACTTTCTCATATTACATATGAAATAATATATCAAGTTTTATTGTATGTTTTATCCTTCATTATTTTATTGTTATAAAGTATGCTTCTTTATGCTATTTCACTTAACTTTAATTTTGTTTTTGGTGATTAGGTACAACAATAGCATGCTCCTTACAGAAAGGAAGAAATTGCATATCGATTGATAATGATCCACTCCAATGCAATTACATAAAACAAAGAATTAAGGCTATTCAAGTTCTTCCAGATGAACTGCAAGAAGTTGGTTTGAAGAAAGGAGAGTTTAGTGAAACACTTGTGGCAAAGATGTCAAAAGAGCCCCAACCCCCGTTAGGAGGGGTGTTTGGAAAGGAGTACTTTGGGGATCTTGCAGACATAGAAGACCCAATGGAAGAGGACATTGATGTCCCTGAGGAAATTCAAGCTCCAGAAAATTCCAATGTCGATGAAGAATTTGGCATGCATGATATTGTTGAATAGTTTCATGTTTTGAAGAAAATGTTAATTTTGTCAATTTTTGACAATTTTTTGATCAGATATATTAGTAATGTTTTGACTTTCAGACTTTACTTTAGAAATAAAATTTCTAAATATAATGTTTTTAATATGTTTTTTACAAATAATTTGTATATTTTTTCTTGACTTTATGTGAGTGGTCACTTTTCGATAACTAATATGAAATATGATCATTTTTAGAGAAAAATTCTCTGAAAATTCATTGAAAATGGTTTTAAATGTCTTTATTTTCTGGAATTATTTACAATTTTGTCAATAAAAATGCCTTATTTTGTACATAAAAATGTCTTATTTTATAGAAAAAATTGTAAAATGTATATGTTTTTCATTATAAATTGCTTAAAAATGTATATTATTTTGTTAA
The DNA here is from genome assembly GCA_027924585.1 of Larix kaempferi. Classification (NCBI taxonomy): domain Eukaryota; kingdom Viridiplantae; phylum Streptophyta; class Pinopsida; order Pinales; family Pinaceae; genus Larix; species Larix kaempferi. Next base: position 5,962,163 of record BSBM01000909.1, read on the forward strand.
ATTTCAAAAAACACACTTGAAAATAGAAATTAAAAATATTTTACAACAAAGATAATTCAAAGGCCCCAAAAAATGTCTCAAAATGAAAATGTGTGATACTATCATCAACCATTTTTGAAACGGGGGTAAAAATAGCTACTAAAATTAGGAGAGAGAAAAACGAGAACTGTGTCGAGTTCTCGTTTCATAGTATAAGTGGTTCATTGTGGATGTGTTGACAATTACCATGCTGTCCCAGGAGCCTTCAGATTAGAAATGACCCCCTTCCGCAAAATTGGCATGGCCTTCTGGAAGTTAGGGTTTATTTAATGTGTATGTGCATGGTCTTATGTGTGTATGTATGGGTAGATATTTGTATATGTGCATGTTTTTTATGTACAAATTGACGCAGTCAAAATTTCGTGCTTGATTGTGTCAATTACACATCTTTAGAAGGACCAAATGCAATAAGAACTCAACAAAACATGAAGAGACAATTGTAAAAAACATTAGAAAATTTGTAGTGGAGCCATAGTGTTTCTGAGAGATGATTCTATACGAGTTTGGTTTGCATAAAATAAGGTTGGTTTCCTTTTTTTTATAACAATAACAATTTGTATGCATTATAAACGTGATAGACACAATTTTAAAAAGGTGCACACATTCTTACGACAACATATATGGTATTAATTAGTTTTTATGGTAGTTAAAATCCTTGCAACCACATTAACTCCCTAGGTTACACTTATTTTCAAGGGGGGTAATGTGAGACATTAGGATTTTTTAAGCACTAAGTTTGGATGTGAGTTCTTAGGACATGATTAAGGTATAAAATTTGATCCTTAGGATGTAAGAATCGATTCTAAGCATCCTGAGTCATGGATAATGCCTTAAAGAATAACAGTTGACATTTGAAGGGTATCCTTTGCCTTTGATTGTTGACCTAGATGCAATAAGTAGGTTGTGGACATTAGGTATGGGTTTTGGGACCATGAACATGTTAAATGGTGGAAACATATTCCTTATTCCCTAAATAAGGCTTCTATGCATATAGGATCAAGAATGATGTGTCAAATCACAACACGTATAGGATCAAGGGATATTTGGCCTCCATATGAGCATATTCAAATATGATTAGGAGGTTTCGAACACCAAGTGTTGGTGTTGAGGGCCTATATATGGATGTGAATATTTATCTTATTGGTGAGGATATGGACACTATTTGGAGGTTTTGAACACAAAAATTGGTTCCTAGGATATGGAAGTGGTCAAAGGATGAAACTTAGCCCATAGGTCCTAAGAGAACCTTGTAGGGCTTGAAAACCATGGGAAAGGTCTTGGACCATAACACTTGGCATCTCATAGGTGCATTTTTTTTTCTATGTGGGATACAAGATGAATAGGATAACCATTGGGAATTTTTTAGCCCATATACAAGTCATGAATTGATACATGGAAAATGTAGGAAACCTAAGAGTTATTACCTAAATGCATAAACTTGGCGATCAAGAGCAAGAAAGGATCTTTCAAACCACCATATAGGACATGTATTAGGGTTCTTAGTCTTGCAAGTGTTGATACATACTTCATTAGGAGATTTTGAGAACCATTTATGGATATTAGGGCCTTGTACATGGTTGGGAAGAGGACTGTAAACCTTAATAAAAATAAAGATTCTAATGGAAGGGAAACTTGAGGCTTCGACCTTACAGGTGTACTAATTACATAGCTTCACGACCATGAAAGATGCCTCAAATGACAAGGATATGTTTATCCTACAATAAATGATAAGGGTGCAACTAGGATCATTTTATCACTCGGTGTGAATTTTATGGAACTAAACATGATCAAATGATGAAACCTTGAACTTAGGCTCTAAAGGAAGTTTCCAAGGATAGGGAAAATGTGAAGCCTTAACCAACGACTGATAAGATTTTTCTAGTATAACTTAAATATTTGAATACCAATATGGACACCATTAGTAGGTTTTGAGCATTATGGGTGGACCTCAAATCCATAAACATGATTCGAGGAGGGAGACCAACATCTCAAGGATAGAAATATATATTTATGGATTAGGACCAATAATCAATTTGATGGGCCTTTTGTAATGTTTCAGGGCATCATTTATGAACCTTGGTCCCTAGAAGGTGCCTTTAGAGCCTAATGCATAATTCAAAATTCAAACTATTTGAAAGTGATATTTAGGTGTGTAATTGTGTTCGAAAAGATGACGTTGTTTGTTATTTTATACTAATATTTGTATGGTTTTCTTTGTGCAAGTGTGTGTCAAAATATTTGTCTATGTGTGTTTTTCCTAACATGTAAATTTTTGTATATTTGCATATGTGCATGTATTTTTTGTATGTTTATGTATCAATATTTTTGTGTGGTTAGGTTTTTTCAGTGTAAATATATATGTATATATGCATCTTTAATATGTGTGTAAATATAATTATGTGCATCTAACTTGTGTGTGTTTGTGTGTAAAATACTAGGGGTGGTAGGTATAGAAGGGGGGTGTCTATCGGTGGTAGGTACACAAGGGGGGTGACTAGGGATGGTAGGTACACAAGGGGGCTCCTTCATTGATCCATAGAGAACTAAATAAATAAAAATATCATGGGTTCTAGGGAATGATTCAAACAATAAAGTATAGACTTAAATGCTCTCCATCAAGAGATCGAGATCACTTTTTCAGTAAACATAAGGAACCTTTTGGTATTTGGGAAGATCACCATTATCATTCATCACTTACACAACAATTTCATATACAATGACAATGCTTTAGAAAAACTTGTCAAAATAATAAAGTATAGGACCACCGAACTATTCAACATTCAATAGAAGCACGCATGCGCTAGGAGCACGCTCACGCTTCTATCATGCACGCACTCTTGGCGTGTGCGTGCCTCTACTGAACATAAAATTTAGAAAATAACCCGTGCTCTTCTCTTGCATTTTTTCTCTCATTCCTCGCATATTTTTTGTTGTTTTCACGCACAGTCTTACAACTATTTGCATTTTGGATTGAATTCACACACCATTGGGTGTTTCTTTGACAATTTGGAAAGAATACACACCAGTTGGACTCTATTTGGATCTTTGGATTGAATACACACTAGTTGATCTCTATTTGGATCCTTTGATTAAATACACAATAGTTGGACTCTATTTGGATCCTTGGATTTAATTATCATGCTGCTTGGACACACTTGAACTCTTCTTACATATAGTGAATACATCAAAATAACATTTTACATTTGAATCAAAGAGAAATCATAATCCTTTAGGTATGGTGACAATTTTATCTTGTTAAATGTATTTTAGTCTTCATTCACTTTGTTTGAATTGTATCTATTTTATTTTTTCCTCATGAATTATATGAGAAATGTATTTTAGTCTTCTTAATCTTCAACATAACATCTTACCACAAAAAAACTACAACATGCACCAAGCAATGCTTTCAACCTTTCATGAAGATAATAAAAATTAAATTACTTGCATCACCACAAATAACATTTCATAATAACATAACTCCATCTAGTAGACAAACATTTGTTGAATTCCTCATGATTTCACTACAACAAATCACAGAAACACCTAAAGAATCAAACTCTTAATCTTTTGGGCTATTTTCCCTCATCCAAAACATGAAAATGAAGTGAGTAGGAGCTTCTCCTTTTGTAGGTAATGTGATCCTACTAACATCCCATACCATCATCCAATACCATCTAATTGAATTCCTAGAGGTGGTGTTGTTGTTATATATAGGGCATTCTCAATAACTTTCAAGATTATATGAAAACTGTCTCACTAGATGTTGTTTTACATAATCAATTGCTATATCGAGTTTTAATATCTTATTTGTTATTTACTCTTGCAGGGGTGATATTTTTGTTTTGTTAAAAAACGTATGGGAAACAAACATAATAATAAAATAAATTCTAGAAGGAAGGAACCGCCCCCTGAAAAGGCCCATGAGATAAGAGAAAAGGCCAGGTTGTACATGGAAAACTGTAGACATCAAAATGTCAGTGCCTTAGATCGATCAACAAGCAATGGCCAAGTGGTTGAATTCAATCAAATCTTTGTTGATGTCGAGTATGGAGGGATGGTTGTTGAACAAGTTTTTAATTAGAAACCTCCCCAAGAAGAGCACACACATGTCGAACACACTCTCTTGCAGGACCAAATTGTGAATGAAGGGCCACAACAAACCGGTGACAAGACTCTTACTTCTTGTCTGACTCCATTTCCTCAGCTATCAAGTGGACGATGAAGAAAACCCAAACATATTCATGTGGATGAAAGTTCATTTTTCAGGACTTGAAGGTAATTTTTCCAAACGCACTATTGATTTCCATTGTAACAGGATAATCAAAGAATTTTTTGAATCCAAAACCGATGCAGCAAAATAATTGTTTCTGGCTTTGTTAAAATCACATTGTCTAGCTCATGTTAGGAGAATTTTGGGCATAAAGGTAGTTAGAAGTTCAAAGGCCAACAATCATGTTGTTATAAATCTACAATCTGCATATAATTTGATTGGAAAATATTCTTGTACAAAATATTTTAATGCATCCCTTCATGTACTATCGGAATTAGTTGTAGACAAATCCACAAGGCAACGTCGCTTGTTATCACACACATGTAAAATCTTTAAAGTAGATAGAAAGACTCTTCAAAAGTATTCTTCTATTAGAGAAAAACTTGAGACCCCATGCCAAAAAGGTTGTTGTGCCTTTGTTGGTAGGTTACCTCATTAAGACATGAAGCTTATTGATGTTGTTAACGAGCCAGTACAAAACTTTTGGCATGATAACACTAGACCGTCATCGAATCAAAGAGATGTGTTAAAGTTGAGAAAAGGTGTTAAGGGGTGTGAACCCCATGTGTCCAAGACCTGGAGGAAAAAAATATTATAAAAGATCATGTTTATATGGGACATGTTCCAAGTGCAGTGGATTTGCATTATTGAGCTGCTGAATCCATGAAATCGAGGAGCACAAATTTTGGAGGATGTTAGTATAAATGCAAAACTTCAAGTACATAACATATCAAGTAGATAGTGCAAAGGAAAGCAAAAAAATTGCATTGGTGAATTCATGGGTAATCTAAGTTTGTATACTTTCATAAGGTACATGTTGAATTTATACATATATATTCAGATTGCTAATGTCACATTGTATTAATTCCCTTGCTTTTGTAGCACTAGGTACAAATTTGCGATTTCATGAAGGAATTCTACCAAAATACCTAGCAATATGCACAACATGTCCATGTAGCACAATGGTAGGATTGATCCACATCGTAGTTGGAATTATTATCGGATGCTGACTTCGACACATCTTCGATAAGTCATCAATGTCGACACAACTTTGACAAGTTTTGACTTTGACAACTTCACGACTTCGACCTTTTCTGCGACCTCACAGTTTCGCGACATCGACATACAGCGTCGATCTGTGACTTGCGACTATCGAACTTCGACAGACTATCTCTCTATCTTCCATTCGACTGTAACGGTTGAACTGTCAAACTATTATCAGTTCTTTTGTAACTAAACGTAACGAGAAAGCACCCAAGAGTCTCAACACTCTCTATATAAGCATGTAAACTATTGTAATATAAAGCATAGAATCAATCGATGATCAATAGACACTTCCAATGAAGTTATTGACTTATGCCTATTCAAACACGCTCACAATCTCATCAATCCAAGCATATGCTACTTCCAGAAATGGTAGAAGAAATAGATGATAGACATGTAGCCGACGAGACATCACAACTTATTGAGAAAGCGCTGACTCGACAATGAACTGAAATGTTCACCCAGTTCAATGAAATTCTCACGCAATTTTCTTCGACATCCGGAGGATTTTTTACGAGAACTCACTCCAATAAAATCAGCCCCTTCAAAGTGCAAATGAATTTGGACATATTGAATCTTGAAGGAAAGATTGACGTGGAATCCAGTGATAATTGGGTGCAAGAATTGGAATCCTATTACTCTCTGAATCAACTCTCAGAAGCTAACAAGATCACCATTGCATCCTTAAATATGTCAACAAATGTGCACTGATATTGGGAGAACCTCTCGACCAAGATGGCGAAAATAGGAGACCCCATTGACACATGGGATAAATTTGTTGAACACATCTGAAAGGAATTTTACCTGCCCAAGTACCTTGAGCAGTAGTATAAGAAGTGGCAGTAGCTAAGGAAATGGAAAGATCAATCAATACAGAGTTACATCAGCAAGTTCTATCAACTCATGGCTATACTTGGCGTCCAAGAAGAAGATAAATTTATTGTTCTGAAGTACATCAACGAATTGTCCCAGTATATTCAACAAGAGATGGAATTTTTTATTTTCAATAAAGTTGCAGAAGCATTCCACTATGCCAGTAAACTTGAAACCAAGAATAAAGGGAAAATATGATTCATGACAAAGCCGACATTAGGACAACCACCCTACAAGAAGACATCATCCAACCTCGACAAGTCAAAATCTTCTCAATCGACTCCGCCAAAGCCAGATCATGGAAAAAAATACTTTTAAGAAAAGGGAACATAGAAAATAACCGCCCAATGAAAACTTGTGCGATTACCACCAATCAACTTGGCATGATACGTCTGATTGCAAAGCTCGGAAGATGTTTTTGGTAGAAGTGTCGACATTTGATGCATTCTCCAAGACGGTGGAAGAATTTGATCTAGACGCAATGACCCTTCTGACATCGACATCGACCACTCTAGCAGCCTCAACTATCATCGATGAGGAGGAACGAGAGCGCCTATTCCACACACGGATATGGGTCCAGCGCAACCCATTACATCTAATTGTGGAAAATGGTAGCCAGAAGAAATTCATTTGTGAAGATCTTGTGAAGAAACATGATCTTGTCACTACTTTGCATCCTCATCCTTACAACATTGGTTGGATGAAGGATAGACAGGAACTACAGATTACCTGACAATGAAAACTCACCTACTTCATAAATCCTTTTGAAGATGAAGTACGCTGCGACGTAGCACCACTCTTTGTAGCTGATGCCGTGTTTGGGAAACCTTACCTATGGGATTGCCATGGAAGCTATCAGTTGTTGGGTGTGTGAGCTATCTCAAGGAAAACATCTAATATTTAATTATCGACCGGGGTTGGTAATCTTAGAGTTGAGGCAAACTATATGCTAAGGTGGAATGGCACCTAAAATTTTCGGCTTGTCAGGCCTTAAAAAATTTAATAAAGAAAAGATCGAAAGATCTTTCAAAATGAAAAACCGAGTCAAATTGCAAAAAAACAATAAAAAGAACTAAATCAAACTTAGTTAAAAAAATAAACTAGAATAGTATCAAATCATACTACTCTATCTTATAATTGAATAATGGAAATTGATTGAAAAGCAACTATGAAATATGAAAATGGAAACTGTACAATTTCATATTCTATCCTAGGAATTAGAAAACAACTGTAAATGAATTAGAGACCTATCTATGAAATGTATTAATTTAATAACAAACTACATAAGCAGAAAACTATGCTAATCAAAGCAAATTACAAACTATTTAAATAATCTCAACAACTCATTAAAGAAAAACATCTATTCCCAAGTAACAGGAACTGGAGTGAATGTATCGCAATGGATTTCAAGTGTAATAGCAAAACAAAATGGAAGTAAATCTAACTTAACTTCTACGAACAAGTGAAAACTAAAGATTATCCAACTACAATTAACTTTAAACATTATGAGCTATTGTCTATCCATATATGAACAACATAAAACCGATCTAAGTTAGAAGCAAGTAGAAAACTTAATAAAGATATTTAATTAAACTAGATTTGATTTGGAAACAACTAACAAACTTGATAAAGATATTTATTATGGAAGCCAGTAGAAAACTTGATAAAGACATTTATTTCTGATCCAAATCTTATGTCATGAACATCTTCATTATCTATCTAAATAAGAAACTCATCCTAATCTGAATGAAGGAAACTATCAAAAACTAAAATACTTGGAGAATGAAATTATTAACTCTAATCTAACTAAGTCTTAAGAGCATGTAATAAAATAAACTAGGAATAAAACTGATAAATTCTGAAACAACAACATGTTAGTAAATTAAATATGAAAGACATAATTTAAAAGACAGTTAAAGCAAACTAATAGTGGTAACAAGACTTTAATTAAAACTTGATGGAATATAAAACAAGGGCCTAATTACGATTAAGAATACTAATTAAGAGTAGGAAAGATTACAGTTAAGAAAACTAAGAAATTGAATTCAAATGAGCATAAAAACAGTGCAGAAAGAATGAAAATCCAAATGACGATCCAGATGGCAGTCCGAATGACAGTCTAGATGAGGAAAAACGAGTTAAACTAAGGAAAAGGAGAGTTTTGATGATCTTAACGTCAGCTAGCGAATGCAGATGAACCTACAATACAGAGAAATTAGTGAGAAGACTTGTTGAGAAGCTAAGATAATAGAAAGCAACCTATTCTAATCATTGTTTGAGATATAAACTATTAATATTCTATACTAAAGCAAGATTGAGATGAGAGAAGAGAATTAACCTACAGCTACAGAGAAGAATCTAATGAAACTAATTCTAATTATAAATTAAGCTAGAAACAACAACTAACTAAATCCTATCTAATTGCAAGAGATTAGAAAACAAACTATCTAATTACCAAAGACTTAAATGAAACTATCAAAACTATACTTTTGGTGGACCATTTACTAATTCTGGAAACACAAACTATGTTAGGTTAGCAGCACAATATAAATTACAGAGAAGAAAGAAAATGACATGTACGGGAAAAACGAAATTGATTACATATACAGGAAAAAGAACTAACTATTTGCAGAAAAGAAAATACATAAAACATAAACAAAACGTCCAGTTGATGAGAGGCCCTTTGCAGCAATCAGAGGTGGAATTAAATCATCTTAATCACTTTCAGCAGAGCATCAACGTACTGAAACTTCCACTAATCTGAGAAAAATTACACTATACTTCTGCCTATTCTCTAGCCTATCTGATCCTCTAAACTCTTCATAGCTATGAACTAACTCTGTTTCTCTATACAATCATCTATTTATACATTACAATGGATGAGAAGGTCGATAGAGTCGACCTCTCTAATAATAGAGGCGTTAATGACTGTAACCGGTTGATTGAAGTGATGCGTGATAGTGTAGGGAGCATCATTCAATCTTCAAGCGGTTGATTCCTTCACGCAGCTTCTTGGAGCGTCGATCTTCCTTTGATGTGGAACGAGCAATGTGTTGGCGGACTGAGCATGGGCGGACGGGATCTTCCAGAACACTGCCGTGAATGGCCGTGCATGATTCCAGGCCAAACGAGCAGGAAAATAGCAATGTGGGGTGTTCATGTGGACGAAGGATGTGCTATGGAGCTTGGCAGTCATAGGGACGGATCTTCCAGAACAACGGCTCATTAGCCATGATCACCACATGGAAAACAGAATCCATGTGTCCATTTTTTACTTTAACGACCCAAGGTATGCCAACCACTGATTCCATGGGTTGAACGCGAGGCTAAATGATGAGCTAAACGCGACTGGTCTTAAGCAATATAAACACGCAGTCTGAATGAAAGTTTGTTTGAGAAACCGTGCCCTGTAAATAAAAAATTAGATGCCAAGTATGCCCAGAAGATGTCATTTAAACATAAATAAATCATGATATAGAAAGATGTGGACAATATTTATATGATAAATGAATATATGCATATCTGGTCTATTTGATTGGCTGAATGGTAGAAAGAATAACTTATTATATCAAAAATAGTGAAATTAACGCCATTTAGAGTAGACTTAATGATAAAAAATAGTGGCAAAATAGACACCAACATTCCCCCAAACCAAAGACATGCCAGGTCCCACTGAGCAAATAGAGAAAAATTAGGAAGAAGGCTGAGCTACGGCAGCAACTGCCTTCGACTTTGATGATGAAGATATATATTTGGCCTGGAGCTTCTTGAATTGGTTCTTTAAGGAATTATACCTCATCCACAGGGCAGTATGGGATGTTGTTTTGGCGTTAACCAAGCATTCAATGTCTTTTACTTGTGTACGCAATGCCTTGTTTTCTTCATGAAGCTCATAAATTGTCTCCACATAGCTTTGATTTTGGTCTATCAACCATGCTATTATTCGAGTTAACTCATCCCATTTCTGCTAACTCGGAAAAGGTTGCTCTATATGATGTTCTAAGTCCTTTCAAGGACTCATCTCTTTTGGAGATGAGTCAACATTAACAGTCTGTTGTTTGGAAACTTTCTCTTGGTTATATGCAAGAGAGATTCCAGTAGCAGGGGCTTCACTCATTTGAGCTGATACATTAGCTAGTGTGAGGAGGGGTGGTTCAAAGATATGATCGTCCAACTGGATATTTGAACATGAAGGCTGAACGACAGTCTGAATGACAAACTGACCGATGGATTGGTCACAATTTATCTTCCTAGGTTCAGTAGGTATTGATGAGAAAAGTGGGGGTTCCGAAGTGGGATCACCAAGAGCAAACTCGGAAGAAGACAATGAGTGGACAGAGTGCATATCATCTAAGGAAATTTCATCAAACCGTACATGTTTAGCATCTGGTTCTGCTTGGGTATGATGATGTTCTTGAGAAGAGGAAGGTTTGATAGTAGATAAATGAGGGTTCAGTATCTCAAAAACAAAATGATCCCAAGTTTGTCCTATCTTCTCTAACTGGTGAATGATCAGAAGCTTAATAAGACAATGGTGATACAAGCTTCCAGAAGGGTTAACTGTATTTTTTCTTACTTGGCTCGACATATTCTGCAAACTCTTCAGGAAATAAAATGGGAAGTTGAGGGTCTGATTGTTGACAAAATGTGCAGGCAATATGAAATGGCAAGCTTTGAAGATAGTGAACTTACCCTTGCAAGTGATTAAGTGGATTATAATGGTCAGAGGATCTAGGTACTCTAGCTTGATCCATTCTCTGTGAAAACCTTTGATACCAGTAACGTGTTAAAAATCAATCTTTAGGGAAAATTCATGATCCTTCCATGGAAGGAAGAGATGCTTGTGCCATCGGGCACCTTCCCTCGGGAGCTTGGTAGCTAATGCTATTGACTCTTCTATCACGGAGAAAACAAGATGGCCAACCTTGGTTGTCTTGCCATCAAAACCTTTAGAGAACAGTAACGAAATCTTGTGGTCATAGCCTTGCAGAAGGCAGAGAAACAAGCCCCATATCGCTTGCAAGAACAAATCATGACATATTTTAAACTCAGGTATACTAAGGAGATCTTGGTAAAATTACCAGGCTCCTAGCGGTTAGGCATTGCTGATGGAGGACGGGGAATGCAATGGATAGGTACAGGGGTGCAAGGAATTTGCATAGGACACGGCTCACAGAGAGAAAAACGAAAGGCGAATAGAGTGAAGCAAAATTTCATGCATCCATCAGTTAAATTAAGGTCCTGTGAAGCACCTGCAACAATTAATTAATAAGAATATGCAAAATAGCAAAAATGACAGAACTGAGAATCACGTTTATATTGATCGTAGGCCACTTCGAGGGGGCAACCTCCTTTGAGCAAGCTCAATACAAATAACTTCACAGTGCCTTCATAGGCCTCAACACACACTTATATACTAAGTCTAGATGCCAATACTATGGGTCAAAACCATGGGCCACTACAAACTATGGATCAACAATACTACGGGCAACTTACAAAGCATATGCGCCAATAATAATAACACAAACTATTGATCAACAAATACTACAGGACGACTTACAAAGCATATGCGTCCAAAAACAATATACAAACAAAGTAAAGACATGGGTTTCTAACATCCCCTCCCCCTTAAAAAAAGCTTTGTCCTCAAAGATTTAGATGTGGAAATTGTTGTTGAATTTGAAGGAGTGGTTCCCATGTAGCATCTTCTGGTTGCATGTTGTGCCACTACATTAAGACCTCTGTGATAGAGTGAGAGAGAAGCTGACAAGTGCGTCAATTGAGGATGGCCTCCGGCTCCAAAATGATGGATCCTTCATTATCCAATTTAGGTAAAATAGTTTGTCCACTGATGTTGGTGCCAAGAACTTTCTTCAGAGAAGAGACATGAAATACTGGATGAATGTGGGAAGAAGGAGAAAGTTCCAATTTACAAGCAATGGACCCAATCTTCTGAAGAATCCGATATGGCCCATAGAACTTTGTAACGAGCTTATGATGCCCTTTGAGTTTCAGGGAGGATTGCTTGTATGGTTGGAGACGAAGAAAAACCATATCGCCTGCTTGAAAAGTGTGCTCAGAACGGTGCTGATCAGCTTGTTGCTTCATGCGATTTCTTGCCATGTGAAGATTGTCCAGCAAAATGTGAAGAATCTGATCGCGGTTTCGAAGGACCGTGTCAACTTCCTGAACTGGTGAACTGTTGGGGGTGTATGGAAGAAGAACTGGAGGTGCATGGCCATAGACTGCTTCATATGGGGTCATTTTAGAGGTAGTGTGGTAAGAGGTATTGTACCACCATTCAGCGAGAGGGAGCCACTTTGCCCACTGATGTTGTTGTTCAGAGGTGAAGCACTGAAGATAAGTTTCCAAGCATTTATTGATAATTTCAGTCTAACCATCTGTTTGTGGGTGATACCCTGAACTCATCTTCAGTTTGGTGCCAGTGTGGCGAAATAGTTCTGTCCAAAAATGATTGGTGAAAGTCGCATCACGATCCGAGACAATGGAAGAAGGGATGCCATGAAGATGAAATATCTGGTCCAGGAAGATTTGAGTGACTAAGGAGGTTGTATAGGGATGATTGAGAGCACAAAAATGACTATATTTGCAGAGGTGATCAACCACAATGAGAATCATTGTCTTCCCGCCAGATTTAGGGAGCCCTTCAATGAAATCCATAGAAATATCTATCCAAATCCATGCAGGTATGGGCAAGGGTTCTAGCAATCTTGGAAGGAGTGTTGTTTCACCCTTATTGCACTGGCAGGTATCACATTCAGCCACCATCTGTTGAATTGTCCTTTTCATGCCCTGCCAAAAGAAGTTACGCCATGCCTGTTCATACGTTTTGAGAAATCTAGAGTGCCCTGCCGATGGAGAAGCACGAAGTTCATAGAAGACAGCCTATTGAAGATCTATTCTCTGGGGAAGCACCAGATGACCCTTGTATCTCATAGAAGCACCATCCCAAGAGTAATGTGATACAACAGAAGGGTTGTTGGTAAAGCATTGGATGATTTGAGATAAGGAAGAGTCATTGACATAACCCTGTTGAATAGATTGCAACCAATTTGGAACAGGGATAGAAATAGCTGAAAGAGAACCTTGGGCATCAAATGTGTGAGAAAGAACATCTGCCACAATATTGTCTTTACCCTTCTTGTAAGTGATCTCATAGTCATAACACATGAGTTTGCTAACCCATTTCTGTTGTGCTAGGGAGGAGACACACTATTCCAAGAAATATTTTAGACTCTGGTGATCAGTCGTGATGCAGAAATGATTCCCTAATAGGTATGGTCGCCACTTCTATACCGCATGCAAAATAGCCATCATTTACTTCTCATATGTAGAGGTAGCTAAATTGTTACCTGAAAGGGCTTTGCTAGTGAATGCAATGGGGTGTTCATCTTGAAGGAGAACAACACCAAGTCCATTGTTGCAAGCATCACTCTCAATAGTGAAGGGCTTGGAAAAATCGGGGATAGCTAGAACAGGTGTAGTACACATAGCTTGTTTCAGTTTGTCAAATGCACACTGAGCAGCATGTGTCCATGTAAAAGCATCATTTTTCAATAGAGCAGTTAATGGAGCTACAATCTTCCCATAATCCTTGACAAACTTGCGGTAGTAGCCAGTCAACCCGAATAAACCACGAAGGCTCTTGAGTCTCTGAGGATGCGGCCAATTGGTCATGGCATCGATTTTGGAAGGATCCACGTGAACCCCTTGTGCTGAGATAATGTGCCCAAGATACTCAACTTCCTTCTATCCAAAAACACATTTAGATGGCTTGGCGTGGAGATGATGGTCAGAGAAAAGTTGCATGACAAGATCCAAATGTTGGAGATATTCATCCCATGTTTTACTGTAGATGAGGATATCATCAAAGAATACCAGAATAAATTTCCACAAGTTGGGCCGAAATATTTTATTCATTAAGGCCTGGGATGTGGAAGCAGCATTAGTGAGGCCAAAGGGCATGACCAAAAACTCATAATGGCCATCATGTGTGCAGAAAGATGTTTTAGGGATATCATCCTCATGAACCCGAATTTGATGATACCTAGAACGAAGATCCAACTTGGAGAAAAATTGAGCCCCATGCAGCTCATCAAGAAGCTCATCAACAACAGGAATTGGAAACTTATCCTTGACGGTGAGGTGATTAAGTGCTCGGAAGTCAATGTAGAGGTGCCATGACCCAACTTTTTTGCGGACAAGAAGAACTGGGGAAGAAAAGGAACTAATGCTTGGGTGAATAATACCTTGCTTCAATAAGTCTCAAACGAGCATTTCAATCTCTGTTTTTTGGTGAAATGGGTAGCGATAGGGCCTGATGTTGGGAGGAACGCTGCTAGGAAGGAGCTGAATACGATGGTCTTCTGGCCTTGAAGGTGGCAATCCCATTGGTTCAGCAAAGACACCTGTATATTGATCTAGAATTTGTTGTAGATCCATAGGAGTAGTGGAGACCACTGATGGTTGCATATGAATGAAATGGATCTGAGTGATGACACCATGTGAATTCTTCTTGAGGATTTTTTCCATGCAATGTGAACTGATGATGCTGAGAGACCTTGGTTGTAATCCTATCAATGTGTGTTTTTGTCCATTGAGGGAAAATTGCATCCAAAGTTCAGCAAAATCCCATAAGATAGGGCCAAGTGTGCGTAGCCATTGAGTGCCCAAAACCACATCACATCCACCTAAGGTCAAGGCAAACATGTCAGAGCGCAAGGTATAATCTCCCATAGAGATACGCACATTTCAACACTTCCCTTTGCAAGGTAAGGTGCCCCCATTGGCAACCATGACTTCAAAGTTGGAGCAAGGATGGATAAAACAATCCGCTTGTTTGGCGATCTGAGGGTTAATGAAATTATGAGTGCTACCAAAATCAATGAGTATTGTAAGAGGAAGCTTCTTGAAGTAACCCCTGACCCGCATTATTTGGGGGGTGGTGATTCCAGCTAAAGCATGGAGAGATATCTCTGGCTGGTCATCCTGAGACAGAGGGTCAATAGGTGGTTCTTGAATATCGACCTGAGCATCCACTGTATCTGGATCTTCATCACCAATTTCAGAGGCAGGCGGAGAATCCACATCCAAGAGATAGAGCTTTTTCTAAACACATCTATGTCCCTGAGTGAATTTCTCATCACAATTATAGCGAAGCCCCTTTTCTCTGCGTGCTTGCATCTCTATTTCAGACAAACGCTTGATAGGAGTTGGTCAAGGAGCCTGTGGTATGGGTGGTCGTTGAGAACCCATATTTCGGAAGGGAACAAAAGTGGGCTTGGAGGGCTGTTGGGCTGCAATCTTGTCTTCTGCCAACTTAGCCAACCCTAGGGCTTCCATCATTGTGTTGGGATGGAACATTTTGACCTCAGAGCGGATGGCATCCTTTAGACCACTGATAAAACAACTCCGGTAAAAGTCATCAAACAATCCTTCAGTGTGGTTGGCTAGTTTCTCAAATTCGGTTTGATACTCTCTCACAGTGCCAATTTGGCGAAGTTTATTGAGGGCTCCTGTGAATTCATCTAAAGCACTAGGAGCAAATCGTTGCAAAAGGAGCTGGCAAAAGTCTGGCCATTTTGGCTCTTCATGAGCCTTGATGTACCAATGGTACCATTGAATAGCTTCCTCTTCTAAATGAAAGGATGCAAGTAGAACTTTGTTGACATCAAAAGTATTATGTATACTAAAATACTGTTCTGCACGATAGATCCATCCAGTTGGATCAGTACCATTGAAGCGAGGAAAATCAAGCTTCGGACCATGGAAATTGCTGGAAGAAGAGAACCCATTGTTTGATGAAGATGCGGACTGCCGTTTGTTGTTCATAGCTGAATGTTCAAGATGGAGGCTGAGAAATTTTTCATCCAGATCCTGGAGTTTGGCTTGGATGGCTGCAAGTGCATCTTCCATGGTTTTTTCTCCTGTGCAAGTGACAACCATAACCAGGAGTATTTTTTTTTTTGGTTGACTAGGTAGAAAAACAAAAACAGAAATTGCTTCAGTAAAGGAAAATCTGGATTTGGGAAAAAATCTAAAGGGTAATTGGGGTTTGACTAGGTTTTGGACATTGTCGAATCGACAGGGAAGCAAAAAATGAGGATTTCAGAAGCGGGGTGAAAGAATGGGAAAATTTGGCAGAGGGGGACAAAGAAGCAAAATTCAGAATTGAACTCTCTGGTAAAATTTGAAGGTGATTAAGTGAAATCTGAGGAAGTTATGGCAAACCCTAAAAATAGACAAATGTGGGATTTCGGGCTTTGGGAAGTGGAATTGGGGATAGGGTCCTCAGGAATGAAATATGCAGAATGGGATTATAGGGGTTCCCCAGAATTTTCAAGGGAAACGGAGTGAAAACAAAGGAGATATGGAGAAAAAACTGTTTTTTTTTTCACAGTATGGAGTGGCTACAGCTCAAAAGGGATATGAAACAGATAGATCTGCAATGGCCCGGAAGTGAGTGGAAATAGAGGGATCTGAAACGGCGCCGGCTGGATCTGGAACGGCTTTCAGAATGGATCTAAACCGCAGGATCTGAAATGATGCAGTAGTGATCGAAAACAGTTCAATTGAAAATAGATATGAATCCCAGCTATGTGCGGCTTCCTAACAGTTCAGGGGTTTCACTCGGCCACCAATGCTGTCTGACGGCTTGCATATTGGGGCAGTACCCCTCACTCCATGGCTCAGGTAAAACTGATAACCACTTTGCCACAAATGACAACTCTTGGTTCACCTCACAGGTGGGAACTAGTCAATCAGGTAAGGGTTGTTGCCCTTTTCGCTGGCAGGTCCTCTCAATGGGCCAGCTACTTCGGGGTTCCTGTGGTACTCCTCACAATGAGTTGTAGGGCTTATGCCCAAGTAATTCCCACAGTTAAGAGGATAGGGATTATTCCCAAATCCGAACCTGAAACAGATGCAAAAAAAAAATTGGCAGAAATTTCACCTAGCGAGCCCAAGAAAGTGCTCTGATACCAGATGTGAAGCACCTGCAACAATTAGTTAATAAGAATATGCGAAATAGCATAAATGACAGAACTCAGAATCACTTTTATATTTATCGTAGGCCACTTCAAGGGGGCAACCTCCTTTGAGCAAACTTAATACAAATAACTTCACGATGCCCTCATAGGCCTCAACACACACTTATATACTAAGTCTAGCTGCCAATACTATGGGTCAAAACCATGGGCCACTACAAACTATGGATCAACAATACTACGAGCGACTTACAAAGAATATGCACCAACAATAATAACACAAACTATTGATCAACAAATACTACGGGACGACTTACAAAGCATATGCGTCCAACAACAATATACAAACAAAGTAAAGACATGGGTTCCTAACAGGTCCGTTTGGATGGCTGAATGGTCATAGATGAGGCATGCTTGAGGGATTACAATTGTCATTCGAAAATCTTGAGTCAGGAGCCAACGTAGAAGTGCGTGAATTCAGTGGATGCATGTTTTTTATAGCATGTTCAACCATATCCAAAGCCAAGCTTTGGATAGGCTGAACATAATTCACGTAATGGTATAGATTACACGTGGGAGATCATAAAGATTTGATCCAGGTGCTGGAAATTTATACAATAGCTAAGACCATGGCATTCATGCAATGATTCGAAATGATACAAGATTCATTCATTTAATAAAGACATGATGGGTAGGGGAATGAAATCATGCATGAGATTGACGTTTGATTCATCCTTGCCATCATTGGTTAGTCAGAATTTCAAATATCTTGGTACGCTATTTGATGTATATGCAAGCTAAGATTTCATTCAACACTTTTATTCAAAACGTTGTTCATTTGTTGTATTCATTGCCTCATTCGGATCGACATTCGACCCGTCATTCAGCTTTCATACAGAATTTTGTCTATACAAGATCTTATTGTTGATGGTAACTTTTTGAGGCTATTAGTGCACAAAAGATGCTATAAACTTTGCTTTCTGGAACTTTTAAGTCACGTCCTTTTTATTTTTCATTGATCAAAATCATTTTCCTTCTGCTTTTGCATTAACCTACAAACACCTGTCATTGTATCAGATATAAATAAAATTTTCATAAATATTCAGAGAGTAAGAATAGTTCTAATCTCCCCCCCAAACCAATAATATGGCATGTCCTCAAGGCATCAAAGAGGAAATGATTAAAATTAAAAAATTTCAATTGAAAGTCTTACATATAGCTTTTTTTTTTTAAATATTGTGATAATTTTCATAAGGAAATGAAATATTAACTAATAAATGTAGATGATTCAGATATGTACACTCATAAAAAAGAATACAACATTGCTTAAAAGACCATATGAAGAATAATAGTGTAAGAGATACGAAAATGCCATAGGAAAACTAGTCATCCACGACTCATTGTAAATATCTCTTGTCATCCAAAGAATATAAATAAGGTTCACCATAAAATTTGTGAGATCTACTATAATTATGGGTCCCATTTCTAGGATAGTTATATCCTAGGTATTGTTTGAATTAGATTGCAGGGTCCAAGTCCAACTTACAGCCATTATCTAGTGACAGTATACATAATCGGCGTAAACATGTGTTTGTATACTTAGGTTTTTTTATGAGTCATGTGAATAGCAATGCATTAACCAAACCTCTTTTACTCGATATTGACCCACTAACAGCAGGCCTATTCATTGCCCCGATGGGTTTATCTTGGTACCATGCAAGCATAGCTCTACTGCCAACGAGCTTGTTCAATACCCTGACTGGTTTACTTGCATTTACCGAGCTTCCTTGTTTAATATTTTACTTAACATGGACCCACTGCCAGCAAGCCTGTTCAGTACCCCGATGGGTTTGCTTCGTATAATGATATATATATATATTGTAACGAAGCCGGTTGGCACTAGAGTGTGCTAATCCTGTTAAACACATAATTCAAAATTTTAGCACAAACCTTCTAAGTAACTTTATTTATAATGGCCTAAATTATAGATTCTGTCAAAAGATAATAACCTAAAGTTGTTCTTTGACTTCACAGTCTATCTTATTCATAAAAGGTCAGTAATGTTCACCACAAAATAGAAAATATCACCCACTTTTAGGCTACCTTTTAAAGGTGCGTTAGAGACAAGTTTTGATAATGAGTCCAGGATGAACTAGTGGTCCATAGGTGTAAAATAGATTTTTGTGGAGATCATAATACTTAAAGTATGTCTTTTAAACAACTATTCTAATGATAAATTAGAAGTGTGCATGTCTGAATCAAATACCATATACAGAATCATAAAAGAAATTGGTTATAAATGATATAAAAAATGCTTTATCCTTTCACTAAAATTTTTCAATTTTAATACTAACCGAAAGAGAGGGAGAACTATAAGTATTTCTTTATAGAGCACTTCCCTTTTCGCATAATATCGCATGAGTTGATTAAAAAGATAGGGTTCTTGTGATTAAGCTGCAAAACCACTTGCCAGACGATTCAAATTTTCTTCAAAACAAAGTATATGTACAAAACAAGTTATGTAAAATTTTCAAAATTAACGAAAGGAAAAAGAGTCTTCCTGTTTTAATGACAATATTTTACAATTGATCATAATAAATTTCCTGTAAAAAACAAGAATGTAATCAATTGTTAGAAATGGCTCTTTTATTATTGAAAAATCAAAATCATATTTACATATATACAAAAGAAGATAACCCAAAATGATTCAAGGACTAGGAAGAGGAGGAGGAATGACTTCCTCTTCTACCAGTTCCATTTCTTCCTGTTGCAAGGCATTCTGCACAAAATCTTGTTTAGATATTGGTTGATGATAAAGTCTAAGTTTGTGTCCATTTACAACAAAAGAAATTTGTGAATCATCAATTTTCTTAATTTTAATGGATCCATTATCAAAGGTTGTGACAATTTCATACGGACCCATCCAACGAGTAGTTAATTTACCTTTGAAATTTTTGTATCTTGAATCAAAAAGTAGTGCCTAGTCTCCAGTTTTGAATTGCTTTCTTTTAATGTATCTATCATGCTATTGTTTGCGTTGGTTTTGTATTAAGATTGTACATTGAATAGTATATTGCCTAATCTCGTCTAATTCACTGATTTATAGGATTCACTGTCTCTGTGCTTCTTATAAGTTCATCCCTAATTGCGCATCCATATGAAAAATTTTGACTTGAAATTCAATGGGTAGAAGAACTTGTTTACCATAAACAAGTTCATAAGGTGTGTGACCAGTAGTGTTTCTCCATGTTATTCTATAAGCCCACAGAGCTTTAGGAAGCCTATCTTCCCAGTCTTTGTGGTGTAACTGGATAGTCTTAGTCAGGATGGCTTCTAATACTTTGTTACTGGATTCTACCTGACCATTGGCTTGCGGGTGATATGGTGAATATTTACAATGTCTAATACCATATTTGTCAGTAAGCTCTTTCATTAATTTGGAGGTAAACTCAGATCCTTGATTGGTTAGAATTTCCCTAGGTACACCGAATCGGGTAAATATTTCTTCATAAATGAATTCCACCACAGATTTCTCTGTGGCTTGGAATAAATTTTTATCTTCTACCCATTTGGTGACATAATCTATACAGACTAGGATGTACTTCTTCTTGTGAGACATACGAGAAATTGGTCCAATGAAATCTAGAGCCCATTTTTCAAATGGCTCAATCATAACTTGGGGTTGCAACGGCATCTCATCGGATGGTGTAGGTCGATCCATTCTTTGGAAACTGTCACATCCCTTGACATATTTGGCAGCATCTTTGAAGATGCTTGGCCAATAATACCAAGAGTGCAATACTTTGTATGTTGTTCTCTTATCAGAGAAATGGCCACCGCAGGGTCCACCATGACATGCATGAAGGATCTCTGCCATCTCATCCTCTCGTACGCATCGTCTAATAATAAGATCAGGACCAGTACGAAAGATATCATTGTCTACCCAAGAATAATTGGAACTTTAAACTATGATCCTATTTTTCTCAAGTGGGGAGAGATGGCTAGGTAGCTTTCCAGCTGCTAAATAATTGGCTACATCTGCAAACCATGGGGTTCGAACAGATACAGCAAACAAATGTTCATCTGGGAAGCTGTCATCGACAGGGCTGGCATTATCGTCAATTTGAAATTGAGAGAGGAAATTAGCTACTACATTCTCTCTACTGGGACGATCAACAATGGTGATGTTGAATTCTTGCAACAAAAGAAGCCACCGAGTCACTCTACCATTGGTGATAGGTTTATTCATCAAAAACCTGATGGTGGAGTGGTCAGTGTGTATACAAATTTCATATCCTGTGATATAATGTCGAAACTTGTTGATGGCATAGACTACTGCTAGAAACTTTTTTTCAGTAACAGTGTATTTAGATTCTGCAAGAGTCAAATTTTTACTAGCAAAGTAGATGGCACATGATGTCTGTCCCTCCTTTTGACCTAAAACTACCCCTATGGCTATGTCAGTAGCATCAGTGGATATATGGAAAGGAAGGGACCAATTTGGGCCCCTAAGTATTGGTGCCACTGATAGGTTGGCCTTCATAGTTTCGAAGGCTTGTTGATACAGTTCAGTCAATTGAAATTCTATGTCTTTCATGAGTAGTTTGAACATAGGTGTGGATATTTTAGTGAAATTTTCAATGAAACGTCTATAATAGATGGCATGGACAAGAAAATTTCTTACTTCCTTTGGAGTTTTTGGAGGAGGAAGATTAACAATTACTTCGATCTTGGAGGGATCCACCTTCATACCTTGAAGAGAGACATGATGTCCCAAAACTATGCCCTCGGTTAGTAGCATTTTACATTTTTCATGACTAAGAGCTAAGTTCATTTCTTGGCACCGAATAATAAATGTTTCGAGGTTATCAAGGGATTCCTAGAAGGTGTTACCATAAACTGTAAAATCATCGATATAAACTTCTGCATAGTCTTGTATGAGGTTAGCAAAGATTCCTAGAACTGCATGCTGGAAAGTAGAAGGTGCATTACATAGTCCAAATGGTAACACTCGGTAGGCATACATCCCCCAAGAGAAAGTAAAGGTTGTCCTGTCTTGATCCTCAGGTGCGATCAATATTTGATTGTATCCACTATACCCATCAAGGAATGAAAAATATTGTTTCCCTGATAAGGTGTCTAACACCTTATCGATGAAAGGCAAAGGGAAGCAGTCCTTAAGAGTGTCCTTGTTCAGTTCTCAAAAGTCAACACAGATACTCCATTTCCCTATGAATTTCTTTGGAACTACCACTAAAGGAGAAACCCATTTACTGTTGGAAATTGGGTAAATGAATCCAATGTTAAGGAGTTTTTGTAATTCATCCTTTACTATATCCTTTAGGGCTGGGTTCATTCTTCTCTGGGGCTGTCTAATAGGAGGTATGTTCGAGTCTGTGAAAATATGATGGATATAGGTATCTAGGTGTATACCTTTCATATTGGTATACTCCCATGCAAATGCTCCAGTTTGACTCTTGAGAACTTTTAGTAATTGTTTTTGCTGACTCTCATCTAAACCTACATTTATATGTAGAAATTTGTCGGTACTAACCTCATACGGTATGGTATAGGATCCTAGATGTTATTCGATTGCAAAGACACAGGGTGTACTTGTAAATGTTGAGAGGCTCATGTTTTCTTGAAGTGCCCGAGAGAGATCACTAAAAAGGGAAAGTTCTTCCAAGTTCTCATCTCCAGAAGGATAATCTAACCAAAACAAGTTTTTAGCTATTGGCTAAGCTGGTGGGTATAAAGCTAATTTTCTTGTAGATAACCCATCAAAGATAATCATCTCTCCATCCCTACATCCTATAAATGCATTGGCAGTAGCCAACCAAGGTATTCCTAGAATAATGGGGTGACCTTTGGAAGGGTCTCTTGATTCAATGACCATGAAGTCCACGAGATATTCCCATGAGGCTACTGATACAGTGATGTCATCAAAGATCTCGGTAGGTTGAACCATAGTACGATCTTCTAACTCTAGCATTGTTGGGGTAGGGCGAAGAAATGGTCCTAAATTGAGAGTTTCTAAGATTGTGGTAGTCATCAAATTGATAGCATCTCCTTGATCAATAAGTCTATTCCCTATGGCGGTGTTATTGATGATAACAGTCACCACAGGGTTTCTTGGGTTTGAATACTTTGGCATTCTAGGTTGGTTTGCTATGCAATTTGATATTTCTCCCATTACATGAATCATCAGAGGGTCTTTTTGTTTTCTCCCTAGTTTCTTAATACAAAGTTCCTTTATTACCTTAGTATAGATTGGGATATCCTGAATGGCTTGTAACAAAGGGATCTTAATGCAAATATTTTTTAATTCGTTAATGATACCATACTCTGGATAAGTTACATATTTTTCTACTACTAGACGCTCTGGATATGGAGGTGATTTTTCCCCTGGAATTACTTCTTTGTGTGGATGGTTGTGTGTTGAAGATATAGAAATAACCACATCTTCAAGAATGGCATCACTCAAAACTTCACTAGGTATGTCTTCTTCATTCTCTTCTTGAATAACAACTGATGACTTGGGCTTATCTTGCAAAACTCTTCCAGACCGCAGTTGTATCTCATGTATTGGCGTGGTCGAAATGACATATGATGGAAGAGGTAACAACCCAATGTTGTTAAGGGCTTGGGTTGGTTTGTTATTAGGATTCAGTATCGATTCTGCATGTAATATTGTGGGTCTTGGAGGATTCATGTTCTGTAAATTGTGAGGTTGATTCGGGATAGGGGGTAGTGAAGGAGGTACAAATCCAGGAGGAAGTTGCTGAATATTAGGTCGGTAAGGATAGTTAGGCATAGGAGGAGGTGTTTGAGAATAAGCTTTCCCTCGCCATCCATGTGGTCATTGTTGTTGTTGAGCATTCTAAGGAGGGTACTGTGGTGGCCAATTTTTCCAACCTGAAGTACTCCATTGTTGAGGAGGTTGATAAGGATAGTAATAGGGTGGAATTTTTGATGAATTTTGATACGATGGTTGATCTCTAGGTTGCCAAGGCCTCCTAGGTATTTCACCAAAATTTTCATTCTTGTATATAGCTTGTAATCCAGGAAATGATGGACAATCATTGGTTGGATGTTCTCTTGTACATAGGTGATAGACTGAAACATTATTTAATGGAAATTCTCGTTGAGGATGTTTAGTTCTACACCTAGGACAGAAAACACTCATTGTTGCACACTCTTCATCTTGTCTCTTTTTAGCTTATAGTGCATCTAATTGAGAACCTATGGCTACTAAAATATCTGTTTTGAAATTTTCCAATAGGTTTCCCAATTCTACCCTTGTAACTCCACCAGGACCGGATCTGTTTCCTTTGGGATTCCTAGCATAAGATTCTCGAAAGTGTATTCCACCTTTCCCTCTACTCCTAGAGTAATTCCTACATAGTTCACAAATCTCCGTAAAAGACTTATGAGAAATGTCTCTTGCTGCCATGAGATTAAGGTTATCTAAGAATTATTTTGAGATTCCTTTGAGGAAGAGTGTTCTTACCGCATCTTCTTGAAGATCATTATACTTGGATTTGTGTAATAGATAGTTAAATCTCTCGAGATAGTCTTCTAAGCTCTCATATTCAAGTTGTTGAATTTTAAAAATATCATTGCGAGAGTCCTTAGGTCTACAGTAATCTTGATATTTCCGTAGAAATGCATTCTTCATGTCTTCCCAAGTTCTAATACTAGATTCTCCTAATCCCATGAACCATCGAAGAGAAGAATCTTTCAATGTGGCAGGAAAGAGTTTTAGTTTTTGGCCATCTTGTAGGTAATTATAACTCCTACACAAAATGTCAAACTCGAATAAGAATGTGTTCGGATCCTCACTACTCTTACCATAAAAGGTTGGTAGTGAGGACGGAGGGATTTTTTTCATAGTAACATCTTGTGCAGTCTCTAAGATAGGGAACCCGAAGGTACCTTCAATTCTAAATTCTCCATCTTCTTCATCTTGTCGGAAACGATCTTTATTTTCATCCCCCATCAAGATTCGATTGCCAAAGAGAGAAAATCTAGGTGGCTCCTTTCTTGGTGAATATGGGATGTCCCAACATTCTGTTTTAGGGAGAGTATTCTTCTTTTTAGGAGGAGAATTATCAGCTACGTGGGAATCCAGTTGTTAACACCCAAATCATACCCCTTGAGCTATAGGAGGGGGCAAGTCGGGGTAACCACTAACCATCCCTTCACATTTCCTCGGAGGGATTTTGCAAAACCCCTCATACAAACATCATCATGTTCTATTTCAAAGGGATCTAGAAAATGCTCAAAGCCATGAACATGTTTTTCTGTAGTAATCATCTCAAACTCTCCGTCGAAGATAGGGAGATGTTTATGGTACCATGGTGGAAAATTGTGAAGGAAAGGGGGTATCTTTAGAGGGTTGTATCTCAGCTGGGCTCTAGAAGGAAAAGGGGTGAATGTAGGGAATGTGTCATTGGCCTTACTCTCGAAAAATTTTAGAGGTCAGTTATGGTTTATACAGGGCTCAGATGAAAGGATGGGATCAAGTCTAGGAGTAAAAGGAGAATGTACATTTTCAAATCCAAGCGAAGGGTATAAAAAAGAGGCCTCTCATGACCTAGGGATCTTCGGTGAAACAAGCATTTTTTCATATATATACATACAGGTAAAAGGATGCCAACACAGAAGAACAGGCCTTCTTTGAATATATTTATATTTTGATACCAGGAACTTACTTCTTCCATGTCAGAGGCGGTTGGGCTCATTCACCACTGGAGTCTGCAGATTAAGATCTAAATAAATGAGTGGAGTCACCAAGTGGATGGTATGCAACTCCTCTGGTGTCTGATTGTTGTCCATCATTAACAATCGATCTAAACTTTGTCATTTTACCCGGGACAATAAAAAGAAACCTTCCCCAGTGTTACACAGAAAGCTTCCACCCTGTGAGCATCAACATTCTTTGGCCTGTAGGATCCATTTTAGTGACTCGGATCCATTTTCATCCTTCAGTGATACTAGTTTATCTTATTTTTGTTCCTACCTGCATGTTGCATCACTATAGCATGCGTACCCCGCGAGTTGCATCCCTATAGCCCGTGGGTATCAAGTAAAATGGTAAAAACCACTATTTTATTAATTTTTACTCCCAAAAAGCGGTCATTGGGTGACCTTTGGCTCTCCATCTGTCCAAGTAACATCTCGATGAGTCCTTTCACCTACCTTAGAGAGGACTTTATATTAAGCACATATGGCTTATGGATGGGAGGAGGAAGATAATAGTAAAGGCACTCTAGTGGATTTTTTCCCTATCTTGAGTCTGCACTCATTGATCCTTGTAGTTGTGAACTAGTTATGTTCACCTTCCAAACTCCTTTATAGTCTTTATTTGCCATTCATGGAGGATTGAAGTGGTGGAAGCATAAGTGGATTGATCTAGATCTTGGTTCAGATTGGCTGTCGGCAAGAGGTCGTATCACTTTGTACTTCTTCTTGTTCATTAATAGAAATACTCATGTTCTCGTCCATTCATGGTGTGAATGTCATTTATTATACATTGGGTTGCATTTGCTTATGATATTATGGACCATTGTTATTGATGATGTTAATGTTATTTATATATATCACATGTACTTGTTAGATATTTGTTGTCAAGACTAATTTGCAGATTACAAGTGCTTGGATGTGCGCGGATTGAAAGCTCCAACGGGGATCTACATCAAACGTTGGATCGAGGTTGGTTACATTTCTCCATGGTTTTAACATTGTCATTTATAATAGCATTATTTTGAGAATTGAGTACATTTTCGGTAGTCATATGTCTGTTGTGGTATTCTCAAGCCATAGTGAGTTTTCTCCAATACAAAAATGGCGAATCCGCTGGGGAAAACATCCATGTTTGGGAAATTTTTTGAGCATTAGTTCATATTTAGAGTTGCTGTTTATCAAAGCTCTGTGTCACTTATTGGCCGTTGAGATACACTGTAGAAAAAAAAAATTTCTGAGCCTCTGGACTCTCTGTTTGACCATTTGTTGTTTCTCACCCGCGGGCTAGCTTAGTTCTGCCTGTGTACACCCGCCTTTTTTTACACTACTACTCACGGGTACCCGCAGGTATTCCTTCAACAGTAGCGTGTAACTCTAGCTTTTGTTGGTTTATGGCTATTGGTTGTTGCTGGGTGATTTTGGTTGATTCCTGAATCTTTGTTGGCCTCTTTCTTGACTGTTCCATACCTTGGTTGTGACCAGATCTCTTCGTTTCTCTTGGTTGAGCCTTCTTGGTTTTACACCATCTTTGGTTTTAACCTCTTGGTCTCTTCCTTTTGAGCTCTTCCTTTTGGCTGAGTCTTGTTATTTAGGATCTGCTGGGTTGTCTTAGTGATCTTCTCGGCACTTCAGTGACTGAATAGTAGGATTTTGCTTCCATTTTTTCATTTCATATATATTGAAAAAATACAAAAATATTCATTTAGTTTTTGCATTTTCCTTTCTGTTTATAAGAGAAAATACAAAAATATTTTATTTCCATGTACCGCATTTTGCATTGAGTGCTTGTTGCCTTCATTTTAGGTTCTGCTTGTGCATTGAAAACATTACAGTTTGCATATTTATTTCGGAATTGTTGGTTGATTTTGCATATTAGTGGCATTGTTTTATTGGATAGTTGAGTCTAGGATTGGACGATGGTGCATATTATTGAGTCTACACATCATTAGTTTCACGACCATATCCCTTGAGTAATCACAGCCACTAAAATTAATGCTTAATCATAAAATTGATTAGACTTATTTTATTTATAGGATACACCAACTAGCATAGGTTTAGAGTCTTGGAATAGATCACTGTGAGTTAACAATCCAAGACTATTGAACAAAACACTAGGTGTTTGACCAGGGAGTGGAGGAATCCATGGTATAGATCGGTGTTCTCAGGAAAGCTCTACTCAAACCAGAGTTAAGCACGAGGTCAGGGGAGGTTGGTTGAGGAGATATCCCTCTGATACTGGCTGAATGTGGGAGATATATCCAGGATTTGTTCATATCTAGGGGTACCGGAGGTTTTCCCTCTTATGCTTTCAGCTTAGCTACCTTACCCATATGACGGTTCCCACTTGCGACTGTTCCCCTGAGCACTGGTTATATTGCGGTAGACATAGTTGCATTACCTAGTTACCACATAGGGTACTTGCAGTGGCTATACTGTTTGTGTCCTGAGTCAGATAGGGATTGGACAGCACAGTTGTGTTCATGTAGTGGACTTGACCCTATCGACATAGTGAAGCCTGGGTGTCTCTATAACTGATTCTGTTACCTCCGGCTATAGTTTGGGAGTCTCAAGCCTCTCCTAGGCGAGACATAGCAGCTCTAGTGTCGAGAGCTCATTTAGCCACACTGTTTGTCTGCTCTTCATTGTAGATTCGCTAGGTGTGTGCTTTAGATTTACTATTTTTTTATCGATAGTTGGCCTTTAGGAGACGCTGTGTCTCTCTCCGAAGAGAACGTGGCACGGAGCCCTACACTCCACCGGTCCCGTTGTTTGGATGGTTTAAAGCCAGCTTTGGTTACATAATGCATTACTAGAGGACGCCGGAGGGCTCCCTCTAAGTCTTCAGATTCTTACATGACTTACATTGAGGATTACATGGCTACACATCCCAGTATTGGGCAAGACCTTTCTACTCCTTCGGGTAGAGTTGAACACATTTCCGATCCCCAGACTCCTCGTGAGGATTGGGGAGGTGATCCACCTGTGACTCAACATGGTTCTATTTGGCCTAATCCACTTGACCGGGATCCGCTTGATCCTTCAAATCTGGATAACTATCTCTACGGGATGCCCGACTTACCCAAGGAGGAAAAACAGGACAAGCCTTTCGTTCCTTCGTTTCCATGTGATTCTAGATATAGGAGGCCTAAGACTCATGATGATTCCAGCCCTATGGTCAACCCCACTGTACTCTCTTTTGGTATGCCTAGTCACAATACTGTCAAACCTTCCACTATGGTTGGTACTCATGTTGGCACTAGTCAAAGTGTTAGCCATACTATACCCACTGAGGGAACTACCCTAGCTGGGGGCACTACATTATCCACCCACTCACATAGTATGGGGACTGGTCTGATTCCTAACGATGCCAATGTTGGAACGCAACCACCTCCTAGGAATACTCAACCTAGTCGAAATGTTTTGCAAAACATGACTCACCATCCACCACCTAGTACACATGTCGCTACTCGTCAACCTAGGACCACTTTTGCACACGATATCGTTCGTCCCAACCACAGGGGTGGACACTTACCGCATACTTTTGCATCCACTACCGCCGCGAGTAATAGTAATGTAGGGGGTGGGAATATTTCCTATCCACATGGACATCACACCACCAACCATACTACTAGTCACACCCATATTGGACCTGGGAATACTTCTAATGCTTATGGTCATCACACGACTGCTCAATCTAATCCGAATATTGGGGGTGGGAACATACCATACCATTACGGTCAATACAACATGGTTCCCACTATGAATAGTACATACATGCCCCATACCCATGGTGGCATCCCTTACTACAACACAGTCAGTGCTGGCCACCAGTATCACCCACCACCCCAATATGGTGTTCAAAACGCACATATACCTGCTTACTCTCAAATGGGTAAGGCATGGGGAGGTTATCCATCTTATGGCCATGGGAAAGCTTATGGACCTTCAGGTCCTCAGTATCAATAGTTTAACCCTCATGGTCAAGCTTTTGGTCCATCGTACAATACAGTTCCATTCAATCAACCTTTTGTGGGAGCTTGTAATCAAGCTTTCCAGCCACAGCTCCCGTTCCTTGCACGACTGAATCTCCCGGATCTTTTGAAGCTCACGAATGATCTGGTGTGTCATGACCCTACTTGGCCCCCGGTCCCTACCAAGCTCCCTTCAGACATTCCAAAGTTTGCGGGGAAAGGTGGTGAGGACCCAGGAGATCATGTCACGACATTTCACCTTTGGTGCTCCTCCAACTCTTTGAATCATGATTCCATTCGATTACGCCTATTTCAATGCACCCTCATGGGGGAAGCCATGAAATGGTATGTGGAGTTACCCAGAAACACCTATAGGGGTTTCAACGAGATTGATTTGGTTTTCTTATACCATTTCCAGTTGCCAGTTCATTATGATACTGGTACTGAGTTGTTGTCCACCTTCCGTCAGAATAAGGCCACACATATTTCTAACCATGTTCAAGAGTGGCGTCGGCGGAAGAGATTAGTGAAAGCCAACATTCCTCCATAATTCCTGTTGCAATGGTTCCTCAAGTCTTTACTTCCATATATTGCTAAGGATGTTTCAATGTCCGGCATTATGACTGAGGAGCAAGCCGTCTTGAAAGTCCAGTAGTTAGATCTTCTTTATTCTCAGTCTGACATTTTCTATGACATTATTCCTGACTCACCGAGAACAAGAGATGAGCCCACGTCAGTTCCTGGACCACATACTGATGGCATCGTGGGGTCTGCATGCACTCACCTTGTAGACTTGGTAGTTAATCAAATGAAAAATTTGTCGCTAAACCAATCTGCACCCGGACAGGTTGACACCTTGTCCACTTCCACTCCGTTGTCTGATGTACACAATGTGCAATCAACGAAACCATCGGGTAACCAACAACTTGGTGGTAAGAAAAAGGGGAGAAATAATCATAGGGGTAAAAACAATGGAAGTAACAATAATAGCAATCATAATACTCCTCGTAAAGAGAATTCCAACCCTCCTCGGGAGGGTGGTAATGCTAGCGAGGATCGTAAACCTAGGCGTAAGGTGAAATTTCCTTGCAAGCTTTGTGGGGAGGATCATCTTACTCACTTATGTCCTCGTATTGAAGAAGCATCGAAGCATTTGGCACAGAGCCTAGTTGTGTTGAAGGATCCCCTACCTCATCACCAAAACATGGCTTCGCATGCTCCCAACACTGGTTATGGTACTCATGAAATGACAACGTCTTCTTCCAATACCAGTGGTTACAGATGCGTGAATATGGTTCAGTCGGAGGTTTGTGTTGATATTCGTCAACGTGATTATGGTGCACCACAACCAAATTTGGGGAATGAGCCTCCCCCTCCTCCTAATAATTCTTTGCATATTGAGAAGCCTTCTATTATACTGCAGATACTGAAAGGTGTTCTCAAGCGCTCTACACATAATCCTAATGCTCTAGCCACCCAAAACTACTCCATCGTAGAATATTTGGGCCAAACTCCGTGCGCCATGTCGGCTCTTGAAGTTTTGCAAGCATGCCCTTTTGAGTGTGTTAGGAGTTCAGGATGGGGGAATTCCTAGTGTTATCAAGTTCAATACTACTGATGTCCAACCTCGCTTGCCTTATCACGTGGCTTTTCAAATCTAGGGGGTTTTCCTTAAGAGCTTCGTCAAACGTACTATGGTTAATGAAGGTGCTTCCGCGTCAGTAATGTTGTTGACTTGTTGGAAAGCTCTTGGCTCTCCTCCCCTACTCGTGTCTAGAACTACACTCACTGCATTCGACGGTAGATCTTTTACGTCGCATGGAATTATCCCTTCCCTTCTTGCCTCCTTGGGAGGTAAGTCCATGCCTATTGAAGTCAAAGTCATTGATGCGCCAATCAACTACAACCTTTTACTGGGTCGAAACTGGATGTACGCTATGAAGGCTGTCGCGTCTCCTATATTTCGATTTATTTGCTTTCCCCATGAAGGCAAGATTGTGACGATTGATTAGCCGGATTATGTTGGCACTTCTTCCATAGCATCTACGAGATCAGTAGTCCCGCAAGTTTCTGATTCTCAGTCGGCAACTGGGAACATAGGTGTTGGAATGTACCCCTTGTTGATGGGAACTTTTAACCATTCTACAGCTGTGAATTTTATTGGAACCATTTTCGACAGTGCGCCTCCTCCTTCGAATAGTATGCCATTTCGGACTTCCTATTGTGATGATCCATGGAATTTTCCATCCGCGAATTCTATGTCTAGAGACATTGCGCACGTTGGGATGTCTATTCCTTTATCTGTAGCGAAGCTCACTTACGATCACATCCAACAAACCACTACGGATCCGGATCTCTCTTCTCCCTAGATAGTTGAAGAAGATCCTGTTATGTTGCCAGTTTGGGCAGCCAACTCATCTTGCTCTCACGATTGCCTCGATGATACTTTGCCATCTAATGAAGCTATCCTCAAAGCCATGTGTGGTAGTGAGAGGCCTTGGTAAGATATGCACCATCGTTCTTATTTCCTTCCCAACCTTGAGCTCATTGAGCAGGAGGAGTTTAGGATGACTCTAGCTGAGATGGTTGGTCACCCTGTGGCTCTTTTGCAGTCACATGATGTTTTCTTGGAGAAGAATATGGCCAATATTTCCCCAACCACTTCAATCAACATCTCTCGCACTGCCAGAAAGATTGAGAATGTTTACGTCAGTGACGATTGCACTCCTGAGGAGATTTCTATTTACACTGATTTGTTTACTGAACTCTGGGAAGATTTCGCCTGGTCATATGAGGAGATGCCAGGAATAGACCCCCGCATTGTTGAACATGAGATTAAAACATATCCTGATGCTAAATCGGTTCTACAACGCTTACATGCTGTGAACCCTAGGAAGGCAGCTGCTATTAAGGCAGAGGTGGAGAAACTGCTCAAAGCTAGTTTCATCTACCCCGTTCCTCTTACCGAATCAGTGTCAAACCCTATTCCTATGGATAAGAAGCAAGGAATGATCCATGTATGCACTGATTTTAGAGATTTGAATTGTGCATGTTTGAAAGACAACTTCCCCATGACATTCATTGATCAAATATTGGATGCTTGTGCGGGAAATGAGATTTTTTCATTCATGGATGGATTCTCGGGTTATAATCAGATCTAAATCAAACCAGCGGACCAACATAAAACGACATTTATTTGTCCATGGGGAACTTTTGCGTACCAGAAAATGCCCTTCGGCCTCAAGAATGCTGGAGCTACTTTTCAGTGAGCCGTGACCTATGCCTTTCACGATCTTAAGAAGATTATGGAGGTTTTCTTGGATGATCTTGCTGACCATTCTCACAAGAGAGTGGACCACCCCAAGCACCTCTGTATGATTCTCGAATGATGTATCCACTACAAAATTCGATTGAATCCGAACAAATGCATCTTTGCTGTTAGCACTAGTCGCCTTCTAGGATTCATAGTTTCAAAAGAGGGTATTAGAGTCAATCCTCTCAAAGTTGAGGCAATACTTCAGTTGCCTCCTCCGCGGAATCTGCTTCAACTTCAGAGCCTCCAAGGGAGAGCTACTTTTCTGTGTCGGTTCATAGTTAACTATGCCAGTCTTACTAAAGGTTTCGCATGCCTGTTGAAGAAAGACACACCTTTTATCTGGGATGAGCGAGCCCAGCAGTATTTCGATGCTCTTAAGAAATATTTGGTATCGACCCCTGTGGTTAGTCTACCGGACTTTACACGAGATTTCATTCTTTATGTAGCCGCATCTCAAGAGACTATTGGCATGGTCTTGGTTTAGGTAGATGATGCGCTTGTCGAGCATGTTATCTATTATCTTAGTCGAAATTTAGTAGACGCTGAACTAAGTTACACCCACGTAGAAAAGATGGCACTTGCAACTGTTCACGCAGTCTAGCGGTTATGGCATTACATTTTGCTTCGAACAACCACTGTTGTAGCTCATATCAATCCATTTCAGTTCGTGTTATCATGATGCCTTATCGGAGGTAAGTATAATAAATGGATTTTGATCCTTCAACAATTTGATATGGAGTTTGCTTCTGCAAAGCCGGTGAAATCATTGTTGTTCACTGAGCTTATGTCGGACCTTCCACGGCTTGATGAGGATGTCACTCATGAAGATTCCTTTGTGGATGAACACCTATTTTTTATCTCGACTGAGGACCCTTGGTATGGGGATGTCATTAGATATCTCCAAACTTTGAAGTTTCCTCCGCATTATTCACGAGACGAGCGACGGCGTGTGAGACATCACGCTAAAGATTATACTATTGTCGGTGACACTTTGTATCGCCGAGGAAAGGATTCCATTCTCTGTCGTTTTTTGACTCATGAAGAAGCGAAACGGGTACTTAATGATTACCATGTGGGGGCATGTGGCAGTCACTTATCCCAACTTGCTATAGCCCAGCATATTATGCGAGTAGGTTATTTTTGGCCTACTATCTTTAAACATTGTATTAATGCTGTGAAGAGATGTCACCCTTTCCAGGTGTTTTCTCGGAACATACACTTGCATCCAGCTTGCTTCTGCAAAGTCGATGAAATCATTGGTGTTTGTTGAGCTTATGTCGGATCTTCCATGGCTTGATGAGGATGTCACTCATGAAGATTCCTTTGTGGATGAACACCTATTTTTTATCTCGATCGAGGACCCTTGGTATGGGGATGTCATTAGATATCTCCAAACTTTGAAGTTTCCTCCGCATTATTCATGAGATGAGCGATGGCGTGTGAGACATCACGCTAAATATTATACTATTGTTGGTGACACTTTGTATCGCCGAGGAAAGGATTCCATTCTCCGTCATTGTTTGACTCACCAAGAAGTGGAACGGGTACTTAATGATTGCCATGTGGGGGTGTGTGGCAGTCACTATCTTTATTTTTTCCCTACTATCTTTAAAGATTGTATTAATGCTATGAAGAGATGTCACCCTTGCCATGTGTTTTCTCAGAACATACACTCGCATCCAGCTTGCATCCGGTCATCACCGTTGGTCCCTTCACTAAGTGGGGGTGGATTTCATGGATTGCAAACTAGCTTCGGTTGGGGGTTATCATCATATTATTGTGGCCGTGGATTATTTTTCCAAGTGGGCTGAGGCCATGCCTACCATTAAAGCCGATGGTGCTACTGCAGCCCATTTTGTATTCAATCAGATTATTACTCGATTTGGTATCCCAAAAGAGATTTTCATTGACCATGGTAGTCACTTTCAAAATAAGATGATGGAGGATTTGTCTCTCAAGCTTGGGTTTCATCAGGAACACTCGTCTTCCTACTATCCTCAAGCGAATGGTCAGGTTGAAGCAGTCAATAAGTCCTTAAAGACCATTCTCCAACGTACCATCCAACAAAGCAAGACCAATTGGCATATCATGTTATATCTTGCTTTGTGGGCTTATCGAACTGCAGTTAAGACTGCCATCGAGTTCTCACCGTTCTAGTTAGTTCATGGTGTGGAGTCACTTTTACTGGTTGAATGCAAGATTCCTTCGCTCAAGCTAGCCATAGAGCTCCTCCTTGATATGACGGAGATTAAGCAACGTTTAGTACACCTTGAGCAACTTGACGAGCACCATCGAGATGCCACTATGGCCATTGATGTTAATAAGTGTCGTGTCAAGGTTCAGTATGATAGGTCTGTCAGTCCCCGGCAGTATGCTGAAGGTGACTTGGTACTCTTGTATGACCAAGCTAAAGAATCCCTGGGGGCAGGAAAGTTCAATCCCATGTGGCACGGTCCTTACATTGTGAGACATGTCCTGGAAAAAGGAGCTTATGAGTTAGAAGATTACAAGGGAGTTGTCTTGAAGGAGCCTAGAAACGGGCTCTACCTCAAGCGGTATTACGCTTGAACCTTTGGTTCGAGCTGATACTTTTGTACACTATTGTATAGTTTTTTTGTACATAGTCTAGGTTACATTTTTGGTTGTTGAGTCTACTGATTAGCCTTTGTTTGATTGACAGATGTCAGCGGGATGTCCTATGTTCTTAGGCTTCTCCAATGGTGCTAGCTGACATATGTAGTAGCTTGCTTCTACTGTCGGGGTTATCTTTTCACCTGACCATCTAGTTGTGTCCTCAAGAGGTGCTTGTCTCGGTCCTACATCTAACAATGTGGCTGAGTGTAGTGCCGTTGTTGAGCTACTTCGGGATGCCATTTCACATGACATCCAGTCTTTAGAATTCTGCCTGGATTCACAACTAGTTGTGTCTCAGCTGAATGGGCAGTACCATGTACGAGACCCTACAATACTACGGATATTCCTTAAGGTATGACTCTTGGAGAGACATTTTGTTTCCATTACATATATTCACATTCCAAGAAGTCATAATTATATATCTGATGCATATGCTAACTATGTATTAGACTGCCATTTGTCACATTCATCATGAAGCACACAAATACAAAGACATTCATACATTTGTACCATACACACATATAGTAGAATTGAGAACCAAAGTTGTATATATATATAAATATGTCCAAAAATGGTAGTGTAATACAAGACTGGAGCCCGTAGCCCTCAAAAATATACATATTGATACAAAAAATGATGAGACCCTGGGATATCTACTCCCTCCGAGGAGGTCTGGCTGTCGACTCGACGGGATGTGTCTCATAATAGTACTGTACTGTGTTGTCCATCCATTGCAGTAGCCACACCCACTACCTGGCGCTGCATAGCCTCCGGTAGTCGGGCTACCTCTATCAGTGGTACTCGGGAAACCATCCATGATATGTTGCACCGCAACGTCTGTAGTGTGCACCCTGCTGTAGCATCTGCTACCACCTCATCTCTACCCCGATGACCATGTCTTTGGAAGCCCTTGGGTCTCACTGGGCCTTTGTCTGTGAGCAAATAGTCACCCATTAGCACATGATATTACCACCAAAAAGATTTTTTGCTTTCTAACTATCATAAAAAAATCCATAAAAAGTTAAAAAACACAAAACCAAAAAGAGTACTCATCGATGTCTTCGAAGGCTGCACCTGGTGGGAGCGGCATGTCACAGTCCTGTCTAAAGTCTATCCCCGCATAGGGGTAGTCCTCGATAGAAATCACCTGCCAATTCCACAAGCGAAAGAACTCCTCAGTATATGGTGACGCCAGACGGGCACCACCCTATCATGTCAGTATCTCATCCCACCGGGTTAGGGTTGGATCTCGGAGACTGTGAGGAGGGACATTCACCCTCGGGCTAAGTCCCAGAACCCTCTCAAAGAAGAAACTGCAGAGGATGCTACCATACCCAAAGTTTTTGGCCTTCCCCTCTTTGCATTCCGTCAGTTGTGTCTTCATAGACACCAGCAGAGTAGTACACCAGTCGAATATAGTAGGCTACACGCATTGTGATGCATAGAACATCACCGGTTTAGATGCCTGATGTAGTGCTTTGGATCCCATGATCCACACCAGAGTTGCCACTATGATCTTTGTGCTCAAGCCCATTATGAGATTGATTGGCACCTGACTTCCCACTAGTCGTGTGTTGGCGGGACAATACCGTATTATGTAGTCTTGTATAGTGATCCCACCACCCATGGTCCGTGACCGAAGACTAGCCACTTCCCCTCTACGGGACAAACCTATAATGAAATATATATCCTCTACATCTAGTGTCAGTGTTTGCCCATTGAGGATGAAGTGTTGTGCTTCCACATCCCAGTATTTGACCAAATGACGGAGTAGTAGGTATTGGGCCCTTAAGCCCCCGAGACTCTAATATTTATATAAGCCACATGATTGCAATACTTGTTGTGCTTGCAAATCGTTGCGCACAGCCTCATCGACCTGGTCATGCTCTCTCTCCCTCCACTCTAGAACCATCCTGGAGTGCAAAGCGAGATTTTTAGTCA
This sequence comes from Larix kaempferi, assembly GCA_027924585.1. Taxonomy (NCBI): domain Eukaryota; kingdom Viridiplantae; phylum Streptophyta; class Pinopsida; order Pinales; family Pinaceae; genus Larix; species Larix kaempferi. Next base: position 6,000,002 of record BSBM01000909.1, read on the forward strand.
GTTTCATGCTTAAAAAATTCTTCACGACCTTACCCGCGAGCTATATTGTATACAGTTGCAGGTAGACGTGGGCACTGAGTTTTTTTACATCACATTTGATGTCCTACCCATGACCTACATACTTATAGCCCGCGGGTAGCTCCGAATCCATTTAGGGCTTGGCCAAACAAAATAATCCACCGACCAAAATTGAAATAAAAACACTTAAATGAAAGGTATGGTAATGAGCACTAACCTGCTCCAAACGGTTCGCTGAACGGTTGCTCGTAGCTCCCACGATCGGCGCTTGAATTTCAGGTGCAAACTTACCAGTCAACTCCAAAATGGTGAATAATGCAAATGAATTGAAAATTATTAAATTTTGTTACTATTTATAATTTTCTGGACCCGCTTTTCTATAGTTTTGTCAATTTTGGGCCGTTATGAACTAATATCGTGTCATGGAGTAATGTTTTTCAACAGATTTCCTTGGCGAGAGTTGTTCCGATTCATTTCACACCTACGGCAGGTATGTTTCACACCTAGCATATAGGTTAGATGCCATTTCCACATGCATTATACATTTGACCTGTTGACCATTTTCATAAACCCTAGGTGTGACCCTGCTTTGTGGCTGACACGGAACCTTCACACTGTTATAGAAGTGTCATCATGTGGTGGTAGGGCTTTCTCCAACATGGGTACCCTAGTTAGAACCCCCTTATGCATTTTGGTGCCCATGCCGTTGTTTGTCCTTAGGATTGGGAGTCCTTTGTAGTCACGCCATGACGTTGCGATAAAGACTCATACTCTACTTTGTCTTATGTTGGCCATCTCCCTTAAGGACTCCCCTCAGTTATATCATGTTGTGATTGCATTGCATCATCCTGGTTGCCGCTTGGGCCTTGTGCCAGCTCCCACTTTCTCAATTGTTAGCCTGGTGCCTGACCACTTTCCTTGTCGAGCCCTGCAGAGATTATATATTTTCCCTTCACAATTTGATGACCCTTTGACCCTAAGGGAACAGACCCCCGAGTGTCCACATCCTGCACGCACTTCCTTGCATTGAGCATGGGTATGTTCCACTGCTTGGGACTAGTCTGCTATATATTTGACACTCGTTCCCTCACTTGTTGTACTATAAGAAATTTTATTCTTTTTCAAGCTTTTCCCAAATATGAAAAAGACAAAAAAATCAAATATTCCAAAAAGCCGGACGGGATTATGGTCATTATTTCTTGTTGGCAGCTGTTGTGTCGCCTTTGAACAAAGCATTCATTCCAATCCATACATTATGAGTCGGGACTATAGTTGGGCCTTAGGAGTTTTACTTGTTTCTCAGTTTTCTCCACCCATTGGTTGAGCTTCCAGTCATTATGGAGCCCTTTGTAATGCCTCCTGCATTGCACATTTTATGTCAAGTCTATGCTGCCTAAGTCTATCCATCTTCTCATGCTCTTGTTCAAAGGAAGTCCTGAAGCCAATGTCGGCCACTCCTCAAATATCTTGACTATTGCATGTCAGCCATCCTTATTGAGTCAGTCCGTTTCACCTGAGATCTTCCAAATCTTTCAGCATTGCCGGCACCTCATGCTGGTTGATGGGGGATGCCTTAATTCCCTCCTTCCAGTGACTCTCATTCCGTCGACCTCAACTCATTTATTCCGGGACTTGAGGCTTAGAGTTCGGTTGAGTACCTTGAGGCCTATAGTCATTAGTGGCAGGTTCTCTCACCATCGACAGTTTTGGGAATACATCAATGTCCCATGATCGATGGATTCATCCTAATGTTCCACTTCAACCCATTTATTCACACTCTGATGATTGTGCTCTGTGCGTTGATGCCCATTTTCATTATCGGTGGGTCATCTCGCATCTGTTAACGGTAGACATCAATGACCGGTAGTCAGATGATGTCTCATCAAGCTCGACCCCATCTCTTTTATTCACTTGATGGGACTTGCACCGTCGAAGACTTGTGTAGAAGATCCCAGGTGATTGTGGCATTCAGTATGCTACATATGACTTTGACTTTACATCTGAGATATCACCTCTTAGATTTCAGTAGTTTGTACCTCCAATTTGCACCAGTTGTCTTCTTTTCAGCAGAAGACCACATCTTACTGTAGAGGGATCATGGCTATGATCACTTATGACATGTATCTACTTATGTACCACCTATTCATGGCCATTGTATCAGATTGTTGTACTATACCGACATGTATTCAGAGATACTATTGTATTATGATGAGTGATCCGTTCTTTCCACTTGTGTCTCCATCACTCCATTTCTGAGTTTTATAATGTATTTCAGCCATCGTACCACTTTTAGTCTCTAACCTAACACATTAGGGGGAATCTGTTACACAGAAATCTTCCACCCTGTGAGCATCAGCATTCTTTGGCCTATAGGATCCATTTCAGTGACTCAGATCCATTTCCATCCTTCAGTGATACTAGTTTATCTTATTTTTGTTCCTACCTACATGTTGCATCACTATAGCATGCATACCCATGAGTTGCATCCCTATAGCCCACCGGTATCAAGTAAAATGGTATAAACCACTATTTTATTACTTTTTACTCCCAAAAAGCGGTCATTGGGTGACCTTTGGCTCTCCATCTGCCCAAGTAACGTCTTGATGAGTCCTTTCACCTACCTTTGAGAGGACTATATATTGAACACATATAGCTTATGGATGGGAGGAGGAAGAGAATAGTGAAGGCACTCTAGTGTATTTTTGCCCTATCTTGAGTCTACACTCATTGATCCTTGTAGTTGTGAACCAGTTATGCTCACCTTCCAAACTCCTTTCTAGTTCGAGTTTGCCATTCATGGAGGATTGAAGTGGTGGAGCCACAAGTGGATTGATCTAGATCTTGGTTCAGATTGGTTGCTTGCAAGAGGTCGTATCACTTTGTACTTCTTCTTGTTCATTAATAGAAATACTCATGTTCTTGTCCATTCATGGTGTGAATGTCATTTATTATACATTGGGTTGCATTTGCTTATGATATTATGGACCATTGTTATTGATGATGTTAATGTTATTTATATATATCACATGTACTTGTTAGATATTTGTTGTCAAGACTAATTTGCAGATTACAAGTGCTTGGATGTGCGCGGATTGAAAGCTCCAACGGGGATCTACATTTCTCCATGGTTTTAACATTGTCATTTATAATAGCATTGTTTTGAGAATTGAGTACATTTCTGGTAGTCATCTGTCTGTTGTGGTATTCCCAAGACATAGTGAGTTTTCTCCAATACACCTGGTAATGGCGCCAATTTGTTAACTCCCAAATCGTACCCCTTGAGCTGTGGGAGGGGGAAAGTCGGGGTAACCACTAACCAACTGTTAAATTTTCTGAATTTACTTCAATATGATCTAGGATCTTAACTGAGAGAATAACATGTACAGCATATCTACAGCATATCAATCATGGAGACAATAATGCAAGCACACAAGAGACACAAAGATTTACTTGGGGAAAACCATAAAGGTGAAAAACCCCAATAACTTCCTCAGAGATAGATAGAGCAATGATACAACCAACCAAGAGAGATATCCATAACCTAGCAGCAGATCCTCCTCCTCCATAAGTGTGCCACTCCTCCTTGAGTGCATGTGTGAGAAGTGAGTGAGCAAATAGAGTGCCTCCCACACTCTATTTATACTTGACTTGACTTGCCTTTTTACCTAACTCATGTAGGCTCGAACTTAACCACATAACATAATGTTGAGTGGGCCGACCCCCAATAGGGTGGTCTAATAACCCTTTGACCCACATGGCCGACCCCCAATAGGGTGGTCTAATAACCCTTTGAACCACATGACTTATATAGGGCCGACCCCAAATAAGGTGGTCTAATAACCCATCAAGTATAAGTTACGACACTTACAATATAAATGACGACACTTCCTTATAGAGGAATAATACCATCTCTATAGGAATACAATATACATATATGTGAAATACATTCTGAAGTTACATATACATCAACACTCCCTCTTAACTAGGAAGGTATTTCTCAGCACAGTTCTTCTAGCACAAGTCATCTTCTCTGGATCATCATCACTGGATAATCGTCATCGAGTCATCATCATCATCGCCACTGCTACTGCTATCTCAATCAATCTCTGAATCTACTCGTCATAGGAAGTTCTACAGAGCCAGTCCTTTTTCATACTGGATGTAGGCCCACCACCTGCAGGTCTTCATCATCACTGGCCATACTATGGAATCCTCAGGACTTATTACGTGCGTCACAAAACCTGGCTGCAGCATCCCAGGCTATTACGAGCACACAGCTCTACCTGTAGGATATCCCAGGAGCACATTACATGTGACCCATCACAAAACCTGGCTGAAGCATCCCAGGCTGTTATGAGCACGCGGCTCTACCTGTCGGATCTCCCAGGAGCACATTACATGTGATCTCACCACAAAACCTGGCTGAAGCATCCCAGGCTGTTACGAGCACACAGGTCTACCTGTCGGATCTCCCAGGAGCACATTACATGTGGTCCACCACAAAACCTAGCTGAAGCATCTGAGGCCTTTTTCATCCTGTCCAGATCTCCCAGGAGCAAATTACATGTGGTCATGGCAAAACTTGGCTGAAGCATCTGAGGCCTTTTTCATCCTGTCCAGATCTCCCAGGAGCAAATTACATGCCATAGGACAAAACCTCGCAAGAGCATCTGCCAGATATCCCAGGGCACCGAATTACATGCCATAGGCAAAACCTCGAAAGACTATCTGCAGATCTCCCAGGGAACAAATTACATGTCCTCCCAAGCAAAACCTCACAAGAGCATTTGCCAGATGTCCTAGGGCACCGAATTACATGCCATAGGCAAAACCTTGAAAGACCATCTGCAAATCTCCCAGGGCACAAATTACATGCTTTCTTGCACAACCTGATCCACAGCCATAAAGTATCATCTGATACTCATCAAACATCATCCTGATGTACACATGATCATCCTAATCATCATCACTGCAACATCCTGCTGCATGTCATCTGGAGAAGCTTGTCATCCACGATCATCCAAGTATACATAGATACATGATCCACACAATGTATCCATCGGCATACATGATCTACCTGATCATACAAAGATACATGATCCACACAATGTATCCATCCTGCTGCATGTCATCTGGAGAAGCTCATCATCTACGATCATCCAAGTATCCACCTGATACATACATAGATACATGATCCACACAATGTATCCGTCAGCATACATGATCTACCTGATCATACAAAGGTACATGATCCAACCGATCATATCCAGCATCCAGCATGATGCATACATACATAAATGATCCAACTGATCATATCCAGCATCCAACATGATGCGTACATACATAAATGATCCAACTGATCATATCCAGCATCCAACATGATGCGTACATACATAAATGATCCAACTGATCATATCCAAGGAGAAACCAGAACATCATCCTGATGCCCATTATCCAGCGCTTACATCCACAGCCATGTGAAGGATCCTCCTTCCAACATGCTTGGAATGGCTTCAGCAAATGTGTCCATCACTTCTTCCTTGAGGTGTCCTCGATCTGAAGAACGCCAAGCCTCTCTCTGAAGTACTCGAACTTCACTCTGGCTAGCGGCTTCGTCAGCACATCTGTAATCTGCTTGCCTATCGCAACATATAGGAGCTTCACAGCTCCTCTCTGCACCATATCACTAATATAGTGATATTTGATCTCTATGTGTTTCGACCTGTCATGAAACACTGGGTTCTCGGATAGCTTCACACAACTCTGGTTATCACAGAAGATACCAGTAGCCTCCAATGGGAGATCAAATCACCCAGACAGTAGCTTCCGTAGCCATACTGTCTCACAACTAGCTGAACAGGCTGCAACATACTCTGCCTCAGCTCTACTCAATGCTACGCAGGACTGCTTCCTGCTAAACCAAGAGATCACACCTGATCCCATACTGAAGCAACACCCAGATGTGCTCTTCCTGTCTGCAGCACTGCCAGCCCAATCTAAATCAACATAACCCTGCAGGTTAAACTTTTGATTCTCCTCATACCTGAGCCCATAATCCACTGTACCCTTCAGGTACCTCAGAACATGCTTTACAGCAACCAGGTGAACACTCCTCGGATCCGTCAAGAACTGGCTCAATGTGTTCACAGCAAAGCAAATGTCTGGTCTCGTGTTCGTCAGGTACATCAAGGACCCAATCATCTGGCGATACATAGAAACATCAACCAGCTCAGATGAAGCATCACATAGAAGCTTCAGATTTGATGCCATAGGTGTGGCCATGGCCTTGCAATCCATCATCCCGAACCTCTTTGGGATCTCTACTGCATACTTCCCTTGTCCAAGGAAGATTCTATCTGCACTCTGCCACACCTCCATGCCAAAAACAAATAGTGCATCATCCCCAAGTTCTTCATCTCGAACTCGGTAGTTAGCTTCCGCTGCGTGTCGGCAATCAATCTATCTTCACCATACCAAGTTCTGCACATATATGATTTCCTATCATGTGTCTCAGAACCAAGTGGCTGCTCTACATACACTTCTTCTTCAACTACACCATTCAAGGAAGCTGTCTTGAATCCATCTGGTGTATCTTCTATTTCATCACTTTTATATTTCTCAATGCTGCCATCTGCAACATGCTTGATATGATAGTTCCATTTGGAAGTCATAGCAAACTTCCCTTCATGTCTTGGGATTACATCCCAAACATCATTCTTCATGATCGACGGATCATGGCATTTCATTTCTTCATCCCAGATCCTGGGAACTTCAATATCTTCAATAGATATCTTTGTTGCTGGAACAAATGTTGTAGTTCTTCTTTTGTAGGAGATGGCATACGATCTTTCCTACACAACAAGTTAAATTGCATGATTAGAAAACATCTCATAGTTTTCAGAACAAATTCTTACACATAAAGAAATATGCCATACAGTCATGCAATTATATTAGCCAATGCTTCAATACAACATTTATCCATATTCCGTAACTTTCTAGATGCCTTCCAATCTCTACCAGAACGTTGTTAAGAGTGTGCACAACTCCCAACATGTCAGCAAAGAGGTTTCATTCTAGATAAGTAGCAATGGAATGTTGTACAGTGCCATAGGCCACTTACCCATGCATATTAGGAGTATATTGTTCATCAATGCAATTATTCTAATATGCATAATACACAACCTAATTCTAGGAACATCAGTATATACATTATTGAACAGTATTATTTAAGAAATGACAATTCAAATACTTATCTTTGTTTGTTCGTTGGGTGGACTCCCTTTGAGTCTTCGCTTCCTTGCAGGAGCTGCTGGAGTCCTAATCTGAAGTAGCTTCTTCTACACCTTTCTGTTGTGGGATGTAGAGAGATGGTCAACTCCCTCTGAATATCTGCATCCTTGCATAAACCACTGGAGTGTACTCCTTCTTGATCTTTGCTTCCTGTATTACTTGTTCTTGAATCTCATATTCATCCTTGGCCCCTATGCATGCTTATTAGTATCATGAATGTGTTATCCTTGTGATCTCATATAAAATCATACATTCATTAGTATACTATTAAAACACAATAATCTCAAGCATGTATAGTCATGATCATTTCAAATAGAAATAATAAGCATTAGCATTCAAGGTTTATGTAGGATTCTTATGGTTAGTTAAATCATAAGAAACATAACATGTCTAAACCTGTAATTACTCAAACCTATACCTTCATGATTCTTCTGGTTAGTCATATCATCAATTAAGGTAAGAAACATAATATGCATACAACCATGATTATTCAAACCTATGACTTCATGAATAATCATTATCAACAACAGTATAAGATCCTAACACAAGGTAGGATTCTAACTTGATATAGGAAAAACATACCTGGATTAGCATGCTAGATATTTATGTCTAACATACTCACATGATGTCTTCTTGTTCTTCTTCAATGACTTGTGCTAGTAACCTGTATATCTCATAGGTTAACTATTACAAAACCAAGTTATACATACCTCGTAAATGGATCTTCTATGAGATCCATGACAATGGATGAATCTTTGTCCTCATGTTATCAAGATCATATGTTCTTGGACCAGAACATGATTTGTCTTTCTTGGTGTACCTTTCATGTTAGTAGACAACATAAACCTCATACAACACCATAATGCATTAGTACAATCATAAGTGTCAACACCCTAACCAATGAATATCTTCTATCATGCATTCATAATTTTGTTAAGGTGATACGACAAATCTAAAATTAAAATTGTACTAAGAATAATAACATGAAGACAAACATACCATAAACTTAATCATGGACAAATATACAAACATACCTCGATGAGTCATACCTGTTGAGATCGCTTGTAATCTTCTTATATAAGGCCTTATCCTCATCTCCCTCTGAGATAGGAACTTCTTCACTTATGCAGGTGATCAATCCATCTTCTTCTATGATTAACCCAATCCACTTGATTTGCAAGAACTGGACCTTGAGCTGGATATGGGTTTGTCAGAGAAACCCCAAAAATTCAAACTTTGAATTTCAAACTTCTGACAGGATAGAAATATGTGCCTTGATGAGCTGATCAAGTTGGTATATTCAGAATTTGAAAACTGCAAAGTTTCACTCCTCAATTTTGCTTTTAAAACTTCTGGATTCACTGGACGTGACCCTGAACTGGGGTTTGATGAAGCCCACTCTTCTTCCCAATCAAAATGTTTGATCCAAAGCTCTAAGCTTCTATTTTTCTGAGGAGCTTCCAGCTGTGGTCACAGATTTCAAAAATTCCCATTTTTACAGAAGCCCTAATTTTCCACTTTTCTGATCAAAGTCCCGAACTAGGGTCTAATCAAGCCCGGCCTTCTGCCCAACCAAAAATTCTGATCTTTGTCTCTAAATTTCTATTTTGATGAGTAGCATCCAGCCGTGGTCTCCGATTACAAAAATTCCAACTTTCTCCAAAGCCCTAAATTCCGGAAGCCATGAATGAAGGTACTCAAAAATAATTATGTTTTGACAGAAATATGTACCTGATTGTTTCTGGTGTAACTCCAAAATTTTTGATCCACAGGGTCTGAAAAAGTTTCCTGAGATAGCCTGACCTGTTATCTTTCCATCCTGACAGGTCTGACTCAATTGGATTCTCTGAGAGAGAGTTATGCCAAATGTTGCAACGTGACTTGTTTTGGGATAAAACAGGAGAGCGAACTTGTACGGCGTTCCACGTGTCACTGTTTTAACTTCGGCCTCTGAAAACGTTTCCTGAGATAGCTCGGCCTGTTACCTTTCCATCCTGACAGGTCTAACCTCAATTGGACTCTCTGGGAGAGAGTTATGCCAAATGTCGCAACGTGACCTGTTTATGGGATAATACAGGAGGGCGAATTTGTACGGCGTTCCACGTGTCACTGATTAAACTTCGGCCTCTGAAAACGTTTTCTGAGATAGTACAGATTGTGTACTACCTGTCACATTTTACGAAATTGCATTTGGAGCTTCCTAGCCCAAGATATGACCTTTTTCCCAAGGTCACCTGATTTTGACTCAGATCTGGAAGAGGCAGAAACCCTATATTGTACAGATCATAAATCACACAGTACAACGAATTAGAGGTTGTCCTTTGGACACAAGGTACCTGGAGATCTTAGATTCATCCTGTAACAGATTCAGATCTGAAAACTTTGCCAAAATGGATTTATAGCGAAAGTGCTACGATGACTGGTTTTTGCTATATCAAGCCCTAGCATCGTAAGTGCAACAAGTGTCATACATGCCATATCATGCCTTCTTTCAGGCTAGCTCTGATACCATGTTAAATTTTCTGAATTTACTTCAATATGATCTAGGATCTTAACTGAGAGAATAACATGTACAGCAGATCCTCCTCCTCCATAAGTGTGCCACTCCTCCTTGAGTGCATGTGTGAGAAGTGAGTGAGCAAATAGAGTGTCTCCCGCACTCTATTTATACTTGACTTGACTTGCCTTTTTACCTAACTCATGTAGGCTCGAACTTAACCACATAACATAATTCTGAGTGGGCCGACCCCCAATAGGGTGGTCTAATAACCCTTTGACCCACATGGCCGACCCCCAATAGGGTGGTCTAATAACCCTTTGACCCACATGACTTATATAGGGCCGACCCCAAATAAGGTGGTCTAATAACCTATCAAGTATAAGTTACGACACTTACAATATAAATGACGACACTTCCTTATAGAGGAATAATACCATCTCTATAGGAATACAATATACATATATGTGAAATACATTCCGAAGTTACATATACATCAACACCAACTTTGGACTAATGCTACTAACCCAGCATAGTCAAAGAGGGCTCTCTCTAAAAATGAAGGAAAGGCTGGAAATATTCAAAGGCGTCAACAATGAACACACACAACAACCTCTCTTGGCTTGAAAGATATTCAATTAAACAAATAGTAGAAGGACAGATTTCTGAAGAAACAAAATGTGTAGAAACTATGGGGAGGATAATCGCAAGGGGAAAAGAAATTAGGCGATGGAGTCAAGGTATTACACATAAATCAGATAACATTGCCATGGTGTGAACTACTCTAACAGAGGCAAGGTAGTTGCTCGCTTTCCATCGTAAACATATTTTCTCATGGTAAAAGAAGAAAATAAGAACAGTCCATTGATATGAGCATCCAACAAAGATGAATTCAATATCAACTTTAGTAGAATTTTTTTGTGAACATCTAAGATAATATCAGGAGTGAGTTTCCAAGAATTCCAAACTATTATACACTGATCTCAGACATGAAACGAAAAACATAGTATAAAAGCATAACAGGAAGAACATGCACATAGGGAAAAGGAGAAAACTGACTACAAGTTAGAATGACACAGGAATCTATGCAAAACAATCTACCATAGGCACTGCGCATTAGATTATCATTAAAGTCCCGGAACTGGGCTCACCCCTCAGGCCTTAGCCGAATGATTTTCCAAGCCTTAATTATTCTATTACAAAGCTTTTTATAGGCTATTGGCCTTGAATTAATCTTTTGGAAACAAACAAAAATACGCTGCCACCTTGATAGTCCAAATTCCAAATATTACATATGTGTTAAGCACGAAACAGTTTGATTAAGACAGGAAACAAAATATTATGAACAGGGTGCCACCTTACTACAAAATCTTCAAACGGCCTTGCGAATCAAAGAAGTCCTCCACCTTAAGAGAACTGTTAGCACACGATTCCTCAATAGGAGGAGGAAGTGCCACCTCTTTAGTAGGGAGCATGAGATAATGTATGATCTCCATGTCTGGCTAGATGCCTCCTTCTTCTTCTGAAATCTCCTCTTTTTTCCAATGTCGAATTCCTTTGGGCACTTTGTGCTTTTTCGTTTCCTCATCGTCACTCCTGGAGTTGGACTCCTCAGGGTCAAACGCTATAGGAGATGAAGGATCGTGCTATTACTCCACCTTAGACCACGCCTGCTCTAGCATAAAAACCACCTTGGATTCCTGCTCCTTCTCCATGATCCAATCCTAACCGAAAGATATCCCAAACTTCCAGGTGTGCCATCCCCTCTATGTACCAATCTCGCACAATGGGTAAAGAACCATATCCATAACTGCAGTGATGATGACAGCAATTATGTGTGGCCATGGTCGCCATGCTAACCCAATCGGCCCTATTAATCAAGTAACAATGATTCCCTAGGTCTGATCTGACCAGAAACCGGCTCGGCAAAGATCTTCAAGTAGACAGTGCAGTGAATGATGACGTTGAGGTGCTTCCATTGCCTTGGTAATCAAGTGCGGTGGAAAAAAGATGCCTTCAAATGCTTTATCCTTCTGGGCCTGTCTATGTCACAGCACTTAACCTCGTGTCTCTCCTACATGTCGAAAGACGTGAGTCACTTCATCTTCAAAACCACTTGGGTCACGTATCAGTCCGTACAAGCGGCCTTCCCTCGCCCTAGACCCCTTTATCCCTTGCAGCTCTGGCCCTTTCTTCTCTGCTGCCGGCCAAGATTTTACACTGCCCTGTTCGCCTACGCCAGAAGAGCTTCCAACCTTGCCATTCTGTTCCTTTTCTTAATTTTGGAAGCCGATTCTTCTTAACCCACTGATGCTATGGCGGCACCTACAGGAAAAAACCTATCTTTGAGTGGCGACGAAGGATCCCCTAAAACATGCTCTTGTTCCGGGGCATGCATATCTTTGACAGGTGCGACAAAGGGTACAATGTTGTTGAAAAACCCCTTGGGTATAGAACAACGACTCTCTGAAACAGGCATCTTGAAACCCTAATCCTTGGGCTCCTTTAGTTTTAACCTCCCCGGAGACCCGCCTTCGACCTGCCTTCTTGCCATGAACAAACCAAACCTTACCACGTGATCTCTCCTACCTTAGACAACCCAAGAGGCCATGGAAATGGCCTCAGCTGTCGCTTTCTACATCTCTCCCACACCTAGAGGCTTCTGCCCCCGACAGGTCTTAGAAAAATAAAAATTTCAACTTTCTTCATTGACAGCTATATAGGTAAACCTCTTTGCTTATCTTCTGGGCCTCTTTTTCCGCTGCCCGCCAATCTCGACCATTGGTCTTTTACATGCGGATCCCTACTGTCAGATCCAGCCTTTTCTTTAACCACCGATCTAACCCCTTTTCGTCTCCGTCGTTGGATCATTCCACATGTCCCTTCATCCATCATCTGTTGCTAGGCACCATACCTAGACAGAGCGGGATTGCTAGCCCTTAAATCGGTTTTGGCTTTACCACTTATCTCCTCGTGATGGCCTCTGGTAGTGACATCTGGTGAATGGGTTAGTGTATCGCTACCACCTTCCCTTTTTATCCCTCAAGCAACTCTTCAATGATAGGATCACTGCGGATCATCGATCTCCCCAAAGCAGATCTATCTCATTTACTTTGTCACATTGCACTTTCTTCTGTGCGTCCACTAATCCAAACCGTAGGCTACTACTCCGCTTTCCCAAGTCGTCCACATGGCCAGGGACCTACCTTTACTGTTTGGTGGTATCGTGAGTTTATTAAGCCGATACCGCTTACCACCTTTCATCATTGTGATGTCTCCCCCTGCTGCCACCTGTCTAGCGGTATTCACCATCACGACTGCCCTTATGACTAATCCTCATGCGTTTCATCTTCGCGACTATCAATGAGGACCATTGATCTAATTTGGGACCTCATCCGACGGTGGAAACTAGTGTAGTGGCTATTCCTTGTATTATTTCCCTTGGACTATAGACGTAGGCTTACTTTTGGTCCATTTAGTCGCGTTTTAATGGGTTCTTCTCCATTTTTCCATTACCTTGCATATTTAACACCCCCATCTCATTTTCCTTGCATCCTTTAGCACCTGGTTAGGGAAACCAAAGACAAATTCTGATTTTTCTCAAGTCTTTTCCTTCCTTTCTTTGCTATGAAAAATAGGTGCTAACAACTAGCTCCAATCGGGGATGCTATCCTCCTAGCGAGGTAGCAAAGGACCTCATAGACTAGGTTCCTAATCTATTGGGTGGATCCTAAAAATATCTATGGAAAAAATCATGGGGAATCGACTGTGTGGTGTTCCCTGTGGAGACTTGAAACCCCAAACCTATGCTCTGTATTTCTGTAGACTGGGGACTTATCAAAATTAAGAACAAAAATGAAACCGTACATTCTGAAAACAGACTGGGAATTGCTGTAAGTTAAGACTCACTACTGAAATTGGGGATGCCAAAACTTGTGGCTTATTTATATACAACCTACTCTACTTGAGAGGCTACAGCTCTAAGTAATGCAGAAGTGCCAGTACAACCAGCCTAGCAGCTGACATCCTGGGCGGGTCTTCTCATCTGGCTCGAACGAATACAAAAAAGCGAAGGTCCATGGCCTGAAGCGATGGTGATGGACGAGGACCTTTTAAGTGAAATCAAGATCCTTTCTCATGCTCTGGAAGTCTTCCATATATTCGGCTACCGGATCATAAAACATCTAGTATGCCTCATTTGTCCCTTGCACTGCAGCAATCTTGCTTTCAGAAGAACTGCACGGATACCAATTAGTTCCCCTGACACCCGTGTCTGGCCCTAGGGCCGCATACTTCTAACTAATCTCCTTTAAAACCTTAAACCCATGCGTTTTGAAACCTTTGCATGACTAGGTACGATTGAGAATACCAACTCCGGAAAACTCCCTTTTCAAGCTGCTCATGATTCCTGGGTTGAAAACTCGGTTCTACTTTGTAACTCCAGGAGAAAGTCCCTTCTGTCCTTGGAAAGGATTTGGGAAAAGTTGTTCCTCTTGAAAAACGAACTCTGATCTTGCAGGACTTGCATGAATCTCTACCTGCCTAGCGTGGTTGCCCTCGAGCACCTCGATTGTTTGGTCGGTCAGCTAGAGATATTGGCCCAGCCCAAAAACTTCCTCGAAGAGTCTATGATCCTCCTCGGTCTAGGAAATGGATTCTGTATAAGAATTTTGCAAGCTATCTTGGTCAGTCTCTAGCCTCTCAGCTATCTAGTCAAACTGCTTATAGTACTCGTTGGACCTAAGGATTTCTTCAAGAACTTCGTGTTTTTCTACGAGGTTCATATATTCTTCCTCAAGGACTCAGTATTCCTTTTCAAGGACTCTGTACTCCCTCTGAGCTCAGATCTAAAATGATGTCTCCGCTTGCCGAGACTCGCCACCCTGATGAATCTCAATGATGGGCCCTGGACTGGATACTAAGTCTTCTCTTTTAGCTGGCCCTCCCGACTGGTGAAACTGTCTGTCTGAAGATTCAACTCTATCTCCAACTTCAGAAAAACTTATGAAGTTCTCTAAATGGTCTTCTCCATATTCATCGTACTGGGGTGGAATGGAACCCTCATCATGACTATCATTGATAGGAGCATCGGAAAAATGATTGTAATCTATGTGAAACAAATTAGATTCACCTTCTTCTGTTACATTATTGGATTGATTAATTTTCTGCTCACCCCAGGAAAAATTAGGCTGGAAGAGAGGTTTCCCTTGCTCAGGTTCTTCCTCAGAGCTTAATCCTCCTTTGATCCTTTCATCATGCTCCTCGTTTGGTATCCTTCCAGACATCCTAAGGTTTTCTTCCACTTCTATTGCATCAATGAACATCTATTGTAGGTCCGAGGACCTCCTCTCCAAAAGGTGAAGAGCCAAATCAGAAGGAAAAATAGCCATGTAGTGTACTTTTGAAACATTTTCTGAAGGCTGAATTTCTTTTGGCATATTAAAATAAAAACTGGCATATCTACTATTGAAGCATGACAGGGGTTCACCTTTTCGCCTCTTTAGAGAATGAAACTCTGAGAGGACCAGATCCCATGACCTTCTCTTGCCCCAAAATCCCAGAAAAACCTCGAACAATGCTCCCCATGTATCAATAGACTCAGGATACAAATGCCTAAACCATCCCTTCACATTTCCTTGGAGGGACTTTGCAAAAGCCCTCATACAAACGTCATCATGTTCTATTTCAAAGAGATCTAGAAAATGCTCAAAGCCATGAACATGTTTTTCTGCAGTAATCATCTCAGACTCTCCGTCAAAGATAGGGAGATGTTTATGGTACTGTGGCAGAAAATCATGAAGGAAAGGGGGTAGCTTTAGAGGGCCGTATCTCAGCTGGGCTCTGGAAGGAAAAGGGGTAAATGTAGGGAATGTGTCATTGGCCTTACTCTCAAAACATTTTAGAGGTCGGTTATGGTTTATACAGTGTTCAGATGAAAGGACGGGATCAAATCTAGGAGTAAAAGGAGAATGTACATTTTCAAATCCAAGTGAAGGGTATACAAAAGAGGCCCTCTCGTAACCTAGGGCTCTCTGGTGAGACAAGCATTTTTTGATATATATACATATAGGTAAAAGGATGCCAACACAGAAGAATAGGGCTTCTTTGAGGATATTTATATTTTGATACCTGGAACTTACTTCTTCCATGTCAGAGGTGGCTAGGCTCGTTCTCTAGTGGTGTCTGCAGATTAAGATCTAAATAAATGAGTGGAGTCGCTAGGTGGATGTTATGCAACTCCTCTGGTCTTTGATTGTTGTCCACCATCAGCAATCAGATCTAAACTTTGTCGTTTTACCCGGGACAGTAAAAAGAAACCTTCCCCAGGAACGACACTAATTTGTTAATACCCAAATCGTATGCCCTGAGTTGCGGGAGGGGGCGAGTCGGGGTAACCACTAACCAACTTTGGACTAATGCTACTGACCTAGAAGAGTCGAAGAGGGATCTCTCTATAAATAAAGGAAAGGCTGGAAATATTCAAAGGCATCAACAATGAACACACAAACCAACCTCTCTTGGCTTGAAAGATATTCAATTAAACAAATAGCAAAAGGCCAGATTTTTGAAGAAACAAAATGTGCAGAAACTATGGGGAGGATAATCACAAGGAGAAATGAAATTAGGCGATGGAGTCAAGGTATTACACATAAATCAGATAACAATGCCATGGTGTGAACTACTCTAACAGAGGCAAGGTAGCTGCTCGCTTTCCATCATAAAGATATTTCCTGGTAGTAAAAGAAGAAAATAAGAATAGTCCATTGATATGAGCATCCAACAAAGATGAATTCAATATCAACTTTAGTAGAAATGTTTTGTGAACATCTGAGATAATAGCCGGAGTGAGTTTCCAAGAATTACAAACTATTATACACTGATCTCAGACATGAAACGAAAAACATAGTGTAAAAGCATAACAGGAAGCACATGCACAAAAGGAGAAAACTGACTACAAGTGAGAACGACACAGGAATCTCCTCAAAACAGTCTACCATGGGCACTGCGCATTAGATTAACATGAAAGTCCTAGATCTTGGCTCGTCACTCAGGCCTTAGCCGAATGATTTTCCAACACTTAATTATTCTATTACAAATCTTTTTATAGGCTCTTGGCCTTGAATTAGTCTTTTGGAAACAAACAAAAATACGCTGCCACCTTGACAGTCCAAATTCGAAATATTACATACGTGTTAAGCACGATATAGTTTGATTAAGATAGGAAACAAAATATTATGAATAGGGTGCCACCTTACTACGGAATCTTCAAACGGCCTTGCGAATCAAACAAGTCCTCCACCTTAAGAGAACTGTCAGCATGTGATTCCCCGGTAGGAGGAGGAGGTGCCACCTCTTTTGTAGGGAGCACAAGATTGTGTACGATCTCCATGTTGGGCTCGATGCCTCCTTCTTCTTCTGAAATCTCCTCCTTTTTCCAATGTTGAATTCCTTTAAGAACTTGCCGCTTTTCCATTTCCTCACCGTCACTCCTAGAGCTGGACTCCTCGTGTTCGAACGCTATAGGAGATGAAGGATCGTGCTATTCCTCCACCTCAGACCACGCCTGCTCTGGCATAAAAACCACCTTGTATTCCTGCTCCTTCTCCATGATCCAATCCTAACCGAAAGATATCCCAAACTTCTAGGTGTGCCATTCCCTCTATGTACCGATCTCGTACAATGGGTGAAGAACCATATCCATAACTACAGTGATGATGACAGCAGCTACGTGTGGCCATGGTCGCCATGCTAACCCAATCGGCCTTATTAATCAAGTAAGAATGATGCCCTAGGTCTGAGCTAACCAGAAACCTGCTCGATAAAGATCTTCAGGTAGATGGCGTAGCAGATGATGACGTTGAGGTGGCTTCCATCGCCTTGGTAATCAGCTAGGGTGGCAGAAAGATGCCTTCAAATGGTTTATCCTCCTGGGCTTGTCTACATCAGAGCACTTAACCTTGCGTCTCTCTTGCATGCTGAAAGATGTGAGTCACTTCATCTTCGAAACCACTTGGGTCACCTGTCAGTCCATGCAAGCGGCCTTCCCCCAGCTTGCACCCCTTTATCACCTACAGCTCCGGCCCTTTCTTCTCCACTGCTGGCCAAGATTGTACCCTAGCTTGTTCTCCTGCGTCGGCAGAGATTCCAACCTTGCCATTTTGTTCCTTTCCTTAATTTTGGAAGCCGATTCTTCTTAACCCACTGACGCTACGGCAGCACCTGCAGGAAAAAACCTATCTCTGAGTAGCGAGAATGGATCCCCTGAAAAACCCTCTGGTTCCGGGGCATGCATATCTTTGACAAGCGCGAAAAAGGGCAGAATGCTGTTGAAAAGCCCCTTGGGTATAGAAAACTGACTCTCCAAACCAGGCATCTTGAAACCCTAATCGTTGGGCTCCTTTAGTTTTAACCTCCCAGGAGACCCGCCTTTGACCTACCTCCTTGCCATGAATAGACCAAACCTTACCACATGATTTCTCCTACCTTACTCAGATAGCTCGAGAGGCCATGTGAATGGCCTCATTTGTCGCTTTCTACATCTCTCCCATGCCTGGAGACTTCTGCCCCCGACAGGTCTTAGAAAAATAAAAATGTCAACTTTCTTCATCGACGGCTGTATAGGTAAACCTCTTTGCTTATCTTCTAGGCCTCTTTGTCCGCTTCCCACTAATCTTGGCCATTGGTCTTTTACGTGCTAATCCCTACCATCAGATCCAGCCTTTTCTTTAGCCACTGATCTAAACCCTTTTCATCTCTACCGTTGGATCGTTCCACATGTCCCTTCATCCATCATCCGTTGCTAGGCACCATACCTCGACAGAGTGGGATCGCTGGCCCTTAAACCGGTTTTGGCTTTACCACTTATCTCCTCACGATGGCCTCTAGTAGTGACATCTGGTGAATGGGTTAGTGTATCGCTACCACCTTCCCTTTTTATCCCTCAAGCAACTCTTCAACGAGAGGATCACTGCGGACCATCGATCTCCCCAAAGAAGATCTATACCGTTTACTTCATCACATTGCACTTTCTTCCTTGGGTCCACTAATCCAGACCGTAGGCTACTACTCTGCTTTCCCAAGCCGTCTATGTGGCCAGGGACCTACCATTACGCTTTGGTCGTATCGCGAGTTTATTAAGCCGATATCGCTTACCACGTTTCATCGTCATGATGTCTCCCTGTGCTGCCACCTGTCTGGCAGTATTCACCATGATGACTGCCCTTATGACTACTCCTCGTGTGTTTCATCTTCACGACTATCAACGAGGACCATTGATCTAATTTGGGCCCTCATCCGATGGCGGAAACTAGCGCAATGGCTATTCCTTGTATTATTTCCCTCGAACTATAGACTTAGGCTTACTTTTGGTCCATTTAGTTGCATTTTAATGCGTTCTTCTCCATTTTTCCATTACCTTGCATATTTAACACCGCCGTCTCATTTTCCTTGCATCCTTTAGCACCTGGTTAGGGAAACCAAGGACAAATTCTTATTTTTCTCAAGGGTTTTCCTTCCTTTCTTTGTTGTGAAAAATAGGTGCTAACACTAGTTTTGGAGGTCCTACTATTGTTGTGTCAATCTGTGAGATAACTATGTTCATAGAACTCTCAAAAAGAGTGCCTACTTGTGCAGGATTGACAAAATCTACCAAATTTGGACCACCTAAAATTGAAAAAGTAGTGTCTTTGGGTTTTTGGACTAATAGAGAGTTGAGAGGTCTTGAAGTTTTATCCTTTTGAGTTTCCTCTTGTCTAAGTTCAGTCTCAATATGAGCTTGAGGATCTTCTAGTGGAATTTCTTTATGAACAGACTATTCTGATGTCCCTATGTTTTCCCCTAATTGATTTCTAGAAAGGATTTCCTTTGCTTTCTAAGTAGGACTATCCCCTTTAGGTGTCTTCCGATACCTTTATGTTGAGTTAGTAGTTGGGGTGGCACACCCATCGTATAGGTTAGTAAGAATTTTAGTGGGAATTTTAGTAAGGGAACTAGTTTTAATAAATCTACCTTGTGAATCTCTAGACCTATTCATGAAAACAAATTATAACTGAAATAAGTTATAACTACATAACTGCTATTGCTGGGTTTTGGGGATTCCTATTATAACAGATGCCCAGGTTCTCACCTCTTGTCTTACCGTTCACCCGCCACCAGCCTATTTTCAAAGGAAATAATATAACTAAATTTCAAAAGAGAGTTCAACTTATCTATGATTGAATTCTACGTATCTTCTACAATTGTTCTACCTATATTCTACAACTCCCCGGCAACGGCACCAAAATGTTGGGTGTGTGAGCTATCTCAAAGAAAACACCTAATATTTAATTATCGACCGGGGTTGGTAATCTTAGAGTTGAGGCAAAGTATATGCTAAGGTAGAATGGCACCTAAGATTTTCAGCTTGTCAGACCTTAAAAATATTTAATAAAGAAAAGATCCAAAGATCTTTCAAAATGAAAAACCGAGTCAAACTTCAGAAAAACAATAAAAAGAACTAAATCAAACTTAGTTGAGCAAATAAACTAGAATAGTATCAAATCATACTACTCTATCTTATAATGGAATAATGGAAATTGATTGAAAAGCAACTATGAACTATGAAAATGGAAACTATACAATTTCATATTTTATCCTAGGAATTAGAAAACAACTGTAAATGAATTAGAGACCTTCCTATGAAATGGATTAATTTAATAACAAACTACATAAGCAGAAAACTATGCTAATCAAAGCAAATTTCAAACTATTTAAATAATCTCAACAATTAGTTCAAGAAAAACATCTATTCCCAAGTAATAGGAATTGAAGTGAATGTATCGTAATTGTTTTCAAATGTAATAGCAAAACAAAATGGAAGTAAATCTAACTTAACTTCTATGAACAAGTGCAAACTAAAGATTATCCAACTACAATTAACTTTAAACATTATGAGCTAAT
Source organism: Larix kaempferi (assembly GCA_027924585.1). Classification (NCBI taxonomy): domain Eukaryota; kingdom Viridiplantae; phylum Streptophyta; class Pinopsida; order Pinales; family Pinaceae; genus Larix; species Larix kaempferi. Next base: position 6,020,745 of record BSBM01000909.1, read on the forward strand.
GTATATCCATATATGAACAACATAAAACTGATCTAAGCTAGAAGCAAGTAGAAAACTTAATAAAGATATTTAATTAAACTAGATTTGATTTGGAAACAAGTAAAAAACTTGATAAAGATATTTATTATGGAAGCAAGTAGAAAACTTGATAAAGATATTTATTTCTGATCCAAATCTTGTGTCATCAACATCTTCATTATCTATCTAAATAAGAAACTAATCCTAATCTAAATGAAGGAAACTATCAAAAACTAAAATACTTGGAGAATGAAATTATTAACTCTAATCTAACTAAGTCTTAAGAGCATGTAATAAACTAAACTAGGAATAAAATTGATAAATTATGAAACAACAACATGTTAGTAAATTAAATATGAAAGACATGATTTAAAAGACAATTTAGCAAACTAAAAGTGGTAACAAGACTTTAACTAAAACTTTATGGAATATAAAACAAGGGCCTAATTACGATTAAGAATACTAATTAAGAGCAGGAAAGATTATAGTTAAGAAAACTAAGAAACTGAATTCAAATGAGCTTAAAAACAGTGCAGAAAGAATGAAAATCTGAATGACGATCTGGATGGCTATCCGTATGGTAGTCCAAATGACAGTCTGGATGAGGAAAAATGAGTTAAACTAAGGAAAATGAGAGTTTCGATGATCTTAACGTCATCTGGAGAATGTGGATGAACCTACAATGTAGAGAAATCAATGAGAAGACTTGTTGAGAAGCTAAGATAATAGAAAGAAACCTATTCTAATTGTTGTTGGAGAGATAAACTATTCCTATTCTATACTAAAGCAAGGTTGAGATGAGAGAAGAGAATTAACCTACAGCTATAGAGAAGAAGCTAATGAAACTAATTCTAATTATAAACTGAGCTAGAAACAACAACTAACTAAATCCTATCTAATTGCAAGAGATTAGAAAACAAACTATCTAATTACCAAAGACTGAAATGAAACTATCAAAACTATACTTTTGGTCGACCATTTACTAATTCTGGAAACACAAACTATGTTAGGTTAGCAACACAATATAAATTACAGAGAAGAAAGAAAATGACATGTACAGTAAAAACAAAATTAATTACATATACAGGAAAAAGAACTAACTATTTGCAAAAAAGAAAATGCAGAAAACATAAACTAAACTTCTGGTTGATGAGGGGCCCTTCCCATCAATGAAAGGTGGAACTAAATCATCTTAATCACTATCATCAGAGAATCAACATACTGAAACTTCCATTAATTTGAGAAAAATTACACAATACTTCTGTCTATTCTCTAGGCTATATGATCCTCTAAACTCTTCACAACCATGAACTAATTCTATTTCTCTATACAAACATCTATTTATACATTACAATGGATGAGAAGGTCGACAGAGTCGACCTCTCTAATAATAAAGGCATTAATGAATGTAACCGGCTGCTTTAAGTGATGTGTGACAGTGTAGGGAGCATCATTCAGTCTTCACGGGGTCAGTTCCTTCACGCAGCTGCTTGGAGCGTCGATCATCCTTTGACATGGAACGAGCAGTGTGTTAGCGGACTGACCGTGGCGGACGGGCTCTTCCAGAACACCAGTGTGAATGGGCGTGCATGATTCCAAGCCAAACGAGCAGGAAAATCGGAGCTTGGGGTGTTGATGTAGACGAAGGATGTGTTGTCAAGCCTGGCAGGCATAGGGACGGATCTTCCAAAAAAACAACTCATTAACCATGACCACTGCGTGGCAAACAGAACCCACGTGTCCATTTTTTACTTTAACGACCCAAGATATTCCAACCGCTAATTCCACGAGTTGAACGTGAGGCTAAATGACGACCTGAACGCGGTTGAGCTTAAGCAGTATAAACACACAGTATGAATGAAAGGTCTTTTGAGAAACCGCAGCCTATAAATCAAAACTTAGATGCCAAGTATGCCCAAAAGATGTCATTTAGACATAAATAAATCATGATATAGCAAGATGTGGACAAGATTTATATGATAAACGAATATATGCATACCTAGTCTGTTTGATGGGCTAAATGGTGGAAAGAATAACTTATTATATAAAAAATAGTGAAATTAACACCATTCAGAGTAGATTTAATGATAAAAAATAGTGGCAAAATGGACACCAACATTAGTCATGACAGCAAAAGGTGATTGTTAAAATCTAGAATCGATGGTGGAACATTCTAGAGAGATGACCTACACCAATGGTTTCAATGATATATGCTAAACATACAAAGAAGCTCATCAAACATGCTCAAAAATTCGCATTAATCATGATCAAACCGCAACATTCTAGGAAGACTGCAACAACGAGTCAACTTACCGGCCAAAGAAGTTCTCGACAGAAGCAGTTGATCAACAATGTTCTCGATGAGTATCACAGTTTATTCCAAGAGTCGGATGGAGCACCTCGATATTTCCAGGTAAAACACTCCATTGAGCTTGGTCTTGGTTCTTCTTTGCCTAACGCATTTGTTTACAGAAGATCTATTCTCGAAAATGAAGAGATTTGTAGGCAAATCCAAGATTTGATCGACAAAGGTCATATCCAACCTAGCTCCTCTCCTTTTGGAAGTTCGGTTGTCCTCCTTCCAAAGAAATATGGGACTTGGAACATGTGCATCGACTACAAGGAACTCAACAAAATTTCGCTGAAGAATCGGTACCCTTTGTCCTGGATAGACGATCTCATTGACTATCTGAAAGGTGCTAAATTATTTACTAAGCTCGACCTCCAGTCGGGATATCATCAAATTCCAACCGAGCCCTCAGATGTGTGGAAAAATTCTTTCAAGACCAATGGAGGATTATTTGAATGGTTAGTCATGCCTTTCGGCTTAACCAATGCACCTGCAACCTTCATGCGATATATGGACAACATTATGCAACCTTTCATCGGCAAATGGATCATTGTATATCTCGATGACATACTGATTTTTAGTCAATCATAGGAAGAACATGTCAGACAACTTCGACAAGTACTCGACACTCTCCAGCAACATCAAATTTACTTGAACATGGACAAGTGTACCTTTGCAATGAACAACATCAAATATTTGGGGTATGTAATTGACTCTGTAGGCAGTCACATCAATCCATAAAAAGTGCATATCCTCAAAGATTGGTCCATTCCTCAAAGCATTCAAGAACTAAGAAGATTTCTTGGTTTGTCAAATTTCTATCGACGATTCATACTTGGCTTCAGTCACATAGCATGGCCCTTGAATCAATTGACAAAGGGAAATGGAAAAACTGTCTTCAAATGGACACTGACACAACAAGAAAATTTGGAACAACTCAAGCACAAGCTTTGCACTGCACCAGTACTTGTGTTACCTAATTTGCATCATCCCTTTGAGATTGAGATGGACCCATCAGACTATGCCTTGGGCATAGTGCATGGATCACTCAATCTGGTCACCCAATCACTTTTCATTCCAAAACTTTTAATGAGACAGTCAAAATATATTTGACGTACAAAAAAGAACTGTACGCCATTGTGAAAGCTCTCAAGAAATGGAAGCATTACATCCTTGGAAAAGAAATGGTCACCCTCACTGACCATAAGCCTCTATAGTTTGCTCCGACACAGTCAAAACTACAAAACACTCAACAACTTAAGTGGATTAATTATCTACAACAATTCCAGTTGGTAATTATGTATCGGAAGGGTTAAGCTAACACTGCCACCGATTGTTTGAGTCGAGCACCCATTACTCTCCTTTTCACAGTGATGAGTATGCAGGGTTACAACAGGACCACTTGGCCTCAACTATATTAGGACGACATCAAATTTTCACCAGTCTACCGATAGCTTCAGACTGACAAGTCGTCGACTGCTGACTATTTCCTGAAAGACACCTTTCTATACAAGCTTGGACAACTTTGTGTACCGACCAGTGAGCGCCAAAAACAACTCATTTGGGATGCTCACTACAACAAGACTGAAGGACAATTTGGAGTACCAAAGACACTTGCTATTCTATAGAAGTATTTCTTTTTCGCTACACTTAAAACTGACATCAACAAGTACATTCAATCATGCGTGGTTTGTGCCATTGCTAAACCATCTAATTGACGATAGGGATTGTACACACCTCTATCAGTTCCTAGTCGACCATCGAAATCTATTTCTATGGACTACTTGACTAGATATCCTACTACCAAACATCAGTGCCACGCTATCTTAGTAGTAGTCGATAGATTTTCCAAGATGGCCATTCTATACCATGCAAGAAGACCACGACAATGCAACAGACTGCTCAGCTCTTCTTCACACATGTTTGGAAACACTTTGGTTTATCCACAACCATTACTTCCGACCGAGATGCCAGATTCATCATCATATTTTGAAAGACTCTCTAGAAACAGTTGGACACACGAATCTCATTGTCAACATCTTTCCATCCTGAGACCGACAGACAGACGAAATTTGTGAATCGCTTGGTAGTACAATTGCTTCGCATGTACAACCACAAGCATTGACGCACATGGGATGAAAGTATTCCATACATACAACACAGTTCCAATCATGCTCAGCACATCTCTACAGGAAAGAGTCCATTTGATATATGTTATATATTTCAACCCTCAGCGCCTATCGACTTGATAAACTCCTTGACATAGCCAAACTTTGACACCAACTACATCCAGCGAGAAGTTGATAAAGCCTTGAAGTTTCAAGATCAAATCTTTGACATCTAGAAACAAGCATAGGAAATGATGCAACGAGCAAACGAAAAACTTAAGGCCCGACACGACAAGCATCATATTCCTCATTCATTCTGAATTGGGGATAAGATATGGTTACATCTCAAGAAGGAGAGATTCACTAGTCCATTCAAGAAGATCAAACCTTTGCGATATGGTTCGTAGAGTATTCTTTGACAGATTGGCAAAAATGATTTCCAGCTTGACATTCCTGCATGCGTGGTTCTACATCCAGCATTCAATGTGGATCTACTTCAACCATAACATGGACCATTGTTGGAATAGAATGACTAACCGATAGCAGAACTTGATGACATCAATCCAAATGTTCAGGAGCCTCTTCCTTGTGACACCATTGTGGGATGATGAGTACACCATACAAGGACGAACTCAATTCCCTTGTTTCTAGTTGTTCAAGCAGGACAGATCCCAGCACAAGGAAAGTTGTACTTTTCTACTGAACTGATCGACAAGTTTCCTCACCTTTACGAGCAAACAATGGGGACCATTGTTTCTTAAGGAAAGAGGTCTGATACACATCACAATTGGAATTATTGTCGAATGCCGAATTTGACACATCTTCGACAAGTCATCGACATCGACACAACTTTGACAAGTTCTGACTTTGACAACTTCGTGACTTCGACATGTCCCACGACCTCACAGTTTCGTGGTATCGACATATAGCGTCAATTTGCAACTTGTGATTGTCGAACTTCGACAGGATGTCTCTCTTTCTTCCATTCAATTGTAACGGTTGAACTACCGAACGGTTCTAACTTATTTTGCAACTGAACGTAGTGGGAAAGCACCCAATCATCTTATCACTCTCTATATAATCATGTAAACTATTGTAATATAAACCATAGAATTAATTGATGATCTCATATCCAGTAATATAAGATCAATTTGCATTCCTGCATATTGTCTATGTATATTTGTGTTCTATATGTGTAGTGTTTTCCTACTTTGTGCATTCTGTTTCTTAACCTTCCACCATAACAGAGGTGATTCATTCATTCGAACTGTTGTCCCCCTCGTGCTTCCTGGCCACATACGGATCAAGGATGATCAGTATAGACAGTGCAGGGACACCTTTCCCAATGACACAATATTGTTGATTGTGGACTTTGCTGAAAACTACACCTTGCAGCCACAGGATGAGGTCCAAAGTCAATACTACCATTTAGACCAAGTTAGCATAATGGGCCATATCACGTATAGGCACATTCCAGAGAGAAGAAATGACATGAGGATAATATTAAAAGAGACCAATTTCTACATCAATGATGACAGGTGCCACGACCTCCATTATGTGCAATATTGATTCAGAATTTTCTATGATCATTTGAAGGAGAGAGGTATACAGATGGATCAACATTGGATATGGTCAGATGGTTGTGTAGGTCAATTCAAAAATGCACGTGTATTCTAGTGGTTGAGTATTTTGCACAAGACTTATGTTGTGTTGCATATATGGAATGATTTTGAGACCGAGCATGGAAAGGGAGAGCATGATGGGGCTAGAGCATGTCTCAAAACTACCCTACGAAGGGAAGAGATGAGGTGCATGACAAACCCTCATATTCTAGATGCATAATCCATAGTTTAATGGTGCTCTACAAAAATGTCAGATCGAACCATGGAGCAGCATTGACCAGCAGGTAGAGGACATGTTGTTAGAAATTTCTGGCATGTGGCTGATATAGATTGATCGTGTTCTTTTAGTTGTAGTACTGTATAATGCACTCATGGATTTCATTCGGTTCGAAGCTCAAACAACCCCTTATTTGAAATATGGACGGAGAAACTTGCTTGCTTTTGTGGGCCTTGCAGCAGTTGTGAGTGGGATGAGTGTGAATCAATGGATTTGGTTGATGAATGGGATCATGTATCACTTGAGTTGGACCCATGTGTAGTTGTTTAAACAATCCCATTAGAGGAAGGCCGGTCCTCTATTTTGACTTAATATGATCATATATTTGATCTTGTACATACAAGTAAACATTTCTTCATTCATATCCTGGGTCCCTCCTTGTTTTCGTAATTATTCAAGTTATGAAACCACTACTTGTTGGAATATGATCGTAAAATGCATTTTTGCAAGACACATCTACGCAATTGTTGCCCCGATAGACAGTGAAATTGCCACGAATTATTGGTTAGAATGATGCATCTAGGGGAAGCAAACCCTCCTCGCATCATTAACCAATAGTGAAGGCATTACCTTTCCGACTGGCTCGATGGTTGCTCAGGAAAAATATCTTACAGTAGATGGAAAGGGACCAAAGAGGAATGGTTACACATACATGGATTATAGACTAGGTTCATGGGTGTATCACTTTACACACTTGATCATTGGTACAAAAATCCAACTACAAACAATGCCAATGAATTCATCAAACAAGGTACGCTACTTATTACCTCATGCAAAGCACGAGAGGTTGTTTGAGACAATAAAAAACAGAGAGGATCCAGAAGGCCTAATTGAGTGAGGTACATAGTATAGTCATGTGATTGTTTATTCATGCATGTCTAATGTTATTCATGTTAGATAGTTTATTTGATATCATTATCTTATATCGTTTATTTGATGTTTGAGTTATGTTTAAGTTACTATTACAATACATTGATGTTTTACACCAACCACTCCAATTTAAGTTTCCATCCCTTTAGGAAAACTTCACATGCATAAACAAGATTTAAAACTCATCTTATATTATAACATTTCATAATATTCAATAGAAATTAGAATCAATACACATTAATGAGTACACATTTTTCATTCACAAATCACAATGAGACACATATACGCATTGAAATTTGATAGGCATTGGACAATAGCTCAAGATGTTGGAAACATATTTTTCATTAAGTCATCAAAATCAAAATGTATTAGAGAGATGTCGGAATGCGATTGGGCATTTTAAAATTCCAAATAGACTAATAGTAAATACAAAAATGGGTGGATCAAGATGGAAGAATCTCATATGTCAATAGTCCTCCTCCATGCTTGAATCAATAAACTCATCACTACCCTAATCATCATCATATGCCTCCTCCTCTCCCTCTCTTCCCATCTAACAATGTGCATCTGCTGGTGTGGAGGATGACCCCTCCATATGATTACCATCATCATAGCTTCAAGATATCCCAGTGGAAGTGGAAAACTCTACAAAGCTAATCCATGTCACATATGAAGCCAAACTTTGAGGATTTGCTCTGGGGCCACAGAACCCAAACTGACAAGCGGACTTGGGTTCTAACAACTCCCACACATGCATATGGCCATTGTGCATGTGTTCACGATGGCCATGCATGCCCAGGAGCCTTTGGCTCATAAATTATCCCCTTGAGCAAGATTGTGATTGCCTTCACTTAGCAAAACCCTAGTTCCAGAGATGCACAATAGCATTGTTTCTGAGCATTCAAGGTGTTGAGATATTGTAACTTCAAAGAATATTATAATTGTACTTTATTATTCTAGAGATGTTTCATTCCTCCGTAAAGATCTTATTGTATATCCGGAGATGTTTATTCCTCCGTCAGAATGTGGTAACTCGGGTTATTAGAATTCCCTAGTGGAGGTCGGCCCTTTATGTGTTATGTGGGTCAAAGGGTTATTAGACCACCCTAGAGGGGTCGGCCCAGTTAGTTGTAGTGGGGTATTTAACCCATTGGTTAAATACGAGCCTACGTGTACTTGTGTAAAATACATATCAGTGAAGTGTATAAATAGAGGAACACACCTCCTCTATTTATACACTTCACTGATATGTATTTTACACAAGTACACGTAGGCTCGTATTTAACCAATGGGTTAAATACCCCACTACAACTAACTGGGCCGACCCCTCTAGGGTGGTCTAATAACCCTTTGACCCACATAACACATAAAGGGCCGACCTCCACTAGGGAATTCTAATAACCCGAGTTACCACATTCTGACGGAGGAATAAACATCTCCGGATATACAATAAGATCTTTACGGAGGAATGAAACATCTCCGGAATAATAAAGTACAATTATAATATTCTTTGAAGTTACAATATCTCAACACTCCCCCTTAACAAGAAGGATATTATAACAGCACCTGCACGAGCAAGGAGTCATCAACATCATACATGATACATCTATAAATCATTGGAAGCTTTCTCAACATCATCAGTAACTCAACCAGTTACTGGAACATCTTCAATACTGGAACATCAACATCATCAGAGTTGATAGTACTCAATCATCAGCATCGTCAACACACGATCAACAGCATCGTCATCATACGATCATCAGCATCACGATCAACATCATCATCACACGATCAACAGCATCGTCATCACACGATCATCAGCACCGTCATCGCACGATCATCAGCATCGTCATCACACGATCATCAGCATCGTCATCGCACGATCATCAGCATCGTCATCACACGATCATCAGCATCGTCATCACACGATCATCAGCATCATCATCGCACGATCATCAGCATCGTCATCACACGATCATCAGCATCGTCATCACACGATCATCGTCATCGTCATCACACGATCATCAGCATCGTCATCACACGATCATCAGCATCGTCATCACATGATCATCAGCATCATCATCACACGATCATCGTCATTGTCATCACACGATCATCAGCATGATCATCAGCAGCGTCATCACACGATCATCAGCATCGTCATCACACGATCATCAGCATCGTCATCACACGATCATCAGCATCGTCATCACACGATCATTAGCATCGTCATCACACGATCATCGTCATCGTCATCACACGATCATCACGATCATCAGCATCGTCAAGGAATGATGTAAACCAGTCATGTACCTTTTGAACCGAAGTCCAGGGACGATCCAGTCCTATCATTATCGAAGACATACGTCTACGGCTCTTCTTTCGGATTGAGGTCCAGGAATGATCCAATCCCTTCTTTCTCGAAGACATACATCTACGGCTCTTCTTTCGGACTGAAGTCCAAGAATGATCCAATCCCTTCATTATCGGAGACATACGTCTACGGCTCTTCTTTCGGACTGAAGTCCAGGAATGATCCCAATCCCTTCATTATCGGATACATACGTCTACGGCTCTTCTTTCGGACTGAAGTCCAGGAATGATCCCAATCCCTTCATTATCGGAGACATACGTCTACGGCTCTTCTTTCGGACTGAAGTCCAGGAATGATCCCAATCCCTTCATTTATCGGAGACATACGTCTACGGCTCTTCTTTCGGACTGAAGTCCAGCAATGATCCCAATCCCTTCATTATCGGAGACATACGTCTACGGCTCTTCTTTCGGACTGAAGTCCAGGAATGATCCCAATCCCTTCATTATCGGAGACATACGTCTACGGCTCTTCTTTCGGACTGAAGTCCAGGAATGATCCCAATCCCTTCATTATCGGAGACCTCACGTCTACGGCTCTCTTTAGGACTGAAAGTCCAGGGATGATCCCAATCCCCTCAACTGTCCACTAAGGACTTCATTCTCGGAGACCTCACGTCTACGGCTCTCTTTAGGACTGAAATTCCAGGGATGATCTCAATCCCCTCAACTGTCCACTAAGGACTTCATTCTCGGAGACCTCATGTCTACGGCTCTTTTTAGGACTGAAAGTCCAGGGATGATCCAATCCCCTCAACTGTCCACTAAGGACTTCATTCTCGGAGACCTCACGTCTACGGCTCTCTTTAGGACTGAAAGTCCAGGGATGATCCAATCCCCTCAACTGTCCACTAAGGACTTCATTCTCGGAGACCTCACGTCTACGGTTCTCTTTAGGACTGAAAGTCCAGGGATGATCCAATCCCCTCAACTGTTCATCAAGAACATGTATCCTCATCATCATAACATGTATCATCACAACATGTGTCATCAATATTAAAAACATGTATAACCACAACATGTATCATCATCATCAAAACATGTATAACCATAACATGTATCAAAACATGTATAACCACAACATGTATCATCATTATCAAAACATGTATCATCAACATCAAAACATGTATAACCACAACATGTATCATCATCATCAAAACATGTATCATCACTATCAAAACATGTATCATCATCAAAAGTATCTAGCATGTATACATCTATCATCAAGAGCATGTATACATCTAACCATCAAAATAAAGAATATAAGAGTCCTAAATCTAAACAATTCTAGGTGAGTAAGTGCATAGAAAAATAAGTAACCTCATTATTGATGAGATAGGCTTGTCTGTCTCATACTGTGCTACTCCCCCTTTCGAGGAGGGTTCTTCTGAACTACACCAAGCTTGTCTTGGAAGTGTTCAAACTTTACTCGAGACAGAGGCTTAGTCAGGATATCAGCAATTTGATCCTCAGTGCTTATATATACAAGCTTGATAGCTCCTCTTTGCACCATATCTCGTATATAGAAGTACCGGATCTCTATGTGTTTTGACTTATCGTGGAACACAAGATTTTCAGTCATCTTGATGCAGCTTTGATTATCACACATAATCACAGTGGGATCTAATTCTAAGTCAAACACTCCAAAGCTTCTGAAGCCATACTGCTTCACAGCTGGCAGAGTAGACAGCCATATGTTCTGCTTCAGCAGTACTGAGAGCCACACTAGAAAGTTTCTTGCTAAACCATGAGATCATAGTAGATTCAAGACTATAACATCCACCTAAAGTACGCTTTCTGTCTGAGACACTTCCTGCCCAATCAGAATTTGAGTAACCATGTAAATGGAGTTCATGACCTCCAAGATTATATAGACCAAAATCTAAAGTACCTTTTAGGTACCTCACTACATGCTTTGTAGCTATTAAGTGAACCTTTCTAGGTTCTACTAGATACTGACTTACGGTATTTACAACAAAGCATATATCTGGCCTAGTATTTGTTAAATACATCATTGGCCCAATGATTTGTCTATATAGGGTTAGGTCCACTAAATCTGATGAGTTATTAAATAACTTCAAGTTGGAGTCCATGGGAGTGGCCATGGCTTTACACTCCAACATATCAAATCTTTTTAGAAACTTCACAGCATACTTACCTCGATTTAAAAGATTCCTTTTGGATCATGCCATACTTCTAGACCTAAGAAGTAGTGCATTAATCTGAGATCTTTCATTTTTATTTCTGCAGCCATTTTCATGATCTGTTTCTCATTTCTTGTCAGAAAGAGATCATCGTCACATAATAATGGTATGATAGGTTCATCATCCACAACCTCAAGGTAAAGGTTAGGAATAGCTTTACTTTTGGTAAGGCCCAAGCTTTGTCATGAAGCTATCAAATTACCATTATTCACACTCTGCATTGAGTGAACTTCTGCATATCTATCTGTGCCATCTCTCGTCAGATGGGTCTACTAAAATGAGCCTCAAAGTCATTCGAACTCTATGGTGAGTTTCTTATGAGATAGTACAGTCTGTGTACTACCTGTCACTTTTCACAAAATTTCATTTGGAGCTTCCTAGCCCAAGTTATGACCTTTTTCCCAAGGTCACCTGATTTTGACTCAGATCTGGAAGAGGCAGAAACCCTATATTGTACAAATCATAAATCACAAAGTACAATGAATTAGAGGTTGTCCTTTGGACACAAGGTACCTGGAGATTTGAACTTCGTCCTGTAACAATTTTAGATCCGAAAACTTCGCCGAAACGGATTTATAGCGAAAGTGCTACGATGACTGGTTTTTGCTATGTAAAACCCTAACCTTCAAATTGTCGTAAGTAAAGCAAGTGTCTTTAGTGCCATACCTTGTCTTCCTTCAGGTTAGCTCTGATACCATGTTAAAATTCAATATGCTAAGACAGAAAATAGCAGCATTACATTCCATTTCACAATAATAGCATATACAGGATCACTGAAGAAACGACAAGCATAGCATAAACACAAGAGACACAGATTTATCCTGGGAAACCCTCATGGGGTAGAAAACCCAGTAAAGCTTCCTCAATATAGATGACCAGCAATATACAAAGATGCAAACCAAAAACATGATCTCCTTCTCCACCGTAGCAGACCTCTCATCCAAAAGTGCGCCTCCCTTGAATGAGTGAGTGTATCAAATGAGGAACACACCTCCTCTATTTATACACTTCACTGATATGTATTTTACACAAGTACACGTAGGCTCGTATTTAACGTTGTGGGGGGTCCCCTCACTGAAAACTGTTAAGATTTAATATGCTAAGACAGAAAATAGCAGCATTACATTCCATTTCACAATAATAGCATATACAGGATCACTGAAGAAACAACAAGCACAGCATAAACACAAGAGACACAGATTTATCCTGGGAAACCCTCATGGAGTAGAAAACCCAGCAAAGCTTCCTCAATATAGATGACTAGCAAATACAAAAGATGTAAACCTGAGCATAAGCTCCTCCTTCTCCATAGCAGACCTCTCTCTCATAAGTGCGCCACTCTCAAGTCAGTGAGTGTGTGTAAAATTAGGAATACACCTCCTCTATTTATACACTACTCTGACTTGTCTTTTACACAAATCATGTAGGCTCGTATTTAACCAATGGGTTAAATACCCCACTACAACTGACTAGGCTAACCCCTCTAGGGTGGTCTAATAACACTTTGACCCACATAACACATACAGGGCCGACCCCCACTAGAGAAGTCTAATAACCTAAGTTACCAGATTCCGGCGGAGGAATAAACATCTCCGGATATACAATAAGATCTTCACGGAGGAATGAATCATGTCCGAAATAATAAAGTACAAATATAATATTCTTTGAAGTTACAATATCTCAACACTCCCCCTTAATGAGAAGGATATTATAACAGCATCTGTACGAGCAAGGAGTCATCAACATCATACATGATACATCTATAAATCATTGAAACCTTTCTTCAATTCATCATCATCAGTAACTTAACCAGTTATTGGAACATCAATGTCATCAGCATCATCATCACACGATCATCCGCATCGTCATCAGCATTGTCATCACATGATCATCAGTATCGTCATCACACGATCATCAGCATCGTCATGACACGATCATTAGAATCGTTATCACATGATCATCAGCATCGTCATCACACGATCATCAATATCGTCATCACATGATCATCAGCATCGTCATCACATGATCATCAGCATCGTCATCAGCATCGTCATCACACGATCATTCGTATTGTCATCACACGATCATCAGCATCGTCATCACACGATCATCAGAATCGTTATCACATGATCATCAGCATCGTCATCACATGATCATCAGTATCATCATCACATGATCATCAGCATCGTCATCACATGATCATCAGAATCGTTATCACACGATCATCAGCATTGTCATCACACGATCATCAGCATCATCATCACACGATCATCGGCATCATCATCACATGATAATCAGCATCGTCATCACACAATCATCAACATCGTCATCACATGATCATCAGCATCATCATCACATGATCATTTTACAGGGTGATCAATCCTGCTCTCTTTAGGACATAGGTCCATGGATGATACAATCCAGATCAAGTTCCAGGATGATCAGTCCTTATCACTTTAAGACAAGTCTCATGTCTAGGGACGATGCAATCCCATCACGTACATTTTCAACCTAGTTTATGGACGATGCAGTCCTTACATGTACCTTTAAGACAAGTTCCAGGATGATCAGTCCTTATCACTTGAAGACAAGCCTCATGTCTAGGGACGATGCAATCCCGATCCAGTTCCAGGATGATCAGTCCTTATCACTTTAAGACAAGTCTCATGTCTAGGGATGATGCAATCCCGATCAAGTTCCAGGATGATCAGTCCTTATCACTTTAAGACAAGTCTCATGTCCAGGGACGATGCAATCCCGATCCAGTTCTAGGATGATCAGTCCTTATCACTTTAAGACAAGTCTCATGTCTAGGGACGATACAATCCCATCACGTACATTTTGAACCCAGTTCATGGATGATGCAGTCCTCACACATACCTTTAAGACAAGTCTCATGTCTAGGGATGATGCAATCCCATCATGTATATTTTGAACCTAGTTCAAGGACGATGCAGTCCTATATTCAATTCTCGGAGACATCATGTCTACGGCTCTCTTTAGGACTGAAGTCCAGGGATGACCCAATCCTCTCATGTCCACCAAGGACTTCATTCTCGGAGACATCATGTCTACGACTCTCTTTAGGACTGAAGTCTAGGGATGATCCAATCCTCTTTCTTTCTCGGAGATATCTGTCTACAGCTCACTTTAGAACTTGTGTTCAAGGATGATGCAATCCTTTTTCTTTCTCGGAGACTCCTGTCTACAGCTGACTTTAGAACACGTGTTCAAGGATGATGCAATCCTCACATGTATTCTCATCAATACAATTACAAGTATCCTCAACCATACAAGTACATTAATCAATACATGTATCATCAAAAGTATGTATTCTCACCAATACATCTATCACTAAAAGCATGTATTCTCACAAATACATTTATCATCAAAAGCATGTATTCTCACTAATACATCTATCATCAAAAGCATGTACTCTCACTAATACATCATTAAAAGCATGTATTCTCACTAATACATCTATCATCAAAAGCATGTATTCTCACCAATACATGTAACATCAAAAGCATGTATTCTCACCAATACATCTAACATCAAAAGCATGTATTCTCACCAATACATCTAACATCAAAAGCATGTAACTATCATCAAAAGCATGTATAAGTAAAAACTAAGTATTCTAAGCATAAGAATCCTAAATCTAAATATTTCTAAGTATGTTCGTGTAGTGAACAAGTAACCTTATCATTGACCTTGTTGTTCGATGAGACAATCTCATCATCAGTGACTATACTACTCCCCCTTTCGAGGAGGGTCCTTTTGAACTACACCAAGCTTGTCTCGGAAGTATTCAAATTTCACTCGAGACAGAGGTTTGGTCAAGATATCAGCAATTTGATCCTCAGTGTTCACATACTCGAGCTTGATAGCTCCTCTCTGGACCATATCTCGTATATAAAAGTATCGGATCTCTATGTGTTTTGACTTATCGCGGAATACAGGATTTTATGTCATCTTAAGGCAGCTTTGATTGTCACACATAATCACAGTGGGATCCATTTCTAAGTCAAACACTCCAGATAATAGCTTCTGAAGCGACACTGCTTCACAGCTGGAAGAGCAGGCAGCTATATATTCTGCTTCAGCAGTACCGAGGGCCACACTAGATTGTTTCTTGCTGAACCATGAGATCATGGCAGATCCAAGACCATAACATCCACCTGATGTACTCTTTCTGTCTGAGACACTTCCTGCCCAATCAAAATCTGAGTAACCATGTAATCTGAGTTCATGACCTCCAAGATAATATAGATCAAAATCTAATGTACCTTTTAGGTACCTCATTACATGCTTTGCAGCTATTAAGTGAACCTTTCTAGGTTCTACTAGATACTGACTTAGGGTATTTATAGCAAAGCATATATCTGGCCTAGTATTTGTTAAATACATCAATGACCCAATGATTTGTCTATATAGAGTTAGGTCCACTAATTCCGATGAATCATTAACTAATAACTTCAAGTTGGAGTCCATGGGAGTGGCCATGGGTTTACACTCCAACATATCAAACCTTTTTAGAATCTCCATAGCATACTTACCTTGATTTAGAAAGATTCCTTTTGGTTCTTGCCATACTTCTAGACCTAAGAAGTAGTGCATTAATCCAAGATCTTTCATCTCAAATTCTAAAGAAAGATTCTTCTTGCTTTCAATAATTTGGTTCTCATTTCTGGTTAGAAATAGATCGTCTAGATATAACAACAGTATAACTGGTTCATCATCCATCACTTGAGATAAAGATTTGGGTAAAGGTTAGGATCAGCTTTACTTCTGGTAAATCCCAAGCTTTGTCAAGAAGCTGTCAATTGTCCATCATTCACACACTGTATTGAGTGATCTTCTACATATCTATCTGTGCCATCTCTCGTCAGATGGGTGTACTGATATGAGCCTCAAAATCATTCGACCTCTGTGGTGAGTTCCTTCTTGCATCCATGTCATATGTGTATAGAAGACATATTCAACCTTGTAGCAAAGGTTGAGATCCACATCACCCATGATGATCATTAATCTCATCAATTGACTACCAATCCTGGGTACCCAAACAAAACCTGAATCACACTTCTTCTTTAATTACACCATTAAGAGAATGGTCTTATCTATCCACTTGGATCAAACATCTTGTCATGATTCTCTTCCTCTTTCTAAGAGAATCTTCTAGCAATGAGCCTTCTATATTTTGTTTGATTTGTAAATCTTCTTGTTGAACATCCATCACTTGTTCGGTGTTCATCATTCTTCATGATCTTTCCTACATATCAAAATTAACTTTTATGTTTACATGATAACCTATTATGCATACAGATATCATTTACATAGTTATGCAACTATCTTGACCAATACTTTGGCACAACACTTTTCCATATCCTGTATGCATACAGTGGCTATCTAGATGCCTTCCATCTCTACCAGAACATACTATCAAGAGTGTGCATAGCTCTCAGCATGTCAGCAAAGAGGTTTTATTCTAGACAAGCAACAATGGAATGTTTGTCCAACTTACCAATCATATGCATATTAGTAGTATATTGTTTAATGCTCTATGAATGTTTACACTCCGCATGATATATTCTAGGAATACAAATATGTATACAAGCAATATCATTTACTATTTCAAATAACAACTCAAATACTTATCTTTTATGTTTGTGTGGTTGTCTCCCGCTTGATCTTCTATATGTCTTTTGAACTTCTATTCATTCTGTACCACTGTGCATGCTCAAGTGTGCACTAGTGTCATCCTCATGATCTCATACACAAACATACATTCATTAGTATATTCTCAATATTATCAGAAACATTATAATTCTAAATAATCTTGAATATGTATAGTCATAATCATTAGTATTCAAGGTTTCAAGGAAGTCTTCTTTTACTCATGCATATTCTTGTTTGATCATAGTACTCTTCTGGTCAATTAAATCATCAAGATAAGAGACATAATATGCATAAACCCTTGATTACTAACTTTATAAATAAGCATAACCAATCATACCAAGTCTACTTATATAAGGGATCCTAACACAAGGTAAGATTCCAACTTAACATAGGAAAACATACCTGGATTAGTATACCTTCTTAGTTATGTACAATATACCTAAACAATCTCTTCAATGATTTAGAGATCCTAAGCTAGAACCTGCATGTCTCATAGGTTAAGCATAATATAACATACCTCGTAAGTAGAACAAAGATTATGGATGAGTCTTTGTCTTCATGTTGTCAAGGTCATGGAACTTGATTTGTCTTTCGTGATGTACCTGTATCTTGTATCTTCGATCATTCACATGCATTCATACTGTTACTAGAGTGATAAGACAATCCTAACATTAATCAAGATTGTACTAATAAATAATATGAAGACAAACACATTATGAACTTAATCAGGAATCAGATTTCAAGACATACCTGAACCTCCTTAAGTCATACCTGTCGAGACTTCTTGTAGTCTTCTTATGTAAGGCCTTAGCCTCGAATCTCCCTGGAGCTTGATTAGGGTTTGCTAGAGAAACCCTAAAAATTCAATCTTTGACTTTCACACTTCTGAATGGATGAAAGGATGTGTCTTGCTGAGCTGATCAAACTAGCATACTTCAATTTTGAAATCTCCAAAATTTGACCCCTCAAAATTGCCTTCGAAACTTCTGGATCTTCTGTACAGGATCCCGAACTAGGGTTTGATGAAGCCCACCCTTCTTCCCAATCAAAAGGTTCGATCCAAGCCTCTAAACTCTTATTTTTTTGAGGAGCTTCCAGCCGTGGTCACAGACTTAAAAAATTCCAACTTTTGCTGAAGCCCTAATTTTCCATCTTTCCGATCAAAATCCTGAACTGGGGTTTGATCAAGCCCGGTCTTCTACCCAAACAAAAAATTTGATCTTGGTCTCTAAATTTCAATTTTACTGAGTAGAATTCAGCCGTGGATTCTGATTCCAAAAATTCTAACTTTCTCCGAAACCCTAAATTTCGGAAGCCATGAATGAAGGTGCTCCAAAAATAATTCTGTTTTGACAGAAATATGTACCTGATTGTTTCTGCTGTAACTCCAAATTTTTCACTCCACAGGGTCTGAAAACATTTTTTGTGGTAGCCTGACCTATCATCTTTCCATCCCAATAGGTCTGACCTCAATTGGATTTTCTGAGAGAGAGTTATACCAAGTGTCGCAACGTGACCTGTTTATGGGATAAAACAGGAGAGCAAACTTGTACGGTGTGCCACGTGTCACTGGTTCAACTTCGGCCTCTGAAAAAGTTTTCTAAGATAGTACTGTCTAGGTACTACCTTTCACTTTTTACGAAATTTCATTTGGAGCTTCCTATCCTAAGTTATGCCAAGTGTCGCAACATGACCTGTTTATGGGATAAAATAGGAGAGCGAACTTGTACGGCGTTCCACGTGTCACTGGTTCAGCTTCGGTCTCTGAAAACATTTTTGGAGATAGTACAGTCTTTGTACTACCTGTCACTTTTTACGAAATTTCATTTGGAGCTTCCTAACCCAAGTTATGACCTTTTTTCCTAGGTCACCTGATTTTGACTGAGATCTGGAAGAGGCAGAAACCCTAACTTGTACTGATCATAAATTACAAACTACAACGAATCCGAGGGTTCCCTTTGGACACAAGATACCTGGAGATGTTATCTACAACCTGTAAAGGTTTCAGATCTTGAACCTTTGCCAAAATGGATTTATGGCGAAAGTTCCACGATGACTGGTTTTTGCTATATAAAACCCTAACCTTCAAATTGTCGTAAGTGCCATACCTTGCCTTCCTTCAGGTTAGCTCTGATACCATGTTAAGATTTAATATGATAAGAAAGAAAATAGCAGCATTACATTCCATTTCACAGTAATATCATATACAGGATCACTAAAGAAACAACAAGCACAGCATAAACACAAGAGACACAGATTTATCCTGGGAAACCCTCATGGGGTAGAAAACCCAGCAAACCTTCCTCAATATAGATGAACAACAAATACAAAAGATGTAACCCTGAGCATAAGCTCCTCCTTCTCCATAGTAGACCTCTCTCTCATAAGTGCGCCACTCTCAAGTCAGTGAGTGTGTGTAAAATGAGGAATACACCTCCTCTATGTATACACTACTCCGACTTGTCTTTTACACAAATCATGTATGCTCGTATTTAACCAATGGGTTAAATACCCCACTACAACTGACTGGGCCGACCCCTCTAGGGTGGCCTGATAACCCTTTGACCCACATAACACCTACAGGGCTGACCCCCACTAGGGAAGTCTAATAACCCAAGTTACCACATTCCGGCGGAGGAATAAACATCTCCGGATATACAATAAGATCTTCACGGAGGAATGAATCATCTCTGGAATAATAAAGTACAAATATAATATTCTTTGAAGTTAGAATATCTCAACAAAAACCAGCATCCCAGATCCATCGCAATTGATGGATTCGTGATCGTTGTCATAGATTTGGTGCTACAGAAATCTTGGTCATGCACCTCATGGCCATTCAAGGACACTTTGAGGATTTGCTCCGGGGACACAGAACCCAAACCGGTGAGCTGAATTGGGTTCTGTCAGCTCCCACTCATGCATGTGGCCATTTCGGGTTTGTTCACGATGGCCACACATTCCCAGGAGCCTTCAGATCATAAATGACCCCCTTGATCAAGATTGGCATGGCCTTCACTGAGAAAAACCCTAGTTTTGAAGATGGCACAATAGCACCATTTCCAAGCATTTGAGGCACGTTGTTAGGGTTCCCCTAGCTGAAACCCGGCGTCTTGGATCCATCAAAATCGACAGATTTGTGATCGGAGTCACGGGTTTGGTGCTTCGTTCATTTTCCTAAGGCACCCCATGGCCATTCAAGGACACTTTGAGGATTTGCTCTAGGGGCACGAAACCAAATAATATTGTTTAAATGAAATATAATTAGGATTTTCAATCACAAGTATAATTTTTTTTTGTAATTTTTAATATTTATTCAATGTTCATAAATCAAATATCTATTTTTTCATTTATGAATTCTAGTTGTAGCCTTAGCATATTCTTTGGAATCCATGTGCAATGCATTCTTTGGATAATTCATTGAAAGATATTGAAAAAACTCAGCGGATTTGGGTGTTAGTTTAAAATGGCTGTAAAATTCAAATTTTCATATGAAACCACATTCACAAGCAATTTACCATAAGCATGCAAAAATTGAGCTTGTTAAACCAACTAATACCATATTTGCAACTTAATGTACTCTTCTCACTATAACAAATCGTGGAATTAGCGTCCCATTTATAGTCCCTTCTTAGTGTATTTGTTTTTCATTGAGTGGTCGACATAGACGCTAAATGGGATGCGTCATGTATGAAACGTAAAGAGTCTAAAATAGTGTCCTTTTTTGCTTCCTAGATAGCATCGTTTCTGATGTCTAAAATAGAGACCATTTTTTTGCTTCCAAAATAGAGTCCAATTTTGCTTCCTAAATGACATCGAGGTTTGCTTCCTAAATAACATCCTATTTTGCTTCCTAGAGATCATCCTCTTTTGATTCCTAAATGATGTCCCCATTGGCACCCTATTTGCATCCTTAAAAGCGCCATGTTAGCATTTATGTTTGCATATACATTTGCACCATATTTGCATCCAAATTAGCATCCAATATTGCATCCATATGTACTACCACTTTAGCATCCCATCTTGTCACATACCCAAAATCTGAACATTTAATGTTGTGAGAAAAACATTATCTTATAAGTTACTGTAAAGTTTTTATGATTATTGACCTAGTGGGGTCAAGGATGACTGTAATTAAATACTCTAATATTTTATTATTAATAATTAAAAGAGGAGACAAATATCCAAATGAGACTGTTAAAGAGTGTTCACTGACCCACTAGGATGAATGAACTGAGGTGGAGAGAAAATGGATAAGTGACATCTTCTTCATTCACTTCTAGCTGTTGCAGGTGGAAACTTCCTTATTTTTGTGGTCATGTTCCCCAAGAAAGTGGAACAAAGCAGGTGGCTCAATAATTATTGAAAACTGACCAAAGACCTAGGCATTCTATACACCCATCAAATTGAGCAGGTGGCTCACTAATCATTATTCTATTCTGTAACGTCCCCACCCTTGGAGCCAGTGTAAGGAAGGGAACCTGATGCCATTCTATGGGGATTTTCATAAGCCTTAGCCAATTTCATTAGATTCACAGCCATAAAAGAGATGTGTGCAGATGGAAGTCAAACAAACATGCACAGTGGAAATGAACTCATCCACGCACATATTACATGACTGTTATTCAGTTTAACACAGTCAACAAATTAACACATTTGCAGAAATAAATACAGAATAAAATACTCATCTTGATGCAATGATGTCCGAAACAACTAGATATGTTGCTGCAACGTTCCTCCCAACTGTAGGTATCTGGCCAACTTGTATTATTTTAACACTCAGAGACCACCCCCGAGCTGGGCATGATATCTACAAGGAACTTGGGACTCTCAAACCCTGCACGGCCAAAGCAACGATGTAACGTACCCACCCATCCATCCAAGGCAAGGGAGAGTACATGATGGCAATCTCTGGGGCATTTCATAAAAATTCAGGCCATTCATTAGATTCACACCATTAAAAGAGATGTGTGCAGATGGGAAACAAGAAATTATGCACAACGGAATTTAAAGCATTACCCACACACATATCATATGCATACAGCATATCAAAATAGTCATCCATTTAAACATTACAGAAGTAAATCACATAAACAAAGAAACACTTATCTTTATGGTAGAATGGTCCCCAAACAACTAGCTATGTCGCTGCAACGTTCCACCCAACCATAGGTCTCTGCCTAGCCTGTATTATTTTAGCACTCAGAGGCCACCCCGAGCTGGGCATGATTCTCACAAGGAAAAGGGGACATTCAAGCTCTCACACAGCCCATTAACCATTTCATCTCAGCCAAGCCAGTCCAACTGGGTTTATCAGGCTACACTTGAACCCTGGATGCTTACTCTCAAGCTCAAGCCAAAACAATGGATTACCCATTACCCATACCCCAACACATTTACCACAGAGGTACTCACAACACAGGGACCACATTAGCTCTCCCAACTCGTGGTTCACCCAAATGAACTGTGGAATTTTGAATTCAACCCCAGGGAGCAAACCGATTTCTCCCACTGGTTATGATCCTTTCCAATGGCCTAAACAACCTCTAGGAAGACCCAAAAATGTTCTATTCTCTTCCCCACTAGTAATCAACACAAAAACGCCCCTTCCCAGCTAGAAGATGAAGGGGAACATAGAAAACCCAGGGAGGAAAACGCCCAGGGAGCTAGAGCTACGTGAGAGAGAAAGGCCATGGTGAATAATGACTTAGAGAGCAATTTTGTGGCTCTTTTCTTGCCCAAGGAGACAAACATGATTTTCCATGCAGGGTGGATTTCCCATACCCAAATTTGGACAGCCATACCTCTCCATTCCCAAGGCATTAACTACCTCAACCAACTCTTGAATGATTGGGTACAAAAGTCAACATGGGTAGTTGAGGGTTTGATGGGTTCTCTCATTGACACTTGGCTTGACTTGATTGGCTCCAAGGGTTTGAATGTTTTTCCTCCCAATTCCTTGTAAAATCATGCCCCCATCTCTTTGTTGCATTGCATAGCTAGTTGCGGGTATTTTTATTAGAATGCATATTACATGATATTTACAATTCCACTGTGTTGGGCTAGCACGTAAACCATATGCATCAATAAATCGATGGAGGGGACTTGGCCTTGAGCTCCTCACCACAATTATATAAATCATTTACAATTTTAATGTGATAGGGTAAAACTAGGGACGTTACATACCCTTCCCCTTAGAATAACACCGTCCTCGGTGTTCCAATACTTCGGTATGTATACCCACTTGATACATTTTTTCAAAATTCACAAATGGTGGCAATTATGTCCCGCATTCCATCTCTTTACATTGACCTTTCAGGATCAAGTCCTTTGGCTTCCTCAAGCTGCTCCTGCTGGCTTCGATCTTCCATCTCTACAGGTGGGCATTGCTCCACGGAAATCCCTTTCCTTTACTACCCTTCTAGCTGATTTACAAGTCTAGAATTCCATGGCTACCATCTTTCTCGTTGTCCTGGAAACTATTTGAGGAAGATTTCCAGCCAAAACAAATAGCTTTTGGTCTACTGCCATGATCATGGTGCACAACTAGTTCTCACTCTTCTTACTAACAACACTTAACTGGTAACACTGCAACCAATGGCTTTTAATGTCTCTCCTGTGAGACTCATCATCGCAATTCCTATTAGGACAAACATAACACAATATTAAAATTAATCAATTATTTTCCAAATTGACTTGGAACATCCATGCTTTACTCATGAGACTTCCACACATTTCATGCTTTCCCATGTACACATGAACTCATTCATGTTCATCCTTTCACAGGAAAATAACTATTTTAGCATTCACAATTTAATTCAAGCAAATAAACACATTCTTCTTCTAGTCATGACATGCATTCAACAATTCTTTGTTTTATAAATGCATCAAATGAGGAAAGAGAAGAGTAAGAGTTTTCTCCCTAGTCTTGTTTTATTATAGAGCTATGCCATCACTGTGGTTTCATGCTCCTTAGTCTCTTTCACTTTAATGTGAATGCTTGAATTTCCCTTTATTGGCTATGACACTTAGTGTCTAAGGTCTATTTAATGCTTTTCAACTTGTGTACCCCTTCCCATTCTGCTTACAGAACCTTTGCCTGCTATGACCCACTCATGTCCACTAGCACCATCTTTCATTACTACTCATACTAAGCTCTTTAGGACAGTCACATGTCCACATGCATCTCTAGGATTCCTTCATAATCCTTGCTTCCACCAATACCTACACTCAAACATTGAATCAATTCACATGTTTAGTTTATTTTCATAGGATTTATCTCTAAACAAGAGTTTAGGGAATCATAACCAAATCATATACACACGTGTATTCATAAGCAAGAAGCTGCAAGGTAACCAAATACTTATCTATATTGGATGTCTTCACTTTATTCCATAGGATCCTTCTTTGCTTTACGAGCCTTGGATTTCCCATGGACACAATTATGAATGTTGGGCTAGCACGTAGGCTACTCCACAATCATTCGAATAGGCAATGCCAGGCCAGTACGCTGACTGGATTTATCAATTGTTTAAGGGGTATTGGGCCAGCATACACACTATTTCACAATATTAAGTAGTGAATGCCGAACCAGTTACTCTCTGGATTTATCAAGGGTTTCATAGTGCACAACCAGTTACTCTCTGGTTTTATCAATAATTTATATCGCCTACTCATTTACTCTCTGGATTTACTAGCAATTTATAGTCCTTGAGGGTCTTTCCTTCCTACAATGGCCAAGGTTTCCAACAAGGAAAACAACAGTGTATAAGCTTAGCTGTTAAAAGATTTATACCTGAAATATTCATTATTCCAAATAAGACATAAATGAAAATGAATACTTATCTGTATTGTGCATTTCCCCTATGGTCCACAGGATCCTGCTTCGCTTTGCAAGCCTTAGGATCGCCTATGGACTTGGATGTAGTTAATGCTTCACCAGTACACCTTCACGCTGACTGGATTTGCCAAGCATTTGGTGGTGCCCAACCAGTCCCATACCTGGTCAGCCCTCTCCATTGCCGAGCTAGCACATTCGTCTGGGTCATCGACCAATGGAAGAAAACTGTGCCAGCTGACCATTATAGGTCAAGGCTCTACTATGGAGCCATAGGCATCTCAGGGTTTTCAGTCCTCAGCGCCCGCCCTCCCATTGTTGTCCCAGTAGAGATCTTATGCCTTTACCAATGTCACCACACCTTCTTGCACCATCAATTCTTAATTCATACAAGGATGCCACTCCTTTTATTGTGCAAATCGATGGTTCCTTTTAGGAACTTTATAGGTGACTTTCTTGACTACAGGTTAACATGACCCCTACTCACACAAGGATGATACCTCTTCTTATTACACAGTTCTTTAGGTCTGTCAATCCCTTTTGGTAATATTTCACGTGAGCATAGAAAGGTTGCCAATTCCCATACAGTCCTTTTGCGTACACTTCTTTACTTTGCCTCTTAATGTGCAGTATCAATCTGCATCTGTGTAGGATGACAACACAAGAAGGATAAGCAATTTCATCAGTATTGTTGTTCAAATTCTTAACCACGTTTCATAACATTCACTATCAAGTATTGAAACACCAGGAATGTGTCCATTCCCTTAGGGTGTAGTCAATATTGAAAACCCTATCATGACCCAGCACACGAAAAGGTGTGCACCCCCTTTCTGACATGTGCCATGTAGGCCCTAATCATACTCAAGCAGTCTGCAATGATATAAATAAGATAGAGCATGCTCTGCATATTAACCCTAATAATTTAGACATGCATGTTCTAGTCTAGGGTCTCAGAATACTCATTCATTTTACAGATGTATCTTTTCTTTATTGGCAAAGAATGGGGGCTCCCTTCTCTGAGTCAACAGTCCTTCGGGTTGCCACCCCAATATTTTCACATTCCTTAACCCACACATGCCTTATTGGCATAATTCTATTGTCTCACTCACATGCTTTACCAACATGCAGCTTGGCTGAGACATTATCAACGTTTACAATGGCGTTTCACCCTAAACCCATTTCCAAAGCATGGGATCCTTCCCATCTAGTTTGGCTTCTGCAGGCCATCACACATGGTCTTCCTGCAATGCATCATCCTGGCACACTTATCAAATAACCAAACAGTCAGCAACGTTTAACAATAACTTCAAATATGATTGCTCCATAACCAATCAATAATTAAATTCAACGTGAATTTACAATTCTGTCCCCTACAGAAATTGATTTGCTTAGGAATGAGGCTATCCTCATATTGTTTGGCTCTTGTAAGTGGTATCACTCTGTCCATTATGGTTTCACCCTTGCTACCATACATGAACATCCACCTACAACATGTCTTTCTGACACAATTCTATATAAGCCAAATAGTCATTAGCAATTATAGGCAAATTCTCAAATCTAAAGTTTGTAAATCTGTTTTCCTACAGAAATTAGATTTGCAACCATGAGACTCTTCTCATAAACTTAAACCAGACAATTTTCAGATTTGTTTCATGCATAAATTATGACCATGAGAACCTTCTCATAACGTTTGGCTTCTGCACATGGTAGATCTCGGTCTTTACTATGGACTTATCTTCATTGCCATATGCAAGACTTTTTCTACTTGAAGATTGAAACTTCGATCAGCCAAACACGTTGTGAGTATCTATGCACATAATCATTCATTGCCATAACAGTCACTGAAGTGATCTCAGAATTATAACACTCAATAATTCAAACACCTTCAGCTATTAACCTTTGAAATGCAATGAAATATATACATTTATATATATGCATCATTATCACAATAAAATTGCAATACATAGTCACACTATCTAGGCAATTTAAATAACTGTAAATACTCATTACTTCATATTCCATGCAGCTCTGTCCTTCTAACAAAGTGCTCCGGTAGCCCATCACATGTCTACCTTCTTCATGCAGTCCTTCTCCTGCATTCATAGCAGCTTATGAAATGGTCTCAGGATTAGCAATAGTCCAACATTTCATCTAGTATCTAACTGCATTGAAACATATATATGTCACACCCATGCATTTCAACATGTGCACCTACACATGCATGCATATTTACAACATTTACTGAATATTTCAATGCACATATCTTCAATGCCATCTTGCATGATTTCATGAATACTATGCATTCAAACATACTATGGCCTAACCATGATTACTACATACAGCATGCACTACCATGACAGGTCCATACGTCCTTAGTTGCTTTGGTTGTTAAACTCACAACCAATATTCACAAATGGCATGATATGAATTCATATGAATGCATTGAGGTTTCTAGAAACTATAGGGTGTAAGGCTCCCTGCCTTCACCTACCCGCACCTCACCATACTTGGTGGGTTGGCATTCACATTTAGGCACTCAATGTAAACCAGATTACAAGATACAATTGTTCATAGAATGTTGTAAAAATCTACCAAGCATTTTGTACACTTTTGACTAGCAGAAATACATAAGTTGTGAAAGAATATTACCAGAATTTAATGTGAAAATTTCCCCAAGGTATAAGCGTGGTGTGGAAGAGTGAGTAGCCGTAAGGCCCGTGGAAGGGGAGTAAGTCTACATAGTTACCCACCACATAGAAGTCAGCCTTTGCCTTAAAAAAATGGATCCCACAATGGACACAGTTCCGCTGACCAATTTAGAATGTGAATCAGCCAATGACCAAGAAGTCTCATTAGCAGAAAAAAGAAGCAGTCAATTCGATTCATCTACCTCTGGCGATGATGCTTCTTATATCACTATACATGACCAGAATCCAAGTGAAAAATGGGAATTACCTCAGATCTTACAGATTAAACTGGTGGAATCTGTATTCTACCACTCAAATTAAAGTCTCGAGTATCGATGTTTCTTTTACAGACAATCAAGAACCTATTCACATCACTCTTCTTGATAAAGCACAAATTGATTGGGCTAAAAAATGTAATTTCAGATATGCACATTTTGGTGCTGTTAAGCTCGGTCTCGGTCCCCTTGTCCGTCCGCGTCTTGCTATTTCTTCATTATGTTGTATTGTAGATACCCGTCATAATAAGTTTTCGGATGCCGTCATTGGAGGCTTCACAGCTCCTTTACATGATGGTCCTGCTTTTGGTACTGTTTATCCTCGTTTCTCTGTCAGTTTGGAAGATCCGCATATATACAATATTCTCAAGGCTTATATCCTCCCCAAAGGATTTGATATGCAATCTGGTTCTAAAATCATTCAATTAAAAGGTGGTGTTTGTGTTCGTTTTGGTAATGACACTTTACCCCAGCTCCGTTCCCATGTCCATCAGATATCCGCAGACTGCAGCGTGGTGGAAACTCCAGAAAATCCCCGCTTGTCCAAATCCAAATCCAAAAATGCCACTCCTATTACCTTTAACTGGACTGGTATAAAATATCCTCAAGCTTGGGAAATGAAATACACAGAGCTGAGACACCAAGAAAGAGTCAGAGCTACCATGAATCCAAAGCCCTTAGTCTTTGATGAAGCTTCATCCTCTTTCAGATCCCATCCTGAAGAACCAATCCCCAGGTTTGGTCCTCCATTGATCAAATCTGCATCTCTTGCATCCTATCACAATGCTAGGCGACAAGCCTTGTCCAATCAAGTAGAGAAAAAATCTCTTGAAGAATCTTCCTCTCCTGTACAAAATAATTCTGTAAATACTGAGTCTTATTCTGGTCTTTCTCAGTTTGAACATAGAGGTCAGCATGCAGATTGTCCTGCCTGCAAAAAGATAAAAACAAAATTGTTACAAAAAGAAAAACAAAAGTCATTGCATGAGTTTCCTAGCCTAGGAATGTTTTCCTCACTTCCTAGATCAAA
The DNA here is from genome assembly GCA_027924585.1 of Larix kaempferi. Taxonomy (NCBI): domain Eukaryota; kingdom Viridiplantae; phylum Streptophyta; class Pinopsida; order Pinales; family Pinaceae; genus Larix; species Larix kaempferi. The sequence goes on from BSBM01000909.1 coordinate 6,050,075, forward strand.
TGCTTCTGCCGAAGGAATAAATTCGTTAGGACAAAAGTCCTTTTATCCTGGTCGAAATCTTCCTGAAACCGGATTTCGGCAATATGCCTCAGATGGTTCGACAAAAAGAGAATTTATTTCAGCCAAGTCAACACCTTCTGATCAGACAGTATCAGATGAGATAAAATTAGCTAATTGGGGTAATATGCAGCAGATGTGTACTGCCCATAATCTTGATGATATGGCCTTTGATATCTTGCAGTTGAAATCTAGTTGTGATGCTCAAAAAGAACAATTAGATAAAGTTATCACCAAACTTGAGCTCCTGGATCATCTTTTGCATGATACCACAGAGATAGAGAGAGCAATTTCTGTAGCCTCTGATAAGCTACAAAAAAGAATGGATGTTTTAGCAGATATGACTGTTAAAACACAAGAGTTGAAAAAGAAGGAATATATTGTTCCTGATCATGTTCTCAGATTGGCCAAGAAAGGTCATTCTAAGGCAGCCTCTCTAGGAGTTCTCAGATCTACCCCAGAAGGAGATAAACTAGAATGGGATTTTGGTGAATCTGATTAGATAAAGCAAGATATTCAAGAATGGATCGATGCTTTCAAAAATTATAAACCTGTTTTTGATCCAAAGTATATTGGTGACTTGAATATGATGGCAGAATCCTCTAACCAAAGAATCGGTTATGAAAGGAAAATTCCTCATGAAGGTTTTGATACCCATATGCCAGATGCACAAGCTGTGTCTGTTACTCCTAAAGTCATGTCTTTTGGTATCAATAATCTAAACAATTTGATTTCGCAAATGCCAGAGCAGCCTGTTTTAAATATTCAGTGTCAATCTAGAGATGAGATTAAAAATGCAATTCAGTTGCTAACTCACTGGATATTATACAAAAAGCAACAAGACCATAATTTAACTGGATAGATGCTTGGTGCTCAGTTAGTTGCTGGTTTATCAGGTTTGGCTTACGAATGGTGGCGATGGTTACCACAAGATGCAAGAAATGAGTTATTTGCTGCTAATGACTCTGATGAGCAGATTCTCTCTGCCCTTGGGAGAGAATTTTATGGTCCTGAAGATCAAGAAGACTATGATCACATGGCTTCTTTATTCATGTCTGCCCGGCTGTGTAATCTTAGTAAGTCAGAAGAATATTTTTGCTATATGCAGAAATTAATTATATCTTCAGGTAAGTCAGGCGATCCAGCCTACTTAAAGCACTATCTCCGTAGTTTCCCTGGACATGTTCCAGATGCTGTGGAAAAGGCATTGAAAGATAAAAACATCCCGTTAAGGTCCCTCTCTTTAGCACAACTGCATAATCATATTCTTGAAACATGGCAAGAACATTGCCTACAAAAGAGAGTTGATAAAGATTTTAAAAGACACCAAGAGATGTTTTCTGCTTCCTTCTGCAAGCAGGTTGCAAAAATGCCAGATTGGGGATGTGGTGCTCATAACAGAGGTCACCTTTGCAAAGGAGATTGCCATTGTGAAGGTAAGAAAAAGAAAAAGAAATTTTTTACCTCTGAAGGCAGATATCACCTAGATAAACCTTACAAGCACAAGCACTATAGACACAAATCTCACAAGTTTTCTAAAAGATACCAGCGTTCCAGCAAAAGATTTGTGAAAAGAAGAAAAGAAAAAGGTTCTGGTGATACTCGTTTCATATGTGGAAAGAAAGGTCATTGGGCAAGCAAGTGTCCAGACAAAAAATCCCGTCCAAGGCTTGCAGCTCTCTGCACTACCCTGGATCCTGCTTGGTGGGATTTATACAAAGTTTCCTCTGATTCCCCTCATCCTTCCGACGAGATTATTTATTTACCTGATTCTGAATCTTCTTCATGTACAGATTCTGATTTTGAAGAAGATCCTCCTACATTAGCTAAATGTGGTCCATCCTCCTCATCCTCTTCTGAGTCTGATTCAGCCAGTGTCCCACATTTCGGGGGGTTGCCAGAATTTGATTATAACCTATATATGTTTTCTACTTCAGTATCTCCAGGACAGTTAGAAAAGAAGATTGCTTCTATTGATTTACAGATGTCTACTATTCCGATTTTTAGACACCATGAGAGAACTGAGTTAAGAGAGGAAAAGAAAGCACTGCAAGCTCAATTGCAGACTTTAACAAAAGAAAGAGGAAAAGAGAAATTATCTTTAATTTCTAATCCTGCAGATCTATATTGTGATTATCCCAGTGGACATTCAGATAGACAGGCACATAGAGTTGACAGAGAAAGATTTCTAAAAATGAAGTTAAAAGAAAAGCAACAACAAATAAGAGCTCTAGTCAAAGAAGCTGATGAAATAAAAAGTGCATTGACAGTTCTGCTGATAGAAAAAGACCAGTCATCAGAGGATGAATTGTCAAATGAGATAGAAAGGGTTTGTGGCACAAAGAAAGGTTCTCCTGAAAGATCACCTGAAAGAACTCCCTCTCCTGATAGTTCTCCTACCCCTAAATCTCAAAGTATCAGCTTGTTAGGTGCAGTTTCTGGTCCTAAGCTGTTTATTACCTTATAGTTTTGTCCTGATGAATTTAAATCCTACCCAGTCCAATGCCTAATTGATTCAGGATGTCAATTTAATTTAGCAAGGGGTAATGCCATTCCCCAATTTTATTGGGAAAAAACTAAAGAGTTTGGATCTGCAATTGAAGGTTCTCCTGTATATCTAACTGGTAGAGTTGAGAATTTCCCTATTTCTCTATCTTCTGTAAAAAGCTCTATATCTTTATTTCGTTTAGATGAAGTCAAAGAAGATTGTGTTTTAGGGTCAGAATTTTTAACCACTGTGAGTCCATTTTCTATTGACACACAAAAGTTAATATTTTCCTGTACAATAAATAACCAGTCAGTTTCTTTACCTTTGAGTCATACTTTTGTACAACGTTGTAAACCAATAACCAAGCCTTCTCCTCCTCAGTCCAAAGTTTCATTAGGAAAGATGGAAAGGTGTATTTCCTTTGCAGAAGTACACGCTGACAAGTTTCTTGCAGGGATTACTGAAAGATTGAAAAAGGATTGCTGCTCAGAAAGCCCAAGTGCTTTCTGGACAAGAGAAAAGTATTTTGTTTCACTACCTTTTGATCCTTTGCAAAAGATAAAGCCAATGAAAGCTTCGGCTAGACTCATGAGCCCTAGCGAAAGAGAATTCTGCTCCAAAGAAATAAAAGACTTGTTGGCTAAAGGTCTAATTGAGCCATCTAAAAGCCCATGGGCATGCAGGGCCTTTGTGGTAAACAAACATTCAGAGCAGAAAAGAGGTAAGCCTCGGCTGGTAGTAAATTTTAAGCCTTTAAATGCAGTGCTCCAGAAAATTAGATATCCCTTGCCGGATAAAGCTAGTTTGCTTCAGAAAATTACTGGTTGCACCATCTTCAGTAAGTTTGATTTAAAGTCAGGCTTTTACCAGATTGGAATAGAGGCGAAAGATAGGTTTAAAACTGCATTTGTGGTACCCCATGGCCAATACCAATGGAAGGTTCTCCCTTTTGGAATTAACAATGCCCCTTCTGAATTTCAAAAGAGAATGGAAGATATATTTAGAGACATTCCATGGTTAGCAGTGTTCATAGATGATATTCTTATTTGCTCAAAGAATCTACAAGAACATCTAAAACATTTGCAGCAGTTTTATGATATGGTTTTTAAGCATGGGTTAGTTCTGTCTGAAAGTAAAATGGAAGTAGGCAGAACAGATATTGAATTTTTGGGTTTACATATTAAAGCAGGTCAGGTTGTTTTGCAGAATCTTGTTCTTCAATCTTTTGAACATTTCCCTGACAAAATAATGGAGAAAACCCAGTTGCAAAGATTTTTAGGGTGCTTAAATTATATCAGGCCATTTTACAAAGGACAAGCTGCTGATATCCATTGCCTGCAGCAAAGGCTTAAAAAGAAGCCTATTCCCTGGTCTGAAAAAATGACTTTGGCGGTTCAGCAGATAAAGGCCAAAGTAAAAACCCTACCAGCTCTCAGCCTTCCCCAGGGAATTGGAAAATTGATAATTGAGACAGATGCATCCAGTACCACTTGGGGTGGTGTTTTACTAGAAGAAATCGAAGGAAAAGCTAATATCTGTGGTTTTGCATCTGGATCATTTAAAGGAGCAGAGTTAAACTATCCCAGCAGCCATAAAGAAATCTTAGCAGTAAAAAAGACAGACAGCTATTTTATCCTTTATTTAAAACCTGTCAGATTTGTTATTAGAACAGATTTAAAGATTATGCCAGGTATTTTTAAGAATGAAAATCTGATGGCTGAAAACAACAGTCGAATATTAAAATGGTTTCTCTGGTTAAGCAACTTTGATTTTGATATTGTTTATAAACCAGGGTATCTAGATTGTCTTGCTGATATGTTGACTCGTGAGACTGTGCAGAAAGATATTTCACAGTTAATGATGTTTTCTTCTGGATCGGGTTCTGGATCTGGACCTGGCCCACGTCAACATTTTAATTTCATGAAAGACAGGATAGTTGCTGATAAAGGCAAAGCTCCTATGCAAGAGGAAGATGAAGCGCTCAGAGCGCCTCCTGGATCTTTATTCCTAGCTCCATGGGATGAAGATATTTCGCAAGAAGAACGCCAGCAGTTATTAGATTATGCTGATCGGCAGGAAGCCGATAAATTCCTGAGTCTTACCTTAATTAAGCAAATTCAAGAAAGCCCCTGTAAGCTGCAAATTCTCGAACGTTGGGAAAAGGGTGCTTTTAATGGTCTCAGAAATGCCGAAGAAAAACTGCGGCAGTGTAAAGAAGTTTGGATAGATCGTAATGAAGAAGCAGAAGGACCAATTTGGTATGTAGATCTTGGCGAAGGAGATCTCACATGGACTACCTACAATTTGATTCTGCAATTCTGTCGTGAGCAAACTTCTATAATAATCTGTGCTGATCCAGCAAACCTGAAGCACAGAAAGTGGTCAGGATGGACAGAAGTTTTTCTGGATAAGTTCTGTCCGAGGTTAGATTGGGTGCAGAGAAGAGCTAATTTCATTCTACACTTAGAAGCTGATATGCAGGCCGCTGATCAACACAATCAGTGGTTCAAATTTAAGCTAAGACACCATGGTGGCAGGTATACCCCATTGCAGCATATTGTAATTGTCACTCAAAAGTTTATTAAACGTGATGACCAAGGTAAGAGGTTGGATACCAAAGTTCACCGAAGGACTCTGCCTTTAAACTATCGGGTTGAATCCCAATTCGCCTCAGAGTTTGTTTTTGGTCCAAATGAGTATCTTCATGGTTCCGATGTTGAACAATGTTTTGGTGATCTCCTGTACCCTGACATGGCTGATGAGTTCCCAGAAAATGAATAATGGCGATTCACAGAATCCCAGCCAAATTATATTGAAGATGAGTTAGCACGAAGGCAACTCGAAGAGCATCTTTATGAACAAGGTGTATTCGACTGTGTGTGCGGTGGTGTTCCTGGTCCTGAAGGAACAAATGTTTTCGTGTGTGGTTCCGGTTATGACACATCCTGAAGACCCGTCGAGTTTCTCCGGGAATGAAGCTGCCGGTCCGTCTGAAGAATCTTTTCCCTGTACATATCTTTTAAGGAAGCCGTTGGTGGGCCTCTTCTTGTCTTATGCTGTCGACCATGTTTGATTTTCATGTTATCATTCGGGATGCTTTATTCCCCGATATTTTGTAATAATAACTAATGTAATAATAATGGGCCATGTTTGTCGGCCATTAGAATCTTTTCCAGTCAAGCAGATTGTCAGTCTGAGTACCGGGTCCCCATATGGCGCTGCCTTTAAGGGACGAGATAACATGGTGTGGTCCCACCATGCCCCGGGAATCAAAGCCTTTTACTGGTTAGTGTAAGTCATTAGTCACCGGTATACTGGCTAGGAGATTATAAATATGAGGCCTGCGAGCTCATTTGATTCATTCGAGTCTGCATGAGCAAGTAGTCCGCTCTGCAAGTTAGAGAGTCGTCTGAGCAAGTAGTCCGCTCGACAGTGTCTAGGTGTGTGAGAGCCGAGCCCGTATGCTCTGCAAGTTGCCCATTTGGGTATAACATTGCACCAGAAAGGCAAAGACTCGTTCTGTAAAAAGTCTGTGTCTGTAAGAGCCGAGCCCGTATGCTCTGCAAGTTGCCCATTTGGGTATAACATTGCACCAGAAAGGTGAGGACTCCCTCTGTCAAAGTCTGTAAGTGAGGGTATGCTAGTAAGCATATCTTGGGACTCCCAGGAGCTTGAAAGTAGCTATATGCCTTCGGGAAATAGTGAAATCTAAATGGACCCAAGACATTGTGCTTAGGCATAAGTCGGGAGTGAATATTGTGGTGACGAACTTCGCAATCCGAGGTCGATCCACTATGTCTGTAAAGATGAATGTTGTGGCATAAATAATAGCAGCAATCTGTATCGTGTTGATGGCGTTTCTCTCAAAGCTGTTATTACATTCTCAATGTGTTGAATATTTCGGCTCAAGCAATGTTTAATTCCGCAAGATCCTGATAGCTGGAAACTCCAGAAAATTCCCAGCTCCGTTCCCATGTCCATCAGATATCCGCAGACTGCAGCGTGGTGGAAACTCCAGAAAATCCCCGCTTGTCCAAATCCAAATCCAAAAATGCCACTCCTATTACCTTTAACTGGACTGGTATAAAATATCCTCAAGCTTGGGAAATGAAATACACAGAGCTGAGACAGCAAGAAAGAGTCAGAGCTACCATGAATCCAAAGCCCTTAGTCTTTGATGAAGCTTCATCCTCTTTCAGATCCCATCCTGAAGAACCAATCCCCAGGTTTGGTCCTCCATTGATCAAATCTGCATCTCTTGCATCCTATCACAATGCTAGGCGACAAGCCTTGTCCAATCAAGTAGAGAAAAAATCTCTTGAAGAATCTTCCTCTCCTGTACAAAATAATTCTGTAAATACTGAGTCTTATTCTGGTCTTTCTCAGTTTGAACATAGAGGTCAGCATGCAGATTGTCCTGCCTGCAAAAAGATAAAAACAAAATTGTTACAAAAAGAAAAACAAAAGTCATTGCATGAGTTTCCTAGCCTAGGAATGTTTTCCTCACTTCCTAGATCAAATGCTTCTGCCGAAGGAATAAATTCTTTAGGACAAAAGTCCTTTTATCCTGGTCGAAATCTTCCTGAAACCGGATTTCGGCAATATGCCTCAGATGGTTCGACAAAAAGAGAATTTATTTCAGCCAAGTCAACACCTTCTGATCAGACAGTATCAGATGAGATAAAATTAGCTAATTGGGGTAATATGCAGCAGATGTGTACTGCCCATAATCTTGATGATATGGCCTTTGATATCTTGCAGTTGAAATCTAGTTGTGATGCTCAAAAAGAACAATTAGATAAAGTTATCACCAAACTTGAGCTCCTGGATCATCTTTTGCATGATACCACAGAGATAGAGAGAGCAATTTCTGTAGCCTCTGATAAGCTACAAAAAAGAATGGATGTTTTAGCAGATATAACTGTTAAAACACAAGAGTTGAAAAAGAAGGAATATATTGTTCCTGATCATGTTCTCAGATTGGCCAAGAAAGGTCATTCTAAGGCAGCCTCTCTAGGAGTTCTCAGATCTACCCCAGAAGGAGATAAACCAGAATGGTATTTTGGTGAATCTGATTTGATAAAGCAAGATATTCAAGAATGGATCGATGCTTTCAAAAATTATAAACCTGTTTTTGATCCAAAGTATATTGGTGACTTGAATATGATGGCAGAATCCTCTAACCAAAGAATCGGTTATGAAAGGCAAATTCCTCATGAAGGTTTTGATACCCATATGCCAGATGCACAAGCTGTGTCTGTTACTCCTAAAGTCATGTCTTTTGGTATCAATAATCTAAACAATTTGATTTCGCAAATGCCAGAGCAGCTTGTTTTAAATATTCAGTGTCAATCTAGAGATGAGATTAAAAATGCAATTCAGTTGCTAACTCACTGGATATTATACAAAAAGCAACAAGACCACAATTTAACTGGACAGATGCTTGGTGCTCAGTTAGTTGCTGGTTTATCAGGTTTGGCTTACGAATGGTGGCAATGGTTACCACAAGATGCAAGAAATGAGTTATTAGCTGCTAATGACTCTGATAAGCAGATTCTCTCTGCCCTTGGGAGAGAATTTTATGGTCCTGAAGATCAAGAAGACTATGATCACATGGCTTCTTTATTCATGTCTGCCCGGCTGTGTAATCTTAGTAAGTCAGAAGAATATTTCTGCTATATGCAGAAATTAATTATATCTTCAGGTAAGTCAGGCGATCCAGCCTACTTAAAGCACTATCTCCGTAGTTTCCCTGGACATGTTCCAGATGCTGTGGAAAAGGCATTGAAAGATAAAAACATCCCGTTAAGGTCCCTCTCTTTAGCACAACTGCATAATCATATTCTTGAAACATGGCAAGAACATTGCCTACAAAAGAGAGTTGATAAAGATTTTAAAAGACACCAAGAGATGTTTTCTGCTTCCTTCTGCAAGCAGGTTGCAAAAATGCCAGATTGGGGATGTGGTGCTCATAACAGAGGTCACCTTGGCAAAGGAGATTGCCATTGTGAAGTTAAGAAAAAGAAAAAGAAATTTTTTACCTCTGAAGGTAGATATCACCTAGATAAACCTTACAAGCACAAGCACTATAGACACAAATCTCACAAGTTTTCTAAAAGATACCAGCGTTCCAGCAAAAGATTTGTGAAAAGAAGAAAAGAAAAAGGTTCTGGTGATACTTGTTTCATATGTGGAAAGAAAGGTCATTGGGCAAGCAAGTGTCCAGACAAAAAATCCCGTCCAAGGCTTGCAGCTCTCTGCACTACCCTGGATCCTGCTTGGTGGGATTTATACAAAGTTTCCTCTGATTCCCCTCATCCTTCCGACGAGATTATGTATTTACCTGATTCCTAATCTTCTTCATGTACAGATTCTGATTTTGAAGAAGATCCTCCTACATTAGCTAAATGTGGTCCATCCTCCTCATCCTCTTCTGAGTCTGATTCAGCCAGTGTCCCACATTTCGGGGGGTTGCCAGAATTTGATTATAACCTATATATGTTTTCTACTTCAGTATCTCCAGGACAGTTAGAAAAGAAGATTGCTTCTATTGATTTACAGATGTCTACTATTCCGATTTTTAGACACCATGAGAGAACTGAGTTAAGAGAGGAAAAGAAAGCACTGCAAGCTCAATTGCAGACTTTAACAAAAGAAAGAGGAAAAGAGAAATTATCTTTAATTTCTAATCCTGCAGATCTATATTGTGATTATCCCAGTGGACATTCAGATAGACAGGCACATAGAGTTGACAGAGAAAGATTTCTAAAAATGAAGTTAAAAGAAAAGCAACAACAAATAAGAGCTCTAGTCAAAGAAGCTGATGAAATAAAAGTGCATTGACAGTTCTGCTGATAGAAAAAGACCAGTCATCAGAGGATGAATTGTCAAATGAGATAGAAAGGGTTTGTGGCACAAAGAAAGGTTCTCCTGAAAGATCACCTGAAAGAACTCCCTCTCCTGATAGTTCTCCTACCCCTAAATCTCAAAGTATCAGCTTGTTAGGTGCAGTTTCTGGTCCTAAGCTGTTTATTACCTTACAGTTTTGTCTTGATGAATTTAAATCCTACCCAGTCCAATGCCTAATTGATTCAGGATGTCAATTTAATTTAGCAAGGGGTAATGCCATTCCCCAATTTTATTGGGAAAAAACTAAAGAGTTTGGATCTGCAATTGAAGGTTCTCCTGTATATCTAACTGGTAGAGTTGAGAATTTCCCTATTTCTCTATCTTCTGTAAAAAGCTCTATATCTTTATTTCGTTTAGATGAAGTCAAAGAAGATTGTGTTTTAGGGTCAGAATTTTTAACCACTGTGAGTCCATTTTCTATTGACACACAAAAGTTAATATTTTCCTGTACAATAAATAACCAGTCAGTTTCTTTACCTTTGAGTCATACTTTTGTACAGCGTTGTAAACCAATAACCAAGCCTTCTCCTCCTCAGTCCAAAGTTTCATTAGGAAAGATGGAAAGGTGTATTTCCTTTGCAGAAGTACACGCTGACAAGTTTCTTGCAGGGATTACTGAAAGATTGAAAAAGGATTGCTGCTCAGAAAGCCCAAATGCTTTCTGGACAAGAGAAAAGTATTTTGTTTCACTACCTTTTGATCCTTTGCAAAAGATAAAGCCAATGAAAGCTTCGGCTAGACTCATGAGCCCTAGCGAAAGAGAATTCTGCTCCAAAGAAATAAAAGACTTGTTGGCTAAAGGTCTAATTGAGCCATCTAAAATCCCATGGGCATGCAGGGCCTTTGTGGTAAACAAACATTCAGAGCAGAAAAGAAGTAAGCCTCGGCTGGTAGTAAATTTTAAGCCTTTAAATGCAGTGCTCCAGAAAATTAGATATCCCTTGCCGGATAAAGCTAGTTTGCTTCAGAAAATTACTGGTTGCACCATCTTCAGTAAGTTTGATTTAAAGTCAGGCTTTTACCAGATTGGAATAGAGGCGAAAGATAGGTTTAAAACTGCATTTGTGGTACCCCATGGCCAATACCAATGGAAGGTTCTCCCTTTTGGAATTAACAATGCCCCTTTTGAATTTCAAAAGAGAATGGAAGATATATTTAGAGACATTCCATGGTTAGAAGTGTTCATAGATGATATTCTTATTTGCTCAAAGAATCTACAAGAACATCTAAAACATTTGCAGCAGTTTTATGATATGGTTTTTAAGCATGGGTTAGTTCTGTCTGAAAGTAAAATGGAAGTAGGCAGAACAAATATTGAATTTTTGGGTTTACATATTAAAGCAGGTCAGGTTGTTTTGCAGAATCATGTTCTTCAATCTTTTGAACATTTCCCTGACAAAATAATGGAGAAAACCCAGTTGCAAAGATTTTTAGGGTGTTTAAATTATATCAGGCCATTTTACAAAGGACAAGCTGCTGATATCCATTGCCTGCGGCAAAGGCTTAAAAAGAAGCCTATTCCCTGGTCTGAAAAAATGACTTTGGCGGTTCAGCAGATAAAGGCCAAAGTAAAAACCCTACCAGCTCTCAGCCTTCCCCAGGGAATTGGAAAATTGATAATTGAGACAGATGCATCCAGTACCACTTGGGGTGGTGTTCTACTAGAAGAAATCGAAGGAAAAGCTAATATCTGTTGTTTTGCATCTGGATCATTTAAAGGAGCAGAGTTAAACTATCCCAGCAGCCATAAAGAAATCTTAGCAGTAAAAAAGACAGTCAGCTATTTTATCCTTTATTTAAAACCTGTCAGATTTGTTATTAGAACAGATTTAAAGATTATGCCAGGTATTTTTAAGAATGAAAATCTGATGGCTGAAAACAGCAGTTGAATATTAAAATGGTTTCTCTGGTTAAGCAACTTTGATTATGATATTGTTTATAAACCAGGGTATCTAAATTGTCTTGCTGATATGTTGACTCGTGAGACTGTGCAGAAAGATATTTCACAGTTAATGATGTTTTCTTCTGGATCGGGTTCTGGATCTGGACCTGGCCCACGTCAACATTTTAATTTCATGAAAGACAGGATAGTTGCTGATAAAGGAAAAGCTCCTATGCAAGAGGAAGATGAAGCGCTCAGAGCGCCTCCTGGATCTTTATTCCTAGCTCCATGGGATGAAGATATTTCGCAAGAAGAACGCCAGCAGTTATTAGATTGTGCTAATCGGCAGGAAGCCGATAAATTCCTGAGTCTTACCTTAATTAAGCAAATTCAAGAAAGCCCCTGTAAGCTGCAAATTCTCGAACGTTGGGAAAAGGGTGCTTTTAATGGTCTCAGAAATGCCGAAGAAAAACTGCGGCAGTGTAAAGAAGTTTGGATAGATCGTAATGAAGAAGCAGAAGGACCAATTTGGTATGTAGATCTTAGCGAAGGAGATCTCACATGGACTACCTACAATTTGATTCTGCAATTCTGTCGTGAGCAAACTTCTATAATAATCTGTGCTGATCCAACAAACCTGAAGCACAGAAAGTGGTCAGGATGGACAGAAGTTTTTCTGGATAAGTTCTGTCCGAGGTTAAATTGGGTGCAGAGAAGAGCTAATTTCATTCTACACTTAGAAGCTGATATGCAGGCCGCTGATCAACACAATCAGTGGTTCAAATTTAAGCTAAGACACCATGGTGGCAGGTATACCCCATTGCAGCATATTGTAACTGTCACTCAAAAGTTTATTAAACGTGATGACCAAGGTAAGAGGTTGGATACCAAATTTCACCGAAGGACTCTGCCTTTAAACTATCGGGTTGAATCCCAATTCGCCTCAGAGTTTGTTTTTGGTCCAAATGAGTATCTTCATGGTTCCGATGTTGAACAATGTTTTGGTGATCTCCTGTACCCTGACATGGCTGATGAGTTCCCAGAAAATGAATATTGGCGATTCACAGAATCCCAGCCAAATTATATTGAAGATGAGTTAGCACGAAGGGAACTCGAAGAGCATCTTTATGAACAAGGTGTATTCGACTGTGTGTGCGGTGGTGTTCCTGGTCCTGAAGGAACAAATGTTTGCGTGTGTGGTTCCGGTTATGACACATCCTGAAGACCCGTCGAGTTTCTCCGGGAATGAAGCTGTCGGTCCGTCTGAAGAATCTTTTCCCTGTACATATCTTTTAAGGAAGCCGTTGGTGGGCCTCTTCTTGTCTTATGCTGTCGACCATGTTTGATTTTCATGTTATCATTCGGGAAGCTTTATTCCCCGATATTTTGTAATAATAACTAATGTAATAATAATGGGCCATGTTTGTCGGCCATTAGAATCTTTTCCAGTCAAGTAGATTGTCAGTCTGAGTACCGGGTCCCCATATGGCGCTGCCTTTAAGGGACGAGATAACATGGTGTGGTCCCACCATGCCTCGGGAATCAAAGCCTTTTACTGGTTAGTGTAAGTCATTAGTCACTGGTATACTGGCTACGAGATTATAAATATGAGGCCTGCGAGCTGATTTGATTCATTCGAGTCTGCATGAGCAAGTAGTCCGCTCTGCAAGTTAGAGAGTCGTCTGAGCAAGTAGTCTGCTCGACAGTGTCTAGGTGTGTGAGAGCCGAGCCCGTATGCTCTGCAAGTTGCCCATTTGGGTATAACATTGCACCAGAAAGGCAAAGACTCGTTCTGTAAAAAGTCTGTGTCTGTAAGAGCCGAGCCCGTATGCTCTGCAAGTTGCCCATTTGGGTATAACATTGCACCAGAAAGGTGAGGACTCCCTCTGTCAAAGTATGTAAGTGAGGGTATGCTAGTAAGCATATCTTGGGACTCCCAGGAGCTTGAAAGTAGCTATATGCCTTCGGGAAATAGTGAAATCTAAATGGACCCAAGACATTGTGCTTAGGCATAAGTCCGGAGTGAATATTGTGGTGACGAACTTCGCAATCCGAGGTCGATCCACTGTGTCTGTAAAGATGAATGTTGTGGCATAAATAATAGCAGCAATCTGTATCGTGTTGATGGCGTTTCTCTCAAAGCTGTTATTACATTGTCAATTTGTTGAATATTTCGGCTCAAGCAATGTTTAATTCCGCAAGATCCTGATAGCTGGAAACTCCAGAAAATCCCCAGCTCCGTTCCCATGTCCATCAGATATCCGCAGACTGCAGCGTGGTGGAAACTCCAGAAAATCCCCGCTTGTCCAAATCCAAATCCAAAAATGCCACTCCTATTACCTTTAACTGGACTGGTATAAAATATTCTCAAGCTTGGGAAATGAAATACACAGAGCTGAGACACCAAGAAAGAGTCAGAGCTACCATGAATCCAAAGCCCTTAGTATTTGATGAAGCTTCATCCTCTTTCAGATCCCATCCTGAAGAACCAATCCCCAGGTTTGGTCCTCCATTGATCAAATCTGCATCTCTTGCATCCTATCACAATGCTAGGCGACAAGCCTTGTCCAATCAAGTAGAGAAAAAATCTCTTGAAGAATCTTCCTCTCCTGTACAAAATAATTCTGTAAATACTGAGTCTTATTCTGGTCTTTCTCAGTTTGAACATAGAGGTCAGCATGCAGATTGTCCTGCCTGCAAAAAGATAAAAACAAAATTGTTACAAAAAGAAAAACAAAAGTCATTGCATGAGTTTCCTAGCCTAGGAATGTTTTCCTCACTTCCTAGATCAAATGCTTCTGCCGAAGGAATAAATTCTTTAGGACAAAAGTCCTTTTATCCTGGTCGAAATCTTCCTGAAACCGGATTTCGGCAATATGCCTCAGATGGTTCGACAAAAAGAGAATTTATTTCAGCCAAGTCAACACCTTCTGATCAGACAGTATCAGATGAGATAAAATTAGCTAATTGGGGTAATATGCAGCAGATGTGTACTGCCCATAATCTTGATGATATGGCCTTTGATATCTTGCAGTTGAAATCTAGTTGTGATGCTCAAAAAGAACAATTAGATAAATTTATCACCAAACTTGAGCTCCTGGATCATCTTTTGCATGATACCACAGAGATAGAGAGAGCAATTTCTGTAGCCTCTGATAAGCTACAAAAAAGAATGGATGTTTTAGAAGATATGACTGTTAAAACACAAGAGTTGAAAAAGAAGGAATATATTGTTCCTGATCATGTTCTCAGATTGGCAAAGAAAGGTCATTCTAAGGCAGCCTCTCTAGGAGTTCTCAGATCTACCCCAGAAGGAGATAAACCAGAATGGGATTTTGGTGAATCTGATTTGATAAAGCAAGATATTCAAGAATGGATCGATGCTTTCAAAAATTATAAACCTGTTTTTGATCCAAAGTATATTGGTGACTTGAATATGATGGCAGAATCCTCTAACCAAAGAATCGGTTATGAAAGGCAAATTCCTCATGAAGGTTTTGATACCCATATGCCAGATGCACAAGCTGTGTCTGTTACTCCTAAAGTCATGTCTTTTGGTATCAATAATCTAAACAATTTGATTTCACAAATGCCAGAGCAGCCTGTTTTAAATATTCAGTGTCAATCTAGAGATGAGATTAAAAATGCAATTTAGTTGCTAACTCACTGGATATTATACAAAAAGCAACAAGACCACAATTTAACTGGATAGATGCTTGGTGCTCAGTTAGTTGCTGGTTTATCAGGTTTGGCTTACGAATGGTGGTGATGGTTACCACAAGATGCAAGAAATGAGTTATTAGCTGCTAATGACTCTGATAAGCAGATTCTCTCTGCCCTTGGGAGAGAATTTTATGGTCCTGAAGATCAAGAAGACTATGATCACATGGCTTCTTTATTCATGTCTGCCCGGCTGTGTAATCTTAGTAAGTCAGAAGAATATTTCTGCTATATGCAGAAATTAATTATATCTTCAGGTAAGTCAGGCGATCCAGCCTACTTAAAGTACTATCTCCGTAGTTTCCCTGGACATGTTCCAGATGCTGTGGAAAAGGCATTGAAAGATAAAAACATCCCGTTAAGGTCCCTCTCTTTAGCACAACTGCATAATCATATTCTTGAAACATGGCAAGAACATTGCCTACAAAAGAGAGTTGATAAAGATTTTAAAAGACACCAAGAGATGTTTTCTGCTTCCTTCTGCAAGCAGGTTGCAAAAATGCCAGATTGGGGATGTGGTGCTCATAACAGAGGTCACCTTGGCAAAGGAGATTGCCATTGTGAAGGTAAGAAAAAGAAAAAGAAATTTTTTACCTCTGAAGGAAGATATCACCTAGATAAACCTTACAAGCACAAGCACTATAGACACAAATCTCACAAGTTTTCTAAAAGATACCAGCGTTCCAGCAAAAGATTTGTGAAAAGAAGAAAAGAAAAAGGTTCTGGTGATACTTGTTTCATATGTGGAAAGAAAGGTCATTGGGCAAGCAAGTGTCCAGACAAAAAATCCCGTCCAAGGCTTGCAGCTCTCTGCACTACCCTGGATCCTGCTTGGTGGGATTTATACAAAGTTTCCTCTGATTCCCCTCATCCTTCCGACGAGATTATTTATTTACCTGATTCTGAATCTTCTTCATGTACAGATTCTGATTTTGAAGAAGATCCTCCTACATTAGCTAAATGTGGTCCATCCTCCTCATCCTCTTCTGAGTCTGATTCAGCCAGTGTCCCACATTTCGGGGGGTTGCCAGAATTTGATTATAACCTATATATGTTTTCTACTTCAGTATCTCCAGGACAGTTAGAAAAGAAGATTGCTTCTATTGATTTACAGATGTCTACTATTCCGATTTTTAGACACCATGAGACAACTGAGTTAAGAGAGGAAAAGAAAGCACTGCAAGCTCAATTGCAGACTTTAACAAAAGAAAGAGGAAAAGAGAAATTATCTTTAATTTCTAATCCTGCAGATCTATATTGTGATTATCCCAGTGGACATTCAGATAGACAGGCACATAGAGTTGACAGAGAAAGATTTCTAAAAATGAAGTTAAAAGAAAAGCAACAACAAATAAGAGCTCTAGTCAAAGAAGCTGATGAAATAAAAAGTGCATTGACAGTTCTGCTGATAGAAAAAGACCAGTCATCAGAGGATGAATTGTCAAATGAGATAGAAAGGGTTTGTGGCACAAAGAAAGGTTCTCCTGAAAGATCACCTGAAAGAACTCCCTCTCCTGATAGTTCTCCTACCCCTAAATCTCAAAGTATCAGCTTGTTAGGTGCAGTTTCTGGTCCTAAGCTGTTTATTACCTTACAGTTTTGTCCTGATGAATTTAAATCCTACCCAGTCCAATGCCTAATTGATTCAGGATGTCAATTTAATTTAGCAAGGGGTAATTCCATTCCCCAATTTTATTGGGAAAAAAACTAAAGAGTTTGGATCTGCAATTGAAGGTTCTCCTGTATATCTAACTGGTAGAGTTGAGAATTTCCCTATTTCTCTATCTTCTGTAAAAAGCTCTATATCTTTATTTCGTTTAGATGAAGTCAAAGAAGATTGTGTTTTAGGGTCAGAATTTTTAACCACTGTGAGTCCATTTTCTATTGACACACAAAAGTTAATATTTTCCTGTACAATAAATAACCAGTCAGTTTCTTTACCTTTGAGTCATACTTTTGTACAGCGTTGTAAACCAATAACCAAGCCTTCTCCTCCTCAGTCCAAAGTTTCATTAGGAAAGATGGAAAGGTGTATTTCCTTTGCAGAAGTACACGCTGACAAGTTTCTTGCAGGGATTACTGAAAGATTGAAAAAGGATTGCTGCTCAGAAAGCGCAAATGCTTTCTGGACAAGAGAAAAGTATTTTGTTTCACTACCTTTTGATCCTTTGCAAAAGATAAATCCAATGAAAGCTTCGGCTAGACTCATGAGCCCTAGCGAAAGAGAATTATGCTCCAAAGAAATAAAAGACTTGTTGGCTAAAGGTCTAATTGAGCCATCTAAAAGCCCATGGGCATGCAGGGCCTTTGTGGTAAACAAACATTCAGAGCAGAAAAGAGGTAAGCCTCGGCTGGTAGTAAATTTTAAGCCTTTAAATGCAGTGCTCCAGAAAATTAGATATCCCTTGCCGGATAAAGCTAGTTTGCTTCAGAAAATTACTGGTTGCACCATCTTCAGTAAGTTTGATTTAAAGTCAGGCTTTTACCAGATTGGAATAGAGGCGAAAGATAGGTTTAAAACTGCATTTGTGGTACCCCATGGCCAATACCAATGGAAGGTTCTCCCTTTTGGAATTAACAATGCCCCTTCTGAATTTCAAAAGAGAATGGAAGATATATTTAGAGACATTCCATGGTTAGAAGTGTTCATAGATGATATTCTTATTTGCTCAAAGAATCTACAAGAACATCTAAAACATTTGCAGCAGTTTTATGATATGGTTTCTAAGCATGGGTTAGTTTTGTCTGAAAGTAAAATGGAAGTAGGCAGAACAGATATTGAATTTTTGGGTTTACATATTAAAGCAGGTCAGGTTGTTTTGCAGAATCATGTTCTTCAATCTTTTGAACATTTCCCTGACAAAATAATGGAGAAAACCCAGTTGCAAAGATTTTTAGGGTGTTTAAATTATATCAGGCCATTTTACAAAGGACAAGCTGCTGATATCCATTGCCTGCAGCAAAGGCTTAAAAAGAAGCCTATTCCCTGGTCTGAAAAAATGACTTTGGCGGTTCAGCAGATAAAGGCCAAAGTAAAAACCCTACCAGCTCTCAGCCTTCCCCAGGGAATTGGAAAATTGATAATTGAGACAGATGCATCCAGTACCACTCGGGGTGGTGTTCTACTAGAAGAAATCGAAGGAAAAGCTAATATCTGTGGTTTTGCATCTGGATCATTTAAAGGAGCAGAGTTAAACTATCCCAGCAGCCATAAAGAAATCTTAGCAGTAAAAAAGACAGTCAGCTATTTTATCCTTTATTTAAAACCTGTCAGATTTGTTATTAGAACAGATTTAAAGATTATGCCAGGTATTTTTAAGAATGAAAATCTGATGGCTGAAAACAGCAGTCGAATATTAAAATGGTTTCTCTGGTTAAGCAACTTTGATTTTGATATTGTTGATAAACCAGGGTATCTAAATTGTCTTGCTGATATGTTGACTCGTGAGACTGTGCAGAAAGATATTCCACAGTTAATGATGTTTTCTTCTGGATCGGGTTCTGGATCTGGACCTGGCCCACGTCAACATTTTAATTTCATGAAAGACAGGATAGTTGCTGATAAAGGCAAAGCTCCTATGCAAGAGGAAGATGAAGCGCTCAGAGCGCCTCCTGGATCTTTATTCCTAGCTCCATGGGATGAAGATATTTCGCAAGAAGAACGCCAGTAGTTATTAGATTATGCTGATCGGCAGGAAGCCGATAAATTCCTGAGTCTTACCTTAATTAAGCAAATTCAAGAAAGCCCCTGTAAGCTGCAAATTCTCGAACGTTGGGAAAAGGGTGCTTTTAATGGTCTCAGAAATGCCGAAGAAAAACTGCGGCAGTGTAAAGAAGTTTGGATAGATCGTAATGAAGAAGCAGAAGGACCAATTTGGTATGTAGATCTTGGCGAAGGAGATCTCACATGGACTACCTACAATTTGATTCTGCAATTCTGTCGTGAGCAAACTTCTATAATAATCTGTGCTGATCCAGCAAACCTGAAGCACAGAAAGTGGTCAGGATGGACAGAAGTTTTTCTGGATAAGTTCTGTCCGAGGTTAGATTGGGTGCAGAGAAGAGTCAATTTCATTCTACACTTAGAAGCTGATATGCAGGCCGCTGATCAACACAATCAGTGGTTCAAATTTAAGCTAAGACACCATGGTGGCAGGTATACCCCATTGCAGCATATTGTAACTGTCACTCAAAAGTTTATTAAACGTGATGACCAAGGTAAGAGGTTGGATACCAAAGTTCATCGAAGGACTCTGCCTTTAAACTATCGGGTTGAATCCCAATTCGCCTCAGAGTTTGTTTTTGGTCCAAATGAGTATCTTCATGGTTCCGATGTTGAACAATGTTTTGGTGATCTCCTGTACCCTGACATGGCTGATGAGTTCCCAGAAAATGAATATTGGCGATTCACAGAATCCCAGCCAAATTATATTGAAGATGAGTTAGCACGAAGGGAACTCGAAGAGCATCTTTATGAACAAGGTGTATTCGACTTTGTGTGCGGTGGTGTTCCTGGTCCTGAAGGAACAAATGTTTGCGTGTGTGGTTCCGGTTATGACACATCCTGAAGACCCGTCGAGTTTCTCTGGGAATGAAGCTGCCGGTCCGTCTGAAGAATCTTTTCCCTGTACATATCTTTTAAGGAAGCCGTTGGTGGGCCTCTTCTTGTCTTATGCTGTCGACCATGTTTGATTTTCATGTTATCATTCGGGATGCTTTATTCCCCGATATTTTGTAATAATAACTAATGTAATAATAATGGGCCATGTTTGTCGGCCATTAGAATCTTTTCCAGTCAAGTAGATTGTCAGTCTGAGTACCGGGTCCCCATATGGCGCTGCCTTTAAGGGACGAGATAACATGGTGTGGTCCCACCATGCCTCGGGAATCAAAGCCTTTTACTGGTTAGTGTAAGTCATTAGTCACCGGTATACTGGCTAGGAGATTATAAATATGAGGCCTGCGAGCTCATTTGATTCATTCGAGTCTGCATGAGCAAGTAGTCCGCTCTGCGAGTTAGAGAGTCGTCTGAGCAAGTAGTCCGCTCGACAGTGTCTAGGTGTGTGAGAGCCGAGCCCGTATGCTCTGCAAGTTGCCCATTTGGGTATAACATTGCACCAGAAAGGCAAAGACTCATTCTGTAAAAAGTCTGTGTCTGTAAGAGCCGAGCCCGTATGCTCTGCAAGTTGCCCATTTGGGTATAACATTGCACCAGAAAGGTGAGGACTCCCTCTGTCAAAGTCTGTAAGTGAGGGTATGCTAGTAAGCATATCTTGGGACTCCCAGGAGCTTGAAAGTAGCTATATGCCTTCGGGAAATAGTGAAATCTAAATGGACCCAAGACATTGTGCTTAGGCATAAGTCGGGAGTGAATATTGTGGTGACGAACTTCGCAATCCGAGGTCGATCCACTGTGTCTGTAAAGATGAATGTTGTGGCATAAATAATAGCAGCAATCTGTATCGTGTTGATGGCGTTTCTCTCAAAGCTGTTATTACATTCTCAATGTGTTGAATATTTCGGCTCAAGCAATGTTTAATTCCGCAAGATCACAAGGTTGTTGGTTATATGCAACAACATCATCCTCATCTTTAGTCATGCTTCGGTTTTCTTTGGTCCTACAACCAATGCGAACACAGCTAATTATCAACAACCACCCTAATGACCTTAAGTGGTTTATTGCATATGTAAAACCTCACTATTTTACCAATATGCACTATCATATACATGTACAAACGTTTTCATATGCACTATGCAATGTCGGTTAGTATTCCAACTAGTGCATATTCATCTCATTTATCCAATATCTTGCATTTTCAATCATGCTTCTATGATCTGGTTCCTACAACATTAGTTGCCATCAATCATAGGCACTACCATTAGTGGGCTATGGCATGTGTAGCTTCACTATTTTATCAATATGCAACGTCATGCTCATCCATAAGCAATTCACACGCATTACGCAATGACTCTCTATTTTATCAATATGCATTATTCTCTTGCATTTCCAGCATCCCTATGTTCGGATATCCACATCATCTATTTCAGGATACATCATCTACTTCGGGATCCTGCATGATCTATTTCAGGATATGCAGAATCTAGGGTTTGCATGCACAGGCATGCAATGGCATGCAGCCCAGTCACCAGTTTGATGCCTCCAGCACCTTATCCACCTTCTTCTAGCACCCGGGAGCCACCTACCACAGAGTTTTATCCCTCCTAAGCTGAAAGGCGCCCACTTCTCACCTACTGCTAGAGAAGGGTGCACTTGTTCACCTACCACTGCAGTTCCACTTCAGTTACATTCAGTTAGCTCCGATTCTCCCTGATTTGAGGCTAGTTTCACTCCCGACTGACTGTATCACTTCCGTTTGACCTCCAGTTTGTTTAGGTGACTTGTTCTGACTTCAGTTAGCCTCCCATACGCCCCCACTGAGCCTCCAGATCCTATATCAGTGATACACACTTCAGTTACATTTATTACACTCAGTTAGACTCAGTTTGACACCTGGATGACTGGTTGTTGTGATTGATGAGCACCACCGATGATTGATGAGGACTCCTAGATAGAGTCAAGCTACTCCATTCAGTGATTCGAATGGCCTACTTAGTCAATTCGAATTGCTCAGTCATTGTGACAGTTTATATTGTATTCTATTGTAATTCATTCACCCTTTCTGGGATATTGAGCACTGCTGCATGTTTTGCACAGTTTTACACCATATTTTCTATGTTCATCTGTTGTGATTGATTTACTTGTTCATTAGATCTGCTGTGACTAATTTTACATGGTATCAGAGCCATGACAGGGACAAGATTTCTTTTCTACAGGTGTTCTACATGAAGAGAGAGCAATCTTTGCTCACAAATATATTTCAGCAGCGGCATGCAAAATCTCATGTGCATTCGCTCATGTGCATGCAAGGCTGAAAACATAGTGTTTGTTTGTGTGTGATTTGCAGGTTTCTTACTTCCTCCATGTGCATTCGCTAATGCAAAGATGGAGACTTCTTCTTCACAAAATATTCTTACTCCATTCAACTATGATGAATGGAAACCAAAGATGATTGCATTCTTGAAGAGACAATGTCTTTTTGATATGTGCATTGGTAATACAAGAGTTTTTGATT
This sequence comes from Larix kaempferi, assembly GCA_027924585.1. NCBI lineage: Eukaryota > Viridiplantae > Streptophyta > Pinopsida > Pinales > Pinaceae > Larix > Larix kaempferi. The sequence goes on from BSBM01000909.1 coordinate 6,072,264, forward strand.
CCGATGAAGAGGAGAATGATTGGCTCAATGATTGTGACAGAGCTTTTGGAGCAATATGTCTTGCTATGTCTCCTTGTATGCGCTACCTCAATAAGACTGCTGAAAATCCAAGTGATCTATGGGTCCAACTTGACAGAGAATTTGGAAAGCAGGAAGAAGAGGATCATGCTAGCCTTTTGGAGAACAAGCCCAGTGAGATCTCCTTATGTGTTCTTTCCGATCATGTGTTGGCCTCAACAATTGTTCAAGATGAAGAAGAAACTGTAGATTCAACACTCATTCTCTCAAAGTCTTCTATTTCGAATTTTGAGCAAGATAAACAAGCTCATACTCTAGATTCCGAAGAGGTTCTTGAATCCTCTCTTTCACATGAGTTTTTCGGCATGCAGAATAATGATCTACTTGAAGTTTTGGAGGTAAAATCTGATTTTGGAGGTGAAGCATTCGTCCTCCTTGATTCCATGCCTTCTATAAACTTATGTTCTATCATTTGCAAAGTTTCTCAGAGTTTTAATGAAGATGAAGAGCACTACCATTCGCTTGAGTTCAATTCTCATGCACTTTTTGCTGATTTTGGTTTTGATCTCACCCTTGTTGGTTCAAAGGAGATCTCAAGAAACCATTCATCTATTTTTGGAGCTGATTTAACTTCTATTGATAAGAAGTTCAAGTTTCAAGATCTATTTGATCCGATTGGAGCTATTCCTACCTCACTTGGTTCGAATCACAGGTTCCAGGATCATCCTCATATTTTCAGATTTGTTCTCACCTTTTTCGGTATGAAGAGCAAGTTCTTAAAGTCTCCACATTCGCTTGCATCCACTGATGGAGAATTCAAGCACATGTTTTTGGAGCATGATCCATTTACTCCCAAGAGTAAGATACCTCCAGACATATCTACTTGATTTTGGAGCAGTTAAATCTTTTGGTGTACTACAGTCTATTTTGAGGGGGGGTATTTTTCCCATGAGGTTTTCCCCATTTCCTCGGTTTATTGACTGTTATTAGTTTTTGGATTATTGTATTGGGGTGACCTTTGGTCTTAGTTACCAGGGCCCCACATTATTTTTGTTAGCACATCATAGTCTAGCTTGAGGGGGGGTGTTCGGATATCCACATCATCTATTTCAGGATACATCATCTACTTCGGGATCCTGCATGATCTATTTCAGGATATGCAGAATCTAGGGTTTGCATGCACAGGCATGCAATGGCATGCAGCCCAGTCACCAGTTTGATGCCTCCAGCACCTTATCCACCTTCTTCTAGCACCTGGGAGCCACCTACCACAGAGTTTTATCCCTCCTAAGCTGAAAGGCGCCCACTTCTCACCTACTGCTAGAGAAGGGCGCACTTGTTCACCTACCACTGCAGTTCCACTTCAGTTACATTCAGTTAGCTCCGATTCTCCCTGATTTGAGGCTAGTTTCACTCCCGACTGACTGTATCACTTCCGTTTGACCTCCAGTTTGTTTAGGTGACTTGTTCTGACTTCAGTTAGCCTCCCATGCGCCCCCACTGAGCCTCCAGATCCTATATCAGTGCTACACACTTCAGTTACATTTATTACACTCAGTTAGACTCAGTTTGACACCTGGATGACTGGTTGTTGTGATTGATGAGCACCACCGATGATTGATGAGGACTCCTAGATAGAGTCAAGCTACTCCATTCAGTGATTCGAATGGCCTACTTAGTCAATTCGAATTGCTCAGTCATTGTGACAGTTTATATTGTATTCTATTGTAATTCATTCACCCTTTCTGGGATATTGAGCACTGCTGCATGTTTTGCACAGTTTTACACCATATTTTCTATGTTCATCTGTTGTGATTGATTTACTTGTTCATTAGATCTGCTGTGACTAATTTTACACCCTATGCCATAATTTCCAGTATATAAGACTTAGGAATATAAATACAATAGCAAAAGAGAAGTTAAGGAATTCTCCCTTTCCATTCCCCCTCATGACATGGAGTTCCTCCTCCACATCAAAGCTGATCCTTTTATGGGCTTCCCTACCAAGCACACAAGGATTAATTAGCTATAATCTTCTCACAAATTAGCAATTCAGTATATACATACATGTATAACATTCATTCTTGATATTTTCCAAATATGCAATTCTTATGCTATAAACAAAAATAGTTTAAGGTGAGGAATTTCCCTTTTATCCTCCATAATGGGTATTACAACCCATTACTCTTACTGAGATTTCACAACCCCTTTCTGCAATTCATGGAACACATTACAAGCACAAAGAATGCCTTTCACAGTTTCAATGACTGTCTCCAGGGGACGAAGGGGGTCAAGGGGGCTTTCCCCCTTGTGGCTTCACTGCACCATTGCAGGGCAGGTCGAGGGTAGTGCCCTCATTTTTTTGTTGTTGTTGTAAATCCTTCCATTTCGCGCAATCTGGCACACAAGTTCCATGGCATTTTTCAACTTTTGGCACCTAAAAAAACTCCCTAGAAAATGGCTGAAATTCCTTGTTTTAGAGCAACTCAGCGAGTTCTTCCGACCTGTTTCGGGCCAACTCGCCAAGTTCTTTCGGTCGAAGACTCAATTTTTCCTTTCAATCCGTTGCAGACCAACTAGCTGAGTCCTTCTTCCATTGCGGGGTGACTTACCGAGTTCTTCCGAAATTTCCTCTTGGACGCCGAAAAATACTTAGAAAAACCTTCCACCCTTTCGGACCATCTTGCTGAGTTCTCCCGCTGTTTCGGAGCAACTTGCCGAGTTCTCCCGCTGTTTTGGAGCAACTCGCCAAGTTCTTCTGAAATTTCTTCTTTGACGCTGAAAACACTTAGAAAGTTTTTCGGACCAACTCGCCGAGTCCTTCCGCCATTGTGGGGCGACTTGCCGAGTTCTTCCGATCGAACTCACCTTTTCCTTCCGAAATTTTTCCATCTTTTTCGCCGAACTTAAAATTTCGGGGCAATCCGTTGCGAAGCAACTCGCCGATCTCTTCCACCATTGCAGACGAACTCGCTGAGTTCTTCCACTTTTGCGGCAAAAACTCACAAGTTCCTTCCAATACAGACTTAGACAAAAATTTCAAAAAAATTACTTAGAACAATTTTTGAAACTTTTTCTCGGGCTTCCCACAACTCCGTCGGTGCAACTCGGCGAGTTCTTCTGCCATTGTAGACGAACTCGCTGAGTTTCTTCACCATTGCGGATGAACTTGCCAAGTTCCTCCACCATTGCGGAAGAACTCGCCGAGATTTGCTGGCACAGTTTTTGGCAGAAACTCATAGACACTTAGAAAAATTTTGAAAATTTGAAAATTTTGAAAATTTTCTTAACTATCAGTGCTGAGCAGAAAGCATACTTACCTCTACAACTATGATAGGTAGCCCATAAAGGCCCAATGCTGCAACCAACAGCTCTGATACCATTTTGTAATGTACCCACCCATCCATCCAAGGCAAGGGAGAGTACATGATGGCAATCTTTGGGGCTTTTCATAAAATTCAGGCCATTCATTAGATTCACACCAATAAAAGAGATGTGTGCAGATGGGAAACAAGAAATTATGCACAACGGAATTTAAAGCATTACCCACACACATATCATATGCATACAGCATATCAAAATAGTCATCCATTTAAACATTGCAGAAGTAAATCACATAGACAAAGAAACACTTATCTTTATGGTAGAATGGTCCCTAAACAACTAGCTATGTCGCTACAACATTCCACCCAACCATAGGTCTCTTCCCAACCTGTATTATTTCAGCACTCAGAGGCCACCCCCGAGCTGGGCATGATTCTCACAAGGGAAAGGGGACATTCAAGCTCTCACACAGCCCATTAACCATTTCATCTCAGCCAAGCCAGTCCAACTAGGTTTATCAGGCTACACTTGAACCCTGGATGCTTACTCTCAAGCTCAAGCCAAAACAATGGATTACCCATTACCCATACCCCAACACATTTACCACAGAGGTACTCACAACACATGGACCACATTAGCTCTCCCAACTCGTGGTTCACCCAAACGACCTATGGAATTTTGAATTCAACCCCAGGGAGCAAACCGATTTCTCCCACTGGTTATGATCCTTTCCAATGGCCTAAACAATCTCTAGGAAGACCCAAAAACGCTCTGTTCTCTTCCCCACTAGTAATCAAAACAAAAACGCCCATTCCCAGCTAAAAGATGAAGGGGAACACAGAAAACCCAGGGAGGAAATGCCCAGGCAGCTAGAGCTGCGTGAGAGAGAAAGGCCATGGCGAATAATGGCTTAGAGAGCAATTTCATGGCTTTTTTCTTGCCCAAGGAGACAAACATGTTTTTCCATGCAGGGTGGCTTGCCCATACCCGAATTTGGACAGCCATACCACTCCATTCCCAAGGCACTAACTACCTCAAGCAACTCTTGAATGATTGGGTACAAAAGTCAACATGGGTAGTTGAGGGTTTGATGGGTTTTCTCGTTGACACTTGGCTTGACTTGATTGGCTCCAAGGGTTTGAATGTTTTCCCTCCCAATTCCTTGTAAAATCATGCCCTCATCTCTTTGTTGCATTGCATAGTTAGTTGCGGGTATTTTTATTAGAATGCATATTACATGATATTTACAATTCCACTGTGTCGGGCTAGCTCATAAACCATATGCATCAATAAATCGATGGTGGGGCCTTGGCCTTGAGCTCCTCACCACGATTATATAACAAGATTACATCATTTACAATTTTAATGTGATAGGGTCAAACTGGGGACGTTACAAACGAATACCCATCTCAACCCGAACATTCTTTTACACATACTAGCTCAAAACTGGCATGGATACATAATTCAACAATGGATTCACAGAATAGGGTCTATGGGTTTTCCCCAAAATGTGGGCACACCAAAAATGGATTGTGGGAAGAGGGAATCAACCCCAGGGAAGAAAACCGATTTCTCCCACAGATGTATTTGCATTCAGTGGGCCAAAATGGCCTCAATTAAACCCCAAATCATTTCCCCTCTCTTCCCCACTATTAGCCACAACAAAAACGCCCTTCCCATCTAGGAAAACAAAGGTAAACACAGGAAATTCATGGAGGGAAATGCCCAAGAAGCTCTAAACTCATGAGAGAGAAAACTGATGGTTGAATAATGGCTTGGGGGAAATTTCATGGCCCTTTTCTTTCCCAAGAAGCCAAAGACAAAAATCTAGGAAGGGTGGCTTGCCCATACTCGAATTTGGACAGCCATACCTCCCATTCCCTAACGCATTAACTACCTCAACCAACTCTTGGGAGAAATCAATGATTGGGTACAAAAGTTAACATAGGTAGTTGAGGGTTCACGGGTTCTCTCATTGACACTTGGCTTGACTTGATTGGCTCCACGGGGGGTTCACTAGTGAGGCAATATAACATCATGTCCATTCATATTGGGGGTTTGAATACTCTTAAAAACATAAAAAATATATTGCCCCATATTAAGGGGTCAAGGGGAGTTTTTAATTGACATAGTAATATAAATATTAGGGGTTATTTTATTTGGGTGGGCTGAGGAATAACCTGCAAATCATGGGATGGATTCATGCCTCCAAATCATGGGCTCAATTCATACCCACCTTAAACTTAAAGACCCTCCATTTTTATTTGATATTGCTTATGATCCTAGGTTTTTCATAAATTTGATAATAGTGTCCCAATGATAATATCAATGGAATTCTCTTTGGATTACTGGCCTTGAGTAATCCTCAATTAATATCTTATTTCTAGGCTTGGTTTGAATTGATGTTATATTTTATTTCATCTTTAATTTAGGAGATGTAGCTAATCAAGAGTTCTGGAGCTGGACAATTGTATTGTATTTTTTGTAGGCATTCGGGTAAAAGATCTAACTATTCATTTTTTAGGATCGGGTTTAGTTGGGTATTGAGATTCAATCAAACCTTGATCCGTGACAACCAAGAAAAGTGACATCAACATTTCCTAGCTCACTGGAACCAAGAAAAGTTAGATCAATGTTTCTGGACTAATTATTTCTTTCAACTTTTTGTATTCTTCTTTAACATTTTCACACTGCCAGTTAGGAATAATTGTTAGCTTGAGTTATATTTGGCACATTCATAATTGTAATTTCAATTCTTTTATACAAGGCATCCATCTTAATATTGTATTGGAACTGACATGAACATAGGTGAAAATATAAATCCTTATTTACATACCCTATGCGTTATCCTTACCAGGAAATGGTATCATATAAATTTCACCATATGTGTATCTTTATAATTATTGCATGCTTGAAACCTAACAATGGAGATTTTTCCCTCCCCTGTAAAGATTTAAAAAAAACTAGATATAACCCAAGAAAAGGTAAGTAAATGTTATTAATTCTCTTGATTGCAAGAATAAATGTAGAGGAAGTGGAGGCAATTCATTGCATCTTGCAAATGACCCAAATCCAAGCTATGCACATGATCATATGGTGTTATTGGAAGTAAGAGGAATTTTTCTATGTTCATTTGGGTTCAAACATCAACAATGTTTGTTTTGATAGGAAGGTAGGGGAGTCCATCTAGAAAATGGTTTCAATTTTTCATTTTTATGGAGTTTAATTGTTTAAGCTTATAGAAAACATGAGCTCTCTATGGCTATACTTGTATTTACACGATATAAAATTGGTAGATTGGCAGGTTATGGTGTGAAACATCTGCAATTGTTATCTTTTCTAAGAATTGCACTAACTACTGGATTATCAGTCTTTTATATTCTTTGTTATGTTGATCTCTTGACTTGGTTTCCTTTTACGTATTCTTCCTTCCCCAGTACTATTTCGCTGGGTCTTCCACTATCCAATGCTACAAATTGATCAGTCACCCTTGCAATCCGGGTGGGTTCATTATTAGCATTATACTATTATTTTATTTAGCATCATGTTTTCTTATACTAAGATGTGTTAGGGCTCCTCTTTTTTACAACTTGATAATATGATATAAAGGGGGCATTAAAAATGGGTTGATAAAAATGGATACCTACAATATCTGGTGAAACTAGGGGTTTTATTAATTGCAAAGGCATATTGGGAGGGGGGTTCAACAATGCAATTTTAGGAGGCTTTCCCCAATATTTAGTGAAATTAGGGATATTCTTTAATATCATGCGAATGATTGTGCTATGTAACAAGTTCACTAAGTGAAAACCCCGTGATTGGGTCAAAGGTTTGAATATTTCCCTCCCAATTCCTTGTAACATCATGCCCCCATCTTTTGTTGCATTGCATAGCTAGTTGTGGGCATTTATATTAAGATGCATATTTACAATTCCCATGGTTCACTAGCAGATGGGTAGCATAATTTCAAATACTTGCCTCTTCTAGATCGAGCGTTCACTAGCGGGGCCTTGGCCTTGAGCTTTACGCTAGGAATCATTCATAATATGAATACATTATTTACATTATAGCCCAAAATATTATAAGGGTCAAAATGGGGGATGTGACATATTCTCTTCCTTGTTACACTCTGAGCTATCAGAGAAAGGTGGGAGTGCACAAGAGATTCGATGAGGGGAAGGCTAGGGTGAATGCTAGAGTAAGTCTGCAGCTGAAAGAATACTGCTGAGTGTAGCTATTATACTGTTGAATGCAGTGATTATACTGTTGAATGCAGAAGTTGTATTACTGAGCACATAAAACATTGGTTCTGAGTTGCAGAAGGATAAGCTTGCCTCCACACAGTATCTTCATCCTAGTGGTTCAGTGAATAGGCTTAAGGGTCCTAAGGCAAGTAACATTGGTTGTCTCCAGGAAATTTTTGGGTGGAACGGGCTTCTTTGGGTGTTTCTCCCCCTCTATAGTTATCGGGTTCTTCCTTGTTTCAATTATTTAATCATAGTTTGATATTTTATTTCTGAAAGTGATATCTTACTTATCTGCTAGATTAGAATTACTAAATTGTTGATTTATTCTAAATGAATGAATGAATGATTGAATAAAAATTCTTCTCTGTATTTTTCCACTCACATTTAGTGACATACTCTAGTACAGGAAGCTTTGTTTAAGTAGTCAGATTTGAATGATGTCATATAAATAGTTTGAAAATGATTTGAAGAGCTTTTCAGATTGATCTGTATAAAAATGATAGATAAATATATTGTCTTGGAAGAATGCATATTGTTCAAATTCCTAGAATGCATCTCTGTCTTTATACATTTCTAAGTTTTTCTATAGTAGGGTTCCTTGCTCAGGATGAAATAGTTTTCATATCAAAATGTTGTTTTCATTATATATAAATATTTAGGATAAATAATAAACTGTCAATATTAAAAACCTAGCTGAAAAATTTACATTATCTCATCATAGACCTTTACACGGAAATTATTTTAAATAAATCAAGATACTGCTATTGATTCTATTAAGTTATACAATAACCAATTCATTAAGATTTTACAATCATATAAATAGAAGCAGTATATTCCTATCGAACTATACATAACAATTATAAAATAAATAATGATAATGTATAGAGTTCATGTCTTCCTGATATAAGAACGATATTCAAATATCACTTGAACTTTCTAGATGAATTATACAACCATCACGTGTTATAAACTAGGTATAGCATCAACCTCCAACTCGAAACAGAGTTCTGGAACAAACACATTCACAACTAACATAGTTGATAAGTTATTGATACTCCTCGAGATGCTTTATAATTCCACAAACAAACAACGTTACAAATTTAAAGAATAGTCAGGGTTAAACCCTGTAACTAGTTCACATATTTTAAATAAAATTATATGGTTAGGGTCGAAACCCTGTAGACTTCACAAATTATAAAATAGTTGAACATTGGAATTTCAATAGCCCTGCAACAAGTTACAACTGCTTTTAGGTAATTAAAAATTATCAATGATTATCACAGTATCAAATGGAAGTAACATTGTAATTATACATCAAGGGTTCGTTTTAATACAAGCACATATTAGATAGAGTTCGATGTCATCCATCGAAGGCATCGTTCCCATAATAATCGACGGGCATCAAATGAATTCATAAAAATAAATGGTTAAGGGTTCAAGTCTCATGAATGGGCTCGCCCAGCCATAAATTATGTATAAAATAATTGTATAAAATAATATTTATATTTGGATAGATTTTAGGGTTTTAAAACCCTGTAAAAAACCAAACCAATAAAAACGCAAACTCTTAAATCAGAACAATAGAAGTTAGACACGGGATTTCAGTTAGGGCTTGGACCAAAACATTTACTTTTCATCAGTTAAACTATCGAATCAAACTCTTCCCATCTAGCTCAGATAACATTTCGTATTCCAAATATTAATGCCAAATCAAAGTAAAGTAAGATGTATTGTTTATCAGTATCATAGAGTTTTTTGTGGGGGCTAGTTGTACGCCCAAAACAAAGAGACCAAACTTACAACTGTCAGGTTCGAAACACACCAAGACTGCACAACTCGATTGCAAACAAACACAGAATCTTCTCATTCATTTAAACCAAAACAGAGAGCACACACATTGTGGCTCCAGAGTTCCAATCCTATTCTTTTACAAATATTTCCATACGGCTCCAACACTTAAATAATAGACACAGTGAAAGCATATGTATACTAGAATGCTCCTTTTAAAAATTACAGACCAGCATCAATGCCAAAAACACTGCCACAAGAGTCACGTTGAAGGGAGTGCCAGAGACTGTCTGAGGCTTACCAGGGCATATGAACAACACCTCGTAGCCGCAGACACCTCCTTCTACAGTTACAAGCTTAGCCAAGAAGCAACCCTAGAACTCAAACAATATAACAACATGGGGTTCAACTTCTTTCAAAGAAAAATTAAATATCACATTTCATTCGAACAGTTGTTATAATATTTTAACATCAACTTACCAGTTAGAAGCTGAGTTGATGAGGTTCCACCATCGAAACCCTGGAAGGCGTTGGGCATTTTCAAAACCTCGATTATGTCGAGAGCTTGTCGGCTCCTCCAGCAACAATGAGAAAGCAAGGAATTAAACGACGAAGGTGGTCATTCAATGCATGGCTAGGGTTTTACCAAAACCCTATGTCCATCACGTGGACCCTGCCAGTGGGCTCTCCACTATTGGATCTTTCATAGAGCATTTAATTCATAACCTAACATGATACCATTACACCTGCCAGCGGTGAAATCCACTAAGGCTTGAATAAGTTATGCTCGCCTATAGTAAAAATCCAAGTTGAAACCAAACACCTCTACGAATCCATTATACAAGCTTAATTTATAGTTTCGGCTAGACATTTAAATGTTATTACATAATAGTTAAAATGATTTAGATTGCAATGTATACCTATAGTTGTAAATCAATCACATTATAATCATACCACTTAATAGGTATTATAAGATGTATATAACATGATATAGTATTGGAACCTTTTCAATACAAGTTTATCATAAGCCTATTTTAATACAAGTTGAGGACACCCAGATATTGGTGGTAACCATGGTATAGCCCCAAGTTGTAACACAAATTTATCGTAATTAAAATCCTGGCTAGGGTATGTAATACCCTAAGTGTTAAGTCAAGCTCTCATATGCATGCCAAGAACGTAGAATCTAGCATAAGAACATTAAGATAGAATGACATACACTATTTTAACCTTTAATCATCAACTCTTAAAAACCTGGAAATACATTCTTACTTGCAGAACTGTTTAGGATCAAAAGGTGCGTTAGCTAGTTAATAGCTAAGTAAGCCTTGGGGTACCCATAGGACCCCTTCAACAAAAGAAAGAAAAGGGTTAGAAATCATAATCATATTTACATAAAACTGTACAGCTATAAAATAAAGTCAATCTCGAATTTGACAACTAAGCGACGAATGATTTTAAGCAAACATTTATGACAACAAAGATGGATGCATTTACTCAAAGGTAGTTATGACAAGAATAAAGAAATTACAATTTTATGACGATACGACACATTTAAACAACGGACAACTAATTGTGAACAAGTAGGAGTCATCGTGATAAACATAACTGCTATGTTATTTAATTTATCTTTAACATTCGTTCCGCAAAACAAGTTTTCAGCATTAATTACTACACGGATTTTTTTTTAAAGTTTTGTGAAATTCTGGGGATGTTACACATTTTGCAACATGATTTACTTCCAATGTGCACTAATTTTCACTTCTAAGTTTGCACCAATTTTTGCTTCCTTTTTTGCATCGTGTTTTGCTACCAAAATGGTGCCAATTTTTTCTTCTATTGTTGCACCATATTTTGCTTCCTATGTAGTGCCATGTTTTTCATCCAAAGTAATAGCTTATTTTTCTACCATATCAACGCCATGTTTGACTTCCTCATTAGCATCAAGTGTTGTATCATTTTTAATGCCTAGTTTTGCATCTCTATTGATGTGAACTTTAGCACCATGTTTTGCTACCACTTTAGCACCCAATTTAGCGTCCATTTTTACTCCCACACTAGTGCCACATTTTGCTTCCTGTTTAGCTCCTTGAATTTCTTCTTGTTTTGCTTCCACATTAACACCACATTTAGCTTCCCATTAAGCATATAATTTTGCTTCTTTGTTGGCCACTAGTTTAGCTTCTGGTTTGGCTTCTGCTTTGGCGTCTAAAATAGCATTAGAATTGACTTCCAACTTAGCACTAGGTATTGCATCCAATGTTGCTTCGATATATATGACATAGTTGGCTTCCATTTTAGCTCCTAGTTTTGCTTCCTATTTTGCTTCCTTATTAGCACCACATTAGTATTGCTATTTAAAACCTACAACTGTATCCAATTGTGTTCGAATATATTTATTATATCAAATCATTATAATTATTTCATTAATTTCAATAGTTCTCATATATCATTTACTTCATAGTTCTGAAATAACATAATGAAACATTCAAATTAATTGTAGATACCATTATTGAAATTACTTGCATAACATTTATGAATAAATTTAACACAAACAGACAACATTTATCCAAAGTAGTAACATCATCATAGATATTAATTTTCCATGAAAAGATCGTCGACAACTTCCAATATAAATAAATTTACAATATAGTAACGATAACATCACCATTATCTTTCATAAAAAGACGTGAAATTATAAAATATCATCACCTCACTAACCTATCATACAGATCATCATATTAAGGTTAAAAGAACAAGTGAATGATATATATCGTGAAAATACCAATATCACAAGAAATATATGTTTAATATCCATATCTAGAAATGTCAAAATGATCAAGGGTAATCAAAGTTTATATGTCAACATAAATCCACCATACAAAACAAAATGACCCAGAATTTAATATGAACTTGGATCATCACAAAAATAACAATACGTGTCTAGTAGCATGGAGAAAGCAATAAATATCCACAATATAAATAGTATCATCAATGGCTACCATCATCATCATCATCATCATCACCACCACCGCCATTATGATCATCATCCTCATCCTCATCCTCATCATCCTCATCTATCCCAACATCCTATTCATCATCATTTTCATTTGATCCATTTGCATCATTTTTAGCAATATATTTCTCTGGTACATTGGTGACAACATAATCTAGATCATCTAAGGAGTCATATTCACATTTTTCTGCAAACAACAATAAATAATGAATTTAAAACATTAGTATTAATTTCATTACATAATGCATATTTTGTGTTATATTGCAAATATTAGTGTGATCATTTATGCATTCTCATGAGTTTTCCAACCATGAATATAAACATCATCTCATCAACAGATAGTAACCACACATATAAAGTGTATCTATTGGTGTCCATTTTGTCACCATTTTTTATCATCGAATATACTCTAAGCAGCGTTAATTACACTATTTTTGATATGTTAAATCACTCTTCTTTCCATTCAGACCATCAAACAGATGCATGTATGCATTTATTTGAACATCATATGAATCACGAATAATTATCATCATTTTTATGGTTTATTGACAATCATCTTATATTTTTACACATGCTTGGTAGTTAGTTTTTGCTCTACAGGCTGTAGTCTTCAAATGGACCTCCATTCAGACTCACTTTTACGCCAAAGACGCTAGCAGCATTCAACCCATTTTCTAGCCCTTCATTCAACTCGTGGAATCCTCATTTGGCATATTCCTGGCCATTAAAGACAAAAACAGAAACATGGGTTCAATTAGCAACGTGGTGGTTATGGTTGGTGAGCCCTGGTTTTAGAAGATTCGCCTCCCTGCCCGCCGATATTGGAAGCACATAGTTTCCTCACGTCAACACTCTAGAACACTCACTTCTCCATCCATTCAGCTTGACAGCACATGCTCATGCCCACGGCGACGCTCCAACAGCTCCATCTTTCCACGCTCGACCTACCAGCACATGCTTCTGCCCACGGTTGAAGGAAACTAACACGCAGCTGTTTGCATCGGGTAGGATCGACGCTGTGAAAGCAAGCAGGTGGCCTCTGCATTGTCGTGAATCACGAAGAATCCGTTTGATAATCTTAAAGACCCCTATTTTTAGAGAGGTCGACTATGTCGACCTTCTCTCTCATTGTAACATTATAAATAGATGCCTCATGTGGAGAAACGATGATCATCAGATAGCATATAGAATACATGGAAGATAGCAGTAGTTTTTGCATAAACATTGTGTAATTTTTCTTAGTTAATGGAAGCTCCTGAATTTTACTGCTGATGCTTTGTTCTTGGTGACTAAGTTGATTTAGTTTCCATCTCTGATTGCTAGGAAGGGCTCCTCATCAACCGGAGGTTTTATTTATGTTTTTTTGTATTTTCTTTTCTACAAATAGCTAGTTCATTTCCCAGTGTATGTAATTAATTATGTTTTCCGGTTTGAGTCATTTCTTGTTTTTCTATAACCCGTATCTTGTTGCTAACTTAATTTTTTTTTTTTAGAATTGATAATGGTCGACCAAGCATAGTATTTGTATTTTTTTTCTAGTCTTCTGCAATTAGATAGAGTTTAGATAGTTGTTCTTTAGTTAGTTTCTGTTTCAAGCTTAGTAATAATTAGAATTAGTTCCATTAGTTTCTTTTTATGTAGTTGTCGGTTAAGTTTTATTCTTAGCTTTGCTTGACTATGTTATAGAAGTAGTCCATCTTTCAAATAATGATTAGAATAGGTTACTTCCGACTATCTTAGCTTCTCAACAATCTTCTCACTGACGTCTTTGCACTGTAGGTTCATATGCACTCACCAGCTGACGTTAATATCATCAAAACTACTTCTTTCCTTACTTTAATTCATTTTCTTCCATCCGGACTGTCATTCGGATAGTCATCACGATTGTCATTCAGACTTTCATTCTTTCTGCACTATTTTATGCTTATTTTGAATCCAATTTCTTAGGTTTTTAAACTGTAATCTTTCTTGCTTATAATTAGCATTCTTAACTATAACTAGGACCTTGCTTTATATTCCATAAAAATTTTAATTAAGTTTGTCATTATTTTTAGCTTCCATCTCATCTTCCTTAAGTTTGTTTTAATTGTTTTTCGAGTTATGTCTTTCATATTTGATTTACCAATATGTTGTTGTTTTAGAATTTATCAGTCTTATTCTTAGTATAGTTTATTCCATGTTCTTAATATTTAGTTCAGATTGGAGTTAATAATTTCATTCTCCAAGTATTTTAGTTTTGATAGTTTCTTTGTTAAGCATACGATCAGTTTCCCATTCACACAAATAATGAAGATGTTCATGAAATAGAATTTGGTTCAGAAATAAATATCTTTATCAAGTTTTCTAATTGCTTCTAAATCAAGTTCAGAAGTAAATATCTTTATTAAGTTTTCTACTTGTTTCTATATTTTCATTAGTTTCATATTATTTTACTTATGGATAGAAGATAGGTCATAATGTTTAAAGTTAACTATAATTGGTCTCTTTGTAGTTTACATCTCTTTGTAGAAATTAGATTAGATTTACTCCCATTTTGTTTTGCTATTACATTTTAAAGTCATTACGATACATTCACCCTAGTTCCTATTACATTTGACATACAACATCAAGGAGAATGCAATTAGATGCTTTAGTGTAGTCTTGAGTGGTTGTTGAATTCATTAAATAGTTTGTAGTTTTGCTTTGAATTAACATAGTTTTCTGTTTATGTAATTTATCATCGAATTAAGTCATTTCATAGATAAGTCTCCAAATTCATTTACAGTTGTTTCCAATTCCTAAATTAGAATCAAAAGAATTGATTAAGTAGTTTCCATCTTTATAAAAAGTAGTTTGTTTTTGTTGATCAGTATTTGTTTTCATCCTTTCCATTATTTAGTCATAGAGTAGAGTAGTATGACTTAATACTATTATGATCTGTTGGTTTAGCTAGGCTTAGTTCGTTCATTTGTTGTCTTTTTGAAGTTTGACTTGGTCTTTCATTTTGAAAGATCTTTCGATCTTTTCTTTATTTAATATTTTTAAGGTCTGACAAGCAAGAAATCTTAGTACCATTCTACCTCAGCATATACTTTGCCACAACTCTAAGAATACCAACCCTAGTCGATAATTAAATATTAGATGATTTCTTTGAGATAGATCACACACCCAACAATATCCACAACTTTGCACACACTCACACATACACACACATGTACACCATCAATTTTCATATCACAATAGAACAGGACATAGAGTAAAAAGAAAAATAGACATCCCAGTGATTATATATAAAGTGAAGAAAAATATGATATCAGATATACTAATCGCTTCAAACCATTTTTTCCTAAAGTTGTTATATCATTAAATCTCTATATATAACATGTTATTCAACCTATATATTTAAGAGCATATTAACCATGGTTTCATCTCTCAATCAAGTTTTAATGTCCCTAAAAAATACACCCTAATTTTTTTTTTCTTAAGGTTCATCATAATGTTGTAACACCTGATTATGTAAATTAATCTCATGACGGATTTCTTAAGTGGTGTTCCTCTAAGTAGGATTTACTTAATAGTTTACTTTCTTATGCCAATCAGAGTACATTCATCTTGTACTTATATTTGATAGCATGAAATATTCACTATTGATTATTCTATATTTATCGACTCTATGTTATCCCTTATATACATTTAAAGCATTTAACTATCTTAACCCTATGAACTAATAATTCTAAATTCAACTTCCTTCTATGTTACAAGCAACTATTACATCCAAGCAATAACTCATTCTCTCTATATAGAAGGATGATCACTTTTCCTTTTCATTCGACACATGTAGAACACTGGCATTCTTCTGTATATAATAAAACAATCCTACTATATATTATTAACATAAGGAACTTTTATCTTTTTGTGGTAAGGTCACTACCAAGATGTCATGCCAATAGCTTTTATCTTTATATATTAAACATACTTCCACTTACTTATGTAGGATTTACATTCTTACGTAACTAATATGCAGGTGTAAAAAATAATCATGTAACCTCCTCTTTAAATAAGGGTCCTAATATTCTTTTTATGAACCCATAAATATAATTTAGATACAATGATTTTAATCCATTCGCCTAGATCTCTTCATATACATGTATATAAATTTATATATATATTCAACATATATAAATATATTTTGATTAAGGAAATAGAATCATCACTTTAATTCCTTTCCACTGAATTACCAATTTTAACATTTAACCATAATAGGGGATAATTTACCCTCATGCAAATTCCTTCTCAATTAATGAATTAATTATATTTTTGTTTACTAATCTAAATAAGTTATAACCATTATACTTATCCATTCATTTTATTGTAATCTATAGTTAGTGATCAACTTAAATAAAATAAGACTTGTTATAATCTAACATGACGTCAAAATTATATGTATATGTCAAGCCTCTTTTATATAATATATGCCTCTTTTATATCAAGCTTCGGTGGTCCAAACTTAGTAGATTTTGTTGATCCTGCACAAGTAGATGCTCTTTTTGAGAATTCTGTGAGCGTAGTTATCTCACAGATTGAGACAACAACAGTGGGACCTTCAAAACTGGATTCCCACGTAGCTGGTAATTCTCCTCCTAAAAAAGAAGAATACTTTTCCTGAAACAGAATGTTGGGACATCCCATATTCACCAAGAAAGGAACCACCTAGATATTATCTCTTTGGAAATCAAATCTTCATGGAGGAATAAAATGAAGATCATGTCCAACAAGATGAAGGATAAGGAGAGGTTAGAACTGAAACTACCTTCAGGTTCCCTATCTTAGAGATTGCACAAGATGTGACTATGAAAAACATTCCACCCTCCTCACTACCAACCTTTTATGGGAAGAGTAGTGAGGATTCGAACACATTTTTATTCGAGTTTGACATTTTGTGTAGGAGTTATAATTACCTACAAGATGGCCAAAAAGTAAAATTCTTTCCTGCCACATTAAAAGATTCTGCCCTTCGATGGTTTATGGGATTAGGAGAATCTAGTATTAGAACTTGGGAAGACATGAAGAATGCATTTCTACGAAAATACTAGGATTACTGTAGACCTAAGGACTCTCGCAATGATATTTTTAAAATACAACAACTTGAAGATGAGAGCCTAGAAGACTATCTCGAGATATTTAAATACGTAATCCAAATATAGTGATCTTCAGGAAGATGTAGTAAGAACACTCTTCCTCAAGGGAATCTCAAAAGAATTCTTAGAAAACCTTAATATCATGGCAGCAGGAGACATTTCTCATAATTCTTTTGCACAGATTTGTGAACTATGTAGGAATTACTCTAGGAGTAGAGGGAAAAGTGGAAGACACTTTCGAGAATCTTATGCTACGAACCTAAAAGGAAACACATCTGGTCCTGGTGGAGTTACAAGGGTAGAGTTGGGAAACCTATTGGAAAATTTTAAAACATATATCTTAGGAGCTATCGGTTCTCAACTAGATGCACTACAAGCTAAAAAGAGGCAAGATGAGGAGCGGGCAACAATGAGTGTTTTTTTCCCCAGGTGTAGAACTAAACATCCTCAATGAGAATTTCCATTGAATAATGTTTCAATTTGTCACCTTTGTGCAGAAGAACATCCAATTGATAATTGTCCATCATTTCCTGGGTTGCAAGTTGTATACAAGAGTGGAAACTTTGGTGAAAAATATGGGAGGCCTTGGCAACCTAGAGATCAACCATCATATCAAGATTCATCACAAATTCCACCCTATTACTATTCTTATCAACCTCCACGACAATGGAACACTTTGGGTTGGAAGAATTGGCCACCGCAGTACCCTCCTCAGAATGCTCAACAACAGCAATGGCAACATAGATAGAGAGGACAATCTTATGCTCAAACACCTCCTCCTATGCCTAACTATCCTTACCCACCTAATATTCAACAACTTTTTCCTGGATTTGTACCTCATTCATTGCCCCTATCTCGAATCAACCTCACCATTTCTAGAATATGAATCCTCCAAGACCCACAATATTACTTGCACAACCGATACCAAATCCTAACAACAAATCAACCCAAGCTCTTAATAGCATTGGATTGTTACCTCTTCCATCATATTCCATTTCAACCACACCAATACATGAGATTCAACTGTGGTTTGGAAGAGTTCTACAAGATCATCCCAAGTCATCAGTCATTATCCAAGACGAGAATGAAGAAGACATACCTAGTGAAGTTTTGAATGATGTCATTCTTGAAAATGTTTTTTTTCCTAAATCTTCAACACACAACCATCCACATAAAGAAATAATTACAGGAGATAAGTCTCCCCCATTTCCGGAGTGTCTGGTAATAGAAAAACCTGTAACTTATCCAGAGTATGATATCATTAACAAATTGAAAAATATTTGTATTAAGATCCCTTTATTGCAAGCCATTAAGGATATCTCAATCTATAGTAAAGTGATAAAGGAACCTTGTATTAAGAGACCAAGTAGGAAACAGAAAGACCCTTCAACAATTCATGTAATAGGTGAAATGTCAGATTACATAGCCGACCGACGTAGAATCCCAAAGTATTCAAATCCACGAAATCCTGTGGTGACTATTATCATGAATAACACCGCCATAGGAAACACAATTATTGATCTAGGAGCTGCTATTAACCTGATGACTACCACAGTTTTAGAGACTCTCAATTTAGGACAATTCCTTCGCCCTACCCCAACAATGCTAGAGTTAGCAGATCGCACGATGGTGCAGCCTACTGGGATCTCAGATGGCATCACTATATCAGTAGCTTCATGGAAATATCCCATGGAATTCATGGTCATTGAATCAAAAGACCCTTCCAAAGGTCAGCCCATTATTTTGGGAAGACCTTGGTTGGATACTTCCAATGCATTTATAGGATGTAGGGATGGAGAGATGATTATCTCTGATGGGTTATCTACAAGAAAACTAGCATTATACCCACCAGCTCAACTAGTAACTGAAAACCTATTTTGGTTAGATTGTCCTTTCAGAGATGAGAACTTGGAAGAACTTTCCCTTGTTAGTGATTTCTCCTAGGCACTTCAAGAACAGAATATTGAGAATGTGTTGAATCAATTTATCTCTTCCACAACATGTATAGACTTTCCTCAGTATTTTTCCCAAATTGACCAGATCTTTGGAGATGAATTCCAAGAAAACATGAGCCTCTCAACAT
Organism: Larix kaempferi; assembly: GCA_027924585.1. NCBI lineage: Eukaryota > Viridiplantae > Streptophyta > Pinopsida > Pinales > Pinaceae > Larix > Larix kaempferi. Next base: position 6,091,857 of record BSBM01000909.1, read on the forward strand.
TTACAAGTACACCTGTGTTTTCGCAATCGAAGAACATATAGGATCCTATACCATACCATGCGAGGTTAGTTCTAAAAATTTTCAACATATAAATGCAGGTTTAGATGACAGCCAGCAAAAACAATTACTAAAAGTTATCAAAAGTCAAACTGGAACATTTGCATGGGAATATACTGATATGAAAGGTATACACCCAGACACCTGTATTCACCACATTTACACAGACCAACCATACCTCCTGTCAGACAACCCCAAAGAAGAATGAATCCATCCCTAAAAGATATAGTAAAAGATGAATTACAAAAACTCCTTAATGTTGGGTTTATCTACCCAATTTCTAATAGTAAATGGGTATCTCCTCTGGTAGTAGTTCCAAAGAAAGTCACAGGAAAATGGCGTATCTGTGTTGACTTTTGAGAATTAAACAAGGCCACTCTTAAGGACTACTTCCCCTTGCCTTTCATTGACCAGGTGTTAGATACTTTATTAAGGAAGTAATACTTTTCTTTCCTTGATGGTTATAGTGGATACAATCAAATATTAATAGCACCTGAAGATCAAGATAAGACAACCTTTACATGTTCTTGGGGGACATATGCCTATCGAGTGTTACTTTTTTGCCTTTGTAATGCACCTGCTACTTTCCAGCAAGCAGTATTAGGAATATTTGTTGACCTTATACATGACTATGTAGAAGTTTATATGGATGATTTTACAGTTTATGGCAATACCTTCCAAGAATCCCTTGATAACCTCGAAACAGTTCTTATTCGGTGCCAAGAAACGAACTTAGCTCTTAGTCATGAAAAATGTAAGATGTTACTGACCGAGGGCATAGTTCTGGGACATCATGTCTCTCTTCATGGTATCAAGGTGGATCCCTCCAAGATAGAAATAATTGTTAATCTTCCTCCTCCAAAAACTCTGAAGGAAGTAGTTAGCTTTCTTGGCCATGCAGGCTATTACACATGTTTTATTGAAAATTTCACCAAGATAGCCGAACCTATGTTCAAGCTACTCATGAAAGACACGGAATTCCAATGGACTGAAACTTGTCAACAAGCCTTCGAAACTTTGAAGGCAAAGCTATCAGTGGCACCCATACTTAGGGACCCTAATTGGTCCCTTCCTTTTCATATATCCACTGATTCTTCCGATATAGATATAGGAGCAGTCTTAGGTCAAAAAGAGGGACAAATATCACATGCCATCTATTTCGCTAGTAAAAATTTGACTCCTACAGAATCGAAATACACTGTTACTGAAAAATATTTTCTGGCAGTTGTCTATTCCATCAACAAATTTCCTCATTATATCACAGGATATGAAATTTTCATACATACCAATCACTCTGCCATCATATTTTTAATGAATAAACCAGTCACCAATGGTAGGGTGACTCGGTGGCTTCTTTTGTTACAAGAATTTAACATTACTATTGTTGATCGTCCCGGTCGAGAGAATGTAGTAGCTGATTTTCTCTCTCGAATTCAAATCGACGATAATGCTAGCCCTATCAATGATAGCTTCCCAGATGAACATTTGTTCATTGTATCTTTTCGAACCCCTTGGTTTGTAGACATAGCCAATTATTTAGCAACTGGAAAGCTACCCAACCATCTCTCCCCACCTAAGAAACGTAGGATCATAGTTCAAAGCTTTAATTATTCTTGGGTAGACAATGATCTCTTTCGTACTGGTCCTGATCTTATTATTAGATGATGTGTACGAGAGGATGAGATGGCAGAGATCCTTCATGCATGTCATGGTGGACCTTGCAGTGGGCATTTTTCTGATAAGAGAACATCATACAAAGTATTGCATTCTGGGTATTATTGGCCAAGCATCTTCAAAGATGCTGCCAAATATGTCAAGGGATGTGACAGTTGCCAAAGAATGGGTAGACCTACGCCATCCGATGAGATGCCTTTACAACCTCAAGTTATGATTGAGCCTTTTGAGAAATGGGCTCTAGATTTCGTTGGGCCAATTTCCCCTATGTCTCGTAAGAAGAACTACATCCTAGTCTATACAGATTATGTCACCAAGTGGGTAGAAGCTAAAGCTTTATTTCGAGCCACAGAGAAATCTATTGTAGGATTTATATATGAAGAAATATTTACCTGATTCGGTGTACCTAGGGAAATTCTAACCAATCAAGGATCTCAGTTTACCTCCAAATTAATGAAAGAGATTACTGACAAATATGGTATTAGACATTGTAAATATTTACCATATCACCCGCAAGCCAATGGTCAGGTAGAATCCACCAACAAAGCATTAGAAGCCATCCTGACTAAGACTATCCAGTTACACCACAAAGACTGGGAAGATAGGCTTCCGGAAGCTTTGTGGGCTTATAGAATAACTTGGAGGAACACCACTGGTCACACACCTTTTGAACTTGTTTATGGTAAACAAGTTCTTCTACCTATTGAATTTCAAGTCAAAACCTTTCGTATGGATGCACAATTAGGAATGAATTTAGAAGAAGCACAGAGATAATAGATCCTGGAAATAAATGAATTAGATGAGATTAGGAAATATGTTATTCAATGCAAATCCTAATACAAAACCAACGCAAAAAATGGCATGATAGGTACATTAAACAAAAACAATTCAAAACTGGAGACTAGGCATTACTTTTCGATTCAAGATATAAAAACCCCAAAGTAAAATATACAACTTGTTGGATGGGTCCATATGAAATTGTTACAGACTTCGATAATGGATCCGTTAAAATTAATACAATAGATGACTCTCAAATTTCCTTTGTTGTAAATGGTCATAGACTTAGACTTTATCATCAACCGATATCTAAACAAGATTTTGTGTAGAATGCCTTACAACGGGAGGAAATGGAACTGGTAGAAGAGGAAGTCATTCCTCCTTCTCCTGGTTCTTGAATTATTTTGGGTTATCTTCCTTTGTATATATGTAAATATGTTTTTGTTTTTCAATAATAAGAGTCATTTCTAACAACTGATTGCATTTTTTTTTTAAGGAAAGTTATTATGATTAGCTTAGAAAAAAATTTCAATCAAAACAGGAAGACTCTTTTTCCCTTTTTTTGTCCTAAACTTTATATAACTTTATTTGTACATATGTTTTTGTTTTGAATAAATTTGAATCGTCTAACAAGTGGTTTTGCAGCTTAGTTACAAGAACCTTATCTTTATAATCAGCTCATGCAATATTATCTAAAAAGGGAAGTGCTCTAAAAGAAATATTTATAGTTCTCCTTCTCTTTCGATTATTGTTGGAAAGTGAAAATTTATAGTAAAAAGATAAAGTGTTCTTTATATCATTTTTTTTAACCACTTTCTTCTATGATTATGCATATGGTATTTGATTCATACATGCACATTTATGACTTAGTACTAGAATAGCTGCTTAAGACCGACCTTAATCATTATGATCTCCAAAATGTTCTATCTTACACCTATGGATCACTAGCTCATCCTAGACTCATTATCAAAACTTGTCTCTTAAAGCATCTTTAAAAGGTAGCTCAAAAGTGAATGATATTTCTATTTTGTGGGGAACATTACTAATCTTTTATGAAGAAGATGTACTGAGAGGTCAAAGAACAACTTTAGGTTATTATCTTTTGACATGATCTATAATTTAGGCCATTATAAATAAAGTTACTCATCAGGTTCATTCTAAAATTTTGAATTATGTGTTTAGCAGGCTTAGCACACTCTAGTGCCAACTGGCTTCCTTACAAAATATATATATATATCATTATACGAGGCAAACCCGCCGGGGTACTGAATAGGCTCACTAGCAGCGGGTCCATGCTAAGTAAAATCGTAAACAAGGAAGCTTGGTAAATGCAAGTAAACCCGTCAAGGTACTAAACAGGCTCGTTGGCAGCGAGACTATGCTTCCATGGTACCAATATAAACCCGTTGGGGTACTGAACATGCTTGCTGGAAGCGGGTCAATATAGGGTAAAAGAGGTTTGGTTAACACATCGCTATGCACATGGCTCATAAAACCCTGGGTATACAAACATATATTTAGGCCGATTATTTATACTATCATTAGAGAATAGCTGTAAGTTGGACTTCGACCCTGTCATCTAATACAACCAATACCTAGGATATGACTATCCTAGAAATGGGACCCATAACTATAAAATCTCACAAACTCTAGGGTGAACCTTATCTATATTTTTTGTATGACAAGAGATCTTTACAATGAGTCATGGATGACTAGCTTTCCTTTGGCATTTTTCACATCAATTATACTATCATTCTTTATATGGTCTTCTTAAGAACTGTTGTATTCTTTTGATGAATGTACATATCTGAATCATCTACATTTATTAGCTAATATTTCATTTTCTTATGAAAATTATCACAACATTTTAGAAGCTATCAGCAAAACTTTCAATTGAAAATATTTGAATATTAATCAATTTCTCTTTGATGGCTTGAGGACACGCCATATTTTTGGTTTGGGGAGGATTAGAATTGTTTTACCTTCTGAATATATATGAAAAAGTTTATTTATTTTTTATCAAATGTTAGGTATTTTCAGGAATAACACGAAATAACAGAAGAAGGATTGTCCTAATCAATGAAAAATAAAGAGGAATGCAACTGAAAGATCCAGAAAAGGGTGAAAATGTGAAGCTGGGAAACAATTCCATGACAACGGAGTGAAAAAAAAAGAGGGCACACGGATGAACAAGGGCAAAATAGTCAACCTCAAACTCTCGGCCGAGAGTTTAAAAAACTCTAGGTCGAGAGTTTTGAGAGTTCAAACTCTAGGTCAAGAGTTTAAAAAAAATCTAGGCCGACAGTTTGAACCAATTGCCGCGTTGTATTTTCAAAAAAACTCTCGGACAAGAGTTTGAACTAAACTCTCAGACGAGAGTTTGGAAGGTATTTTTCGGCCGAGAGTTTATGGTCAACAAAACATGTGAAAATATCGGGCATCTTTCTAGAACCTACAATTTCAGCAAGCCTGAACCCCTGAAAATTTTAAGTATTATTTGTTGAACTTGGTAGAAATGGATTCATCTATGAATCTAGTTTCCAATGATATAATAATAGTTTCATTTCGATTTGAATTACTATTTATTAATAATTGTTTTCTAAACCTTATCCCTTAAGAATTTTATTACTCTCAAAATCACCCGAAGTGTAAATTCAATATCATAACAAAGACAACACCAAAATATTTGAAATTTCACAGAGATCATAATTGGCTCATCCTCTTCAAAAAGGTGCTTTTAGTTTTTCCAATAAGAGTCACATTTGAAAAAAAATGTGAAGACAAAAACATGTGTCGATAATGCACCATTTTCTCAACATATGTTGTTTTGTTAAATAATAAAAAATAGTTCCCAAGTCTTAAAAAACTCAAAATATAGTCCAGGATCAAGTGTAGTGTGTGTAGATTATAAGCCTACAATTTTTTTCCCTAAAAGGAATATCCATCTATCAAAAAACCGACGTCAACAAAGGTCACTCATTATCCATACCTAAACTTTTCAAGTATATACCGTTGGTTGACAACAAATTTGTCCCATGATATGTCCATAAAAAAATAAAAAATAAATACGAGTAGAAAGCTAATTCAATTCTCTAAAACCTTTGTGTTTACTTCAAGTTGAAATTCGTAAGGGAGATATGGGTTTGAAGAGGTTGAAGTTGAAAAACATAAAATTTAGCAGTTTTGTTTGTAAAAAACAAGCCAAAATTGTTTCCCAACTTCATGTTTTCACCCAAATTGCAAAGTTTATAGCATCTTTTGTGCACTAACAGTCTCAGAAATTCCCTGCAAAATCAACTTCAGTCAGCATTAGCAAGCAAATCTTATACAGACAAAATTCTGTATGAAGGGTTGAATGATGGGTTGAACGTCGATCCGAATGAGGTGACAAATGAGGCAAATGTATAACGATCTGAATTAAGTGCCGAATGAAACCATAGCTTATAATGGTTTTATTAAATATGCCAAGGTGTCCAAATTTGAATATTATTGATAAATCTAATTGGCTAATTATGTCAGAAATCAATCAAAAGTCAATTTCGCACATGGTCTCATTCCCTTATCTATCTCGCCTCCATTAAACGAATGGATTATGCATCATTTCGATCTTCAAAATCATTACATGACCACCATGTGGTCTTAATTATCCTATCGTATGATCTGCCTTCATACTAAATCAAGTCATCATGATCTCTCACATGTAATCTATGGCTATGATTTCATTCTGAGAATTACATTCAACCTATCCAAATTTCGACTTTGGACAGGGTTGAATATATCATAGCCACATGTATTCACTAACTCAGGCATTTCCATGTTGGAACTTGATTCAAGATCTTTGAATGACAAGTGTGATCTCTCAAGCATGCACCTTGGCCATCGTTCAACCATTCAAACGGACTTCAATTTAAACTGATGACTGTGTGAATTTCCCTCCATTCCTGTTCGCTTTCCATCTTCTCTGTTAAGCTGCATATCATGCATCTCTTGCATCCCATGTACCCATTCTCATCCATCGACCTCTGTTCAAGTATGTTGATCCATCATGAACCTAGAAGTTACCAGTATTTACTTCGCATCCCTGAGTTCAAAGAGTGCTTTGAGGTATTCCTTCGAGCTAGATGTGGTCTATTTCTCCGCCTTCTCCAAGGCCACGACCATGAAATTTCACTGTTGTTCGCTAAAGGATTCGATGGCAAGACAGCTAAAGTTGGCCATCTCACTTTCTCTATGACAGAAGAATCTATCTCATTAGCCATGAAGCTTCCTAGGGAAGGAGTCTGTTGGCATAAACATCTGCTCCTTCCATGAAAGGCTCATGAATTTGCTTTGAAGGGAGAATATCAACATGTTGCTGGAACAAAAGGATTACACTGGGAATGGGTCAAGCAGGAATACCTAGATCCATTGACTGCCATCATCCATCTGATCACTTGTGACGGTAAGTTTACTATTTTTAAAGTCTTCCATTTTAGATTGCTAGCACATTTTGTTAACAATCAGACCCTCAATTTCCCATTCTATCTCCTGAAAAGTTTAGAGAAAATGTCAAGCTAGTTTAGGAAGAATACTGTTAATCCCTCTGGTAGCCTGTACCAACACTGTCTCATTAAAATCCTAATCATTCACCAGTTGGAAAAGAGAGGGAAAACCTGGGATCATTTTGTCTTTGAAATACTGAACCCTCATTTGATCGAGAAGCCTATTGCCAAATATTCTGCTTCTCGAAAACACCATCGTTTCCAAACCAGTATTAGTGAGCCGACCCAAGCCTTTATGCAAGCAGAACGAGATACTAAGCATGTGCGGATTGATGAGTATCTCTTAGGCGATGTGCACCTTGTCCATCCATCACCTTCTCCTGAGCTTGCCCTTGGTAACCCTACTTCGGAACCTCCACTTTTCTCATCAATACCTACTAAGCCTAGGGGAACAAATTGTGACCAGTCTGTCATCCAGACTGTCGTTCAACCATCACAATTAGACGACCATACCCTCAAAACACCCCTCCTCACATTAGCCAATGTATCTGCTCAATTGTCTGAAGCCCCTGCTGCTGGAAATTCTCCTGCACACAACGAAGACAGAGTTCTTGAAGAACATAATGTTGAGCTTGAAGAAAAAAATGATATCACATATACTATTTGCTTCAAACCATTTTTTTCCTAAAGTTGTTATATCATTAAATCTCTATATATAACATTTTATTCAATCTATATATTTAAGAGCATATTAACCATGGTTTTCATCTCTCAATCAAGTTGTAATGTCCCTAAAAAATACACCCTAATTTTTTTTTCTTAAGGTTCATCATAACGTCATAACACCGTATTATGTAAATTAATCTCATGACGGATCTCTTAAGTGATGTTCCTCTAAGTAGGATTTACTTAATAGTTTACTTTCTTATGCCAATCAGTATACATTCATCTTGTACTTATCTTCGATAGTATGAAATATTCACTATTGATTATTCTATATTTATCGACTCTATGCATATATCCCTTATATACATTTAAAGCATTTAACTATCTTAACCCTAAGAACTAATAATTCTAAATTCAACTTCCTTCTATGTTACAAGCAACTATTACATCCAAGCAATAACTAATTCTCTATATATAGAAGGATGATCACTTTTCCTTTTCATTCGACACATGTAGAACACTGATATTCTTCTGTATATAATAAAACAATCCTACTATCCATTATTAACATAAGGAACTTTTATCTTTTGAGGTAGGGTCACTACCAAGATGTCATGCCAATAGCTTTTATCTTTATATATTAAACATACTTCCACTTAGTTATGTAGGATTTACATTCTTACCTAACTAATATGTAGGTGTAACAAATAATCATGTAACCTCCTCTTTAAATAAGGATCCTAATATTCTTTTTATGAACTCATAACTATAATTTAGATACAATGATTTTAATCCATTCGCCTAAATCTCTTCGCATACATGTATATAACTTTATATATATATTCAACATATATAAATATATTTTGATTAAGGAAATAGAATCATCACTTTAATTCCTTTCCACTAAATTACCAATTTTAACATTTAACCATAATAGGGGATAATTTACCCTCATGCAAATTCCTTCTCAATTAATGAATTAATTATATTTTTGTTTACTAATCTAAATAAGTTATAACCATTATACTTATCCATTCATTTATCTAAAGTTAGTGATCAACTTAAAGAAAATACGACTTGTTATAATCTAACATGACTTCAAAATTATATGTATATATCAAGCCTCTTTTATATAATAGTTCAAGTAAATTCGATTGTAATTATATATATATATATATATATATATATATTATATTAACCATTATAGTTCAAAAACTCAAATATATAAATATTATAATCATTTATCCTCCTCAAGAAACGCTTTAGTCATTTAGATAGAGGGAACTAATATATAATAAAAAATTACCAAACATATATATCGAATGTTCCTAAGTCATGGTTGCATATGTATAATCTATATCATAGATTCAAAAATCTTGACAATAACCGTTTACAGTTTAAATTCGATTATATATATATATATATATTAATAATATTTATATTTATAAACTATTCTCAACATTCCCATTTAATATCCCTCGGTATAAGTCTCTGGAAGATTATTTACAAGAATCAAATTCTAAATTAAATTTGCTTTAATGTGTAAATCCTTAACTTTGTGTGCAACGATACCTCCTATTTAATAGTTTAATGGAACAGCAAATGTCATCTCTTTTGTGAGTTATTAACGCTCAGGTTAACTATAACTCTCAAGCCGTCAAACCTGAAAGCAGAGGATTTCTGATATGCAATAGGCCATAATGTTATTGTGTGTAGTATATGCTAACTTGGTTACTGATGTTTTAAATAGGCAATCGTAAGCTGGGGCCGGCAGTTAATGAGAGTAAACCACGCAATAAACACTATGATCAATATTTTAGTTAACAAGCTGTCGCGCAGCCAGCAAGAATACTACACGCCAGAGGTGTCAGTTAAAGGGGTGAAGTGGTACAGGGAACAAAATGCAGCAAAGAGGTAACACGCAGAGCTGTCAGAGCACTGAGTTGGGGCATTTAATACTTTGCAGTTCAAAGCTTAGCTTTGGTTGTATAAATTCGATAATCATGGGATCAAGAAAAGGAAAAAATGACCCAACCTTGGCGCAGTGGATTAAGGGGTAATAGATTCAAATCGATAATAATTTATTTTATTAATGTACTGTGTGGGTGAGTATTGAACGGGTGCATCGTGGTTAAAAAAAAGGTAAGAGGTGTGATAGCCATGCAAGTTTGGTCTTTATAATATAAATAAGCCCACAGACAGCATTTAAACTTGCAGCCAAGTTAGTTGAAACCATGATTCTGCCATATTGACAGAGATCTTTACCTTAGATCCAGAAATCGATTTTTATTAATTTATATAATTCTTTATATGTTACAGAAAATCTACTGGAGGGTTTAAGGTTTTTTTTTTTCAACAAGAAAAATAGCTATATTCTTATAATAAAAATATATGAGTAAGTGTTCATACAATCCTCCAGATGGAGATAGTCATAGTCTGACTGACAAAGACCAAAGCGAAACGAGACTCAATCACCCAATGTCCACAACATCCAAAAAAGCCAATAAAACCCAAGGGAAATGACAAACCACAAGAGGCACAGCTCGTCAATCTTATGGAAAAGGAGCCCAAAAATATAGTATGCCGAAAATAAAGAAAAAAGAAGAGACGACTAAAATAAAATACAGCTGCAAAAAAACCCCAGCCACCAAAAAAGACCCCAGCTACCAGCATGAGGACGCTCATAGGGTGATGCTCCCACAAGAAGAAAGAAGGGAGTGGAACCAAAACTCAAAATGGATACAGCCACCAACCCCCAATAGAGCCCGCTTAGATAGTAAACCTGCCTGCAAGTTGTGCTCATGATATAAATGGTTGATAGACAAGTGACTAAAATCTTTTAAAAATGATTCCACCATATCCATCCAAGGGGAGAGTGCCAAAGAGTGTAGTGAGCATTGGCCACACGCCCAATCAATAATTGTCAAGGAATCCCCAACAATTTTCTTTAGAGGAATAGATTTCCGATTGGCAAAAAATAGGGTCATCCAAAGTGCAAGAAGTTCACCACCTGTATTGGATCCCATGCCGTCGTACATCCAGATGTATCAGACTTGGTGCTGATTTATGAAAATGACCGCGTCCGCACCACATATGGCTCCCCCACACTGAGAAGCCCCATCAAAAAAAGCTAAAAGATCAGACAGCAGGGAGAGAGGGTCATGCAACTTTACCAGAATATCAAGGCTGGGCGGAGTAGCGTCAGAGGATGCCGCAAAGACTGCAGCCACCTTTCTCGCCATCCATAGAGGGGAAGTCGCCTTACCTTAAAAATAAGCAGGTTCCGAGCAAGCCATAGCTCCCAAAGGATATATACTGCCAACGAGGTGTACTGATGGTTATACTTGATCCAGTTCTGCAAACAAAGGTGGATAGAATCACCATTCCGCACTCCAAGGTTCGTGAAAATGGCCCGAACAGCTCGCCACAGGCTAAGCAAAGGAGCATTGACAGAAAATGTGGTTGAATGATTCAGCATCCGAACCACATAAAACACAGTAATTTGGACCAATAAACCCCCTCTTTAGAAGGTTCTCCCAGGTAAGTAGTTTATTTTCCAATATCAACCGAATAAATTTTTTTAGTTTGGGTGGCAGATGCCATTTCCAACAGGCTGAGTACCACCACCGTGACAAACCCTGAGAGGGTGCCATGATGGAATCATAAGCTAGCCTGGCCGTCACCCCACCATCGTAGGTATTCCATGACCACAGCAAGGTATCATCTTGATCCGATAACCTCATAAAACTGTGGCACAAACTTTCCAGGAAAGCTGACCATTCCACCGCCAATCCACCAGTAAGCCCCAGCTGTTCCGCGCTCAACCAAACGGTAGGCCCAATAACAGCAGGTGTATGTAATGTTATATGGAACAGCGAGTAATATCCATTGGCCTGAAGAAAGGCTAATAAGAAAGGAGTTAATCTGAATTTTAATGGCCCAGCAATGATCGGGACCTCACCTACAATGATGGATCGGTCGTTACCTGGTTTCCATGCGATCCAGTGTGTGATAATAGGGAGGGTCGAGTATTGCATGGTTCGTTTAAATTTTTTATTAATTTCGACATAATTCCACAAGCTTTTAATAAGTTCTGCATATAATTGTATAAAATAAAGTTTCCAGTTTATAAACAAAAATGCCTAAATAAACAACTTATAAATTTTTTCCAGCTCATGCGTTTTATTGACAGATAATTCAACAATTTGCATAAGGGAAAAAAAAATCAACAATTTCTACCTTTGATCAAATTTATAAAACATGTGCGAGATAGTTATACTTACCTGGCCATGACGAGGAAGGATACTTAGCTTAGTAATTGAAGTGGGCGACTGAAAGCTTGACTTCAATGTTCCACCCTCGAGCTGAGCACGAATCCACTAGGCTGTAAGGTTAATGCTCTCTTTCCTTTATTCAATTTTGTTATTTTTCTTTCCTTTCCTTCTTGCTTTCGAAGATGAACAAGAGAGGGAGGAGAACCCCTTCACGAACACAATAGTGCCATCTTTATAATTTTAACTAATCCACTTACTCAGTAAATCTTTTAGTAAGTCAGTTAACTTGATCTTTTAACTTAGCTAAATTCATTTTATATTTATTTAACCTTTAGTTAGCTTTAAGATAAATAATCTATCTCAATTACAACTCCATTAATTTCTTAAGCTTTATATTCAACTCATTTTAATTTACTTACATAATTATCCTATTTAAGTATAACTAGAACTCTGAACTAACTTTAACTTAGTTTATTTCTGCCTTAACTAGTTTCCTACCTTAGCTAACTTTAATTACTTAACTTTAACTTAACTAATTAACTAAAGATCTTTATTCAATCTTTTTAATCAATTATCTTTGAGATAATGAGTCTCAACTTAACTCATTGACTTCTAGCTTATCTCCATATAGTTATCTATGCATACCTAAGCATTAGCTACTAGTTAACATTTTCTTCTTTCGTAGGTAAGCTTGTATAGCTTTTAAAGTATTTAATTTTAATCAAGGACATTCAGTCCTGCTTTAATCTTACCTACTTTATTTATCTTATTTGAAATAATATTTAAGTATTTATTTATAAATACTAATATGTTTTCCTAGTAAGAATAAATCATTTTACCTTTTATTCCTAATTTATAATTTGGAAATATTAATCATTTTTCGCTTAGGAACTTTAACCAAATATTTTGTGGAGGATAAGATACCAATGTTGTTTGGGTTAACTTGTTATATTTACTTAATGGTACTTAGTATAGATTAGTCTCATGCTAATATTTAGATCATAGAGACTTGTTAGTGCCTTGTCGCGACTAGAGGTTTCTTTGATGTCTTTATCTAGGACTAATTATTAATACACTTATAAACTTAAGTGTTTGCTTAGTGAACGTTATAGTTCTCTTTAAGTGCTTACGACACTAGGATGACCACTGTCATCAAAACTCAAGGTTATTAAGTCATTCAACCTTTCCCCCTAATGGATTCCATGCCCCAATCGTTTCGTTGTACCAAGCCTTCAGTCTCCTAAGTCTACAAATTCACTTTACACTTAGGAAAACATAATCATACTTACAATTTTTTACTTGTGGAGCTCTTTCCATGAGCTCCTTGTCGTTGGCGGGTATGCAGTTGTACTTTGTGTTGCAAAAGCCCTAAGGGAGAAAGCGGGATATTATGCAATTTCATGAATTGTTTACATTTTTAATCTAAAAGTAAATTGAATATAACATGCTTGATAATATCTCATCATAAACATGGCTAAAAGAATGTTATCATTAATATAGTTTTTAACATATTAATCATATCATTGGTATAGTAATCGCAAAGCTTACAAAGTTTAGTTGGATTCATGTTATCCAAGTACCTGCAGGAGGCAACGGAACTCAATTTCGTTACTTGGATTGGTTTTTATGCCCCTGGTTGAATTTTCGTCTAGTATCCCTAAATGGCCTTGGGAAGAGAGTTGAAAACAATAAATCGAAAAATGAGGCTTAGATGGGAAAAGCGTCGTTTTCGATCGATTGTTGACATCCTAACACCTCTAGGGACACCCCTGTCCAGTGACTTCATGGAACAAACATTATTTATTTTGATAGTTTTCTACACTAGGGCTTTGATCACAGATGTGCAATACAATTTTTGCACGATGGGATATGATGTTCTAAATGTGCCAAGTGAGTGCGTGGGAATTGTGTCCCTCTCGCCATTTCCCAAATACACCTGCAAGATGTAACATAACTCAATTCCATTGCTCAGTTTGGTTTTTATGCTATCGGTTGAAATTTGTATGGTTTCCCTCAATGGCCATGGGAAGCAATATGAAACTCGTAATAAATCGAAAACCATGGCTCTGATGGACAAGCCGTCGATTTCATTGGATTCATGACATCTGGGTATCACTAGGGACACCCAAGTGTCATGTGGATTCATCGACTGAAAGTTGTCTATTTTGATGGTTTTCTAAACTAGGGTTTTCTTAAGTGATGTGTAGTGCAATTTTTGCACCATAGGCTAAGATTTTGAAAAATGTGAACAGCGAGTGTGTGGGAATCATGGTCATATCTCCCTTTCACAAACACACTTGTAGGAGGTTCAAAAAAACTCAATTTCGTTGCTCGATTTGGTTTTTATGCCCCCGATTGAAATTTTCCTAGTGTCCATGAATGGCCTTCAGAAGTGATATGAAACTCTATATAACTCAAAAACTGTGGTTCTGATGGACAAACCATCAGTTACATTGGATTCATGACATTTGAGTACCGCAAGAGACACACATGTGTTGTGGCTTCATGGACCAAAAGTTATTTATTTTTATGGTTTTCTAAACTAGTGTTTTGCTGAGTGACATGTAGTGCAATTTCTACATGATAGGTTAATATTTTGAAAAATGTGTCGAACAAGTTAATAGGAATCACGATCATCTTTCCCTTTCCCAAACAAACTTGTAGGAGTTAACAAAACTCAATTTCATTGTTCGGTTTAGTTTTTATGCCCCTAGTTGAAATTTGTTTGTTGTTCTTGAATGGAGTTGGGAAGTGAGATGAAACTTGTAATAACTTGAAAATTGTGGCTCCGATGTGGATTCGTGAAATCCGAGGACCACTAGGGACACCCTTGTCCGGTGGCTTCATGGAACGAAAGTTGTCTATTTTGATGGTTTTCTAAACTGGGGTTTTGCTAAGTGACGTGTGGTGCAATTTCTGCACAATATGCTAATATTTTGTAAAATGTGTCGAGCAAGTGCATGGTCATCGTAGTCATATCTCCCTTTCCCAAACACACATGCATGAGGAAACAGAACTCAATTTTGTTGCTAAGTTCGATTTGTATGCCACCGGTTGAAATTTGCTTGGTGCCACTGAATGGAGTTAGGAAGTGAGATGAAGCTCTCCATAACTCGAAATACATGGATCTGATGAAGAAACTATCAATTCCATTGGATTCTTGACATTCAACTACCTCTAGGGACACCCCTGTCAAGTGGCTTCATGGACTCAATGTTGTCTATTTTGACGGTTTTTTAAACTAAGGTTTTGTTAAGTGACGTGCAATGCAATTTCTGCACGATACGATAATATTTTGAAAAATGTGTTGAGCGAGTGCATGGGAATTGTAGTCATATCACCATTTCCCAAAAAAATTGTCGGAGGGAATGGAACTCAATTCCATTGCTCGGCTTGGTTTTTATGTCCCCAGTTGAAATTTTCCCTATCTCCTTGAATGGATTTCGGAAGCGAGATGGAACTTGCCACAACATGAAAAACGACGATCCAATGGAAAAACCATAATTTTCATTGGATTTTTGACATCTGAGTATAACTAGGGACACCCCTATCTGGTAGCTTCATTGAGCAACATTATCTATTTTCATGTTTTTCTAAAATAGGGTTTTGCATAGTGATATGCAGTGCAATTTCTGCACCATTGGCTATCATTTTAAAAATGTGGGGAGTGACTGTGTGGGAATTGTGGTCAACTCATCCTTTCCCAAACACACTTGCAAGAGCCAACATAATCAATTCCATTGCTCGGTTTTATATTTATACCCCCGATTGAAATTTACATGGCATCCGAGAATAGCCTTGGGAAGCGAGATGAAAATCGCCATAACTCAAAAACCGTGACTCCAGTGGAAAAACCGTAGTCATTTCTGTTGGTTTCATGACATACAAGTACCACTATGGACACCTTTTTCCGGTGGCTTTATGGACCAAAAGTTGTCTATTTTGATGGTTTTCTAAACTAGGGTTTTGCTAAGTGACGTGCAATGCAATTTCTGCACGTTATGCTAATATTTTAAAAAGTGTGCCGAGTGAGTGCGTGGGAATTGCAGTCATATCTCCCTTTCCTGAACACACTTGCAGGAGGAAATGTAACTCAATTTCCTTGCTCGGTTTGGTTTTTATGCCCCCAGTTGAAATTTCCCTGGTGTCCCCAAATGGCCTTGGGAAGCAAGATGAAACTTGCAATAACTTGAAAATCGTGGCTCCAATGGGAGTCATAGTCATCTCTCCCTTTCTCTGGTAGGAGGCCTATCGTCAAGGGAGATCCTATCCACTAGCCTTTCCATAGTCCTCATCATCTGCTCAAATTTAGTATCAATGGATTCGGATGTGGAATGTTGGGCAACTTCATTAGACCTATTTTTCTCATCTTCATTTATGTGCCTCGGTTTACCTAAGGCCATCAAATTAGCTTCTACTTCTTCACCATATTTTAATATATCAGGCAGGGTGGCAGATCTCCTTTTTCTCAATATGAGAGCAAAGTCACTATCAAAACAATTAACATAATGAAGCTTGGCTGCCCCTACAGGAGGCTTGATGTCTACTGGGATGGAATTATACATCTTAATGAGTCTAGCTGAAAACTCTCGAACAGTCTCAACATTGGTTTTCTTTGTGTTTTCATATTGAGTGAGAATTTGGAGAAGATTTGGTTCATCCTGCCATCTGGCCAGGAAAGCATGTTCAAATCTCTCATAGGTAGTAATTCCTCCATTCATAACGGTTTTGAACTACTTCTTCACCTCTGCTGCAAGACTTTGGGCAAATAACCTCATCTTGATATCATCCTCATCCACCTCTTCTAGGTCTATAAAATCATTAAACTGGTCCACATACTACTGTGCAGAATCATTCCCTTCCCCATCAAATCTCACAAGGATTTGAGCATAGCCCATAGGTAGTTCATTAAGATTGGCTGGGAGGGATAAAGGGGCATATTTGTTATCCATAGCTCTTAGGTTTTTCTTGGAAGTAGAGGGATTTTTTGAAGCAGCAGGACTAACAACAGGTACTACCATGGTAATGTTGGGAACAATATGAGGGGTAATCAAGACTTGGGTACTTTTGCTAGTAGCTTTACTGAAGGGAAATAGGCCACTACTTGATTCTTGGGCTTGTAAATTTTCCCGCAAAGCACTTAGACAATGCATTTGGAACCTTCTTTGGTCAAACAAGGCTTCTCTTAAATCTACTTTAGATCTAGACGTAAATGGGGAAGGCTCAGTCCTTAAAATTGAAGAGACACTCACTATGGCATGTGCCTCCTTTTTAGGTAAAGAAAAGGATCTGGTTAATGGAGAAATACCTTGTACAGAGATGCAACATCGAGTTTGATATTAGGGGACACACAAGTTTGATCATGGTCAAAACTAGGTATGCAAGATGAAGAGATATCTACAGTCTCTAATGAAGGATATACAAAAAGGGATGGATAGTCTTGGTTGGAATGCATCAAACCATGAAAGATTATTTTGATAAACTCGAGAATAGAAAGGAAATAACTAATAAAGAAGAATAAAGTATCTCGTCGAAACTTCACACTTGAGTACCTGATTTTTCCACAATGCTTTTCCATATCCATCTACTGTAAGTTCGCTCTCTAGTGAAATTGCTAGTTTGAAAGTTGGAGTCGCCAAGGAAAATAATACAAGAACATCAGACTCTCTGTTTTCCCTCAGAGGTCCAATTTGATACTGTGAAAACCAGAAACTCTCCCCAGTGGAGTCCCCAGAATGTTATAACCCAAGATTTTCCTGGGTTGTGGCAGAAAGACCATGGGGTAATTCTTGTAAACCAATCTTTAGTGGATGGAAAATAGCCTTTCCAAGCACAAAGAGGTATCTCTCCTTTGTGCTTCCAGCAACGGGATATAGCTTGAATGGGATGGATATTGGTAAAAGTGGTAGCTAGACCTTCAAAATAATGAATTAAAAGGGGTTTTTGGTTGGTTGGAGTTAAGAACAAGAGGACAGTTAGGCATGGATTCAACTTCGGTGGTTTAATGTCACCAATGAAAGATTCAGACCACAATTTCAGAGGAAAGAGGCAAGGTAGATGGGGTTCTTTCAAGTCAAAGTAATTAGCGGGGGAAGGCAGAGAAAGGAAACAAATTTGGTCACAAGGTTAGAGCATTTGAGAATGAATTCTAACTTGCGAATTCGAGAGTAAAAGGGTGGAATACCTAGTCATATGCATCTGGAGCATGTGGGCATGAATTACAGACCATGTAATCTTGATCTTTAGGTACTGCAGAAGAAAACAATTAATGGAAATACAAAGCAGGAACACATACACATGAAATAAAAGACATCAGAACACACATCACACGAATCTCAAGCTCTAGAATTGGGTCTTCTCATTGAATTAAGAGGCCGAATTCAAATACAGGCGCAGAGCAGTAATCTCTATGAAACAAAAACATCCAACCTTTTGGTTCTCTTCGGAACGTGCCTTTATAGGCTTACAGAGCATCAAAATATCTTAACAAATTCATAACAAACTCAGACTGGTAATGATGAGGCTGCTCGAGCTAGGTCACCTAAATGAACAACCTCTGATTTTGTCATGCGCGGAGGAAGGGAATCACTTGTGCTGGCAGTGCACCATTGGGCCATGGAAGCCACCTACTTGGAGTGATGGTGGGGTACTTTCATGCATTGGAAGTGCGATATTGTGCCATGGAAGCCGCCTGCTTGTCCTTCAAATCCGGTTGTTTTAGATCGATTAGGACAGGAAACTAAAACAGGCCCCCTTTGTTTTTTTGAAACGCACCACCTTCTATGAAAATCTTCATTCCCCGTGGCAACGATTTGGTTTGCAAAACTTTTCTCGATCCGCAATTTCCTTTCCATAATTTCCTTTCTGCAATTGCCTTTCCGCAATGACCTTTCCCGGATGACCTTTCCACAATGGCCTTTCACATTGGCTTTTCAGCAATGGCCTTTCCGCAATGCGAAATGCGGTATTCAGAAACATACCTTTGCACCATTTGGGAAACTGTCACTCTACAATCCACAATGCGGAATGCAGAATGTGGAAACTTATGTTTGTGCTCTTTGGAAATTTTATTTTCCGCAATCCACAATGTGGATGCGGAACTCGGAAATTGGCTTGTGGAACGCATTTTCAACCACTGATCTGATCCGTTGTTCAATCATGGTCGTTGAATCTCCTTTTTCTGTGGAAGAAGCCTATTTAGTCCTTTTTAGTTGCGGAAGACACTTTTACGGCTTGTTTTTCTCATTCTTTTCATCGTGGCTCCATCCTTTGGCTCGAAATCGCTCGACAACTAGCCATTTTCGGGCTTTCTGGTTCTTTCTTTGGTGCAAAATATTGATCGGTGAGGCTTGGGGTTGTCTCCTCCTCCTCGGTAGGAACATTACCAGATGAGAGTTAATAGTAATGATTATATCCCCAAACAACTATTTGAATATATAACAAATACCAGGGTAACAAGAAAAATAAGTATATCTCTAAACGGAGCAAGAAAATATCCAACAAACATACCGTAGAATAGTTGGGTGATAGTTTCACCATAGGATGTCCACAGTGTTGAATATATCATAACACAATCAATCCATATTCGACTATTGTCAATTGAAATATTATAGGCATGCTACCGACTGGTAAATATACGAAAAGCAATTTATACAAAGCTATTATCGTTTTCATACCTTAAGGAGAACAATTGTAAATCTATTTGGAATAAGCCTAATGACATTTATAATCAACAACCCTAGATTAAGGGCTATGACTCAATGACCAAGAGTTGTAGCACTTAACTATGTAGAGATTACCATTGTAATCATTTATGTTGTAACCAACATGTGGGGATGCGCCTAAGACAAAAATGAAGCAATGATTAGAATATGCATCATAAAATAATTCTATAAATTAGGACTCTATAAATTTAAATGGATAACAGATAACAATATATAATTTTTGCAGGGTTGAGTACCTAGTTGGTCTTTCTCTGAGTGTGAGCACTGACCATGAAAAAGGCCAATTAATCCCAAACATGAGTAGTGAACCCTGTCAACATTATAGTTTTCATATCAACAAACAAGAATAGACATATGATGACCTTAACGATTGAATTTAGTTGCAAAGAACAATGTATATATAACTTGTATAAGGATTTTCCATTCAAACGAGCTCAAGGATTCGAATAACCATCGAGGCGAATTCAATGAGCAACATGATGG
Source organism: Larix kaempferi (assembly GCA_027924585.1). NCBI lineage: Eukaryota > Viridiplantae > Streptophyta > Pinopsida > Pinales > Pinaceae > Larix > Larix kaempferi. The sequence goes on from BSBM01000909.1 coordinate 6,111,993, forward strand.
GTTAAGTGAGCTTAATGAGTCGAGCTCCTCATAACTATTTCTTCCCAAACCCTCATAACCATAACGTAATGCTCATAATAAAAACAAATAATGGAAATGTCATCTAGGCCAATTTTCAAAAGTCATTAAGGGTTCAATCATTGTCGTACAGAGCTCAAGGAGCTCACCAACTTCGTATGAAGGTTATGCGCCAGATGGGATATGAGTATAATTCCAGTCTACCTTATCTGATTGGTATAAATTAATACTTATATCAAAATTCACAAATGGACAACGCTTGGAATCACCCAATTCGTTGGATTCTAGAAATCAATCTTGATTGTTACTATGGTACATGGCTTCAATAAGAAGGAGCCCTTCCAGAAACAACCGACAAAACACCCTTTCCAAAACAATAACAAATGAAACAACTTGCAGGGAATGGAAATTTCTGAGGCATGGATCAAACTATAGATTAGGTGGACTCAATGAAAACGAAGAAAGGATAGTTTCTGATACATTAACTACCAACCCATTTGGCATAAAGGATGTTGCTAGTACATTAAAAGTATCGTTCCCTCACAAACCTATGGATGAGACAAGAGCCAATGACGAAGCAGATCTGTCATTAGTAACCTGACAACGATAACTAATATGAGGTACAAATTCTTAAGTTTACACTAATATTGGCAAGTGATACTCTGAAACCCCTAAACCTATAGTTTTTGAATTTATTATAGAATCTCCTTTTGTTTGTTTTAAAATCACTATAAGAAAAAGGGCATTTTAGCCTCACATTAGCACCGCTATTTGTAAAGGATTTGGGAAATCTTCAATTTTCAAATAGTGGTGCAAAAGTGGTGATAATGTGGGGATATGCAAGTTGTGCTAATATTTATGGTGCAAAAGTGGTGTTTGTAAAAGAGTTGATTTTGGTGTTAAATAAATATGTGGCATTCCAAGATGTATGGTGCAAACCACCAAACCCAATCCTAGGTGGATTGAGATTTTGTGGTGCAAAACACCAAAACCAATCCAACATGGATTGAGACTTTATAGTGCTAAACACCAAAATTATTATTATTATTACTTAATATGCACAAACTTTTCTATGGTGCAAAGCACAATAAAATAATAAAGAGTGTAAAAAAATATAAATCACATTAATTATATATATATATATATTCACTTAACATTTCTTATATTTTATTGACAAGCGCATAAGATGGACATATACGTTTAATCGTAAAGATAATGAAAATTGCGCAAATTTCTTTCATGGAACTATTTAAATGACCAAGCATGCTTAATATGAATTTTATCCTTTCTATAGATAAAGTTTTTAACTTTATCATCATCTGAGATTGTTATTTCATCTGTTAATTCAATGTATCAGTGGTAAAATTGAAATGATAATGGTGCCATTCTAATCGATACCGTCTTTAAATGATTCTGCATAACCTCTATTAACATTGTACATGTTTGGGTAAGCAGACATGCGAGCGCTGAAGATAGATCACCATTATGAATTACGGTTCCAAAAATCCATGGCAACGACGGTAAGGTGGTTCCCATATATCCATCAAGCTCCTATGAATAAAGAAACTAAGCCTTCCAAGGACTAATGACATTGACAGGAATGTAAGAGATATTTTCTCGTCCTCCACCCTCCAGACCTATCAAAAAATGAGGTGAGATCAATACATTCAGGTATATTGCACTACCTGGAAGGAAATCCATAGTACATATATGTCAAAGAAACAAGGTGAGATCCATACACTTAAGCATTCACTAACATGAGTGAAAGCCATAACCCATCAGAGAAAGCTTTTGGTCGGCCAGTTCACCGAACTGTAGCCCTCACATAACATCAAGCACATTGAGATAGATTTTGTGGGAAAACAACTGCTTAGTCATTGATGGTTACCATTTTTAGTAGGGTTTTTACATTTGTGTGAACTTAACAGGTGAGAAGATGTTTTTTTTAATTTGATATTATATGTTTGAAACTTGAAAATAAAAGTACATATAACTTAGTCAAATCCAAAGAAATATCATCTTCAACAAATAAACACATTAAGAAAAAGAACTAAATAATATTAGTATAAGAAAGATTCAGAATCACTTTTTCCCACTAGAATATTATGCAAATATCTCATATTCAGCAGTGGCCATGGGCTGTCATGGAATCTAAAGGGAAGCATCCAAATATATGGACATTGGATTGGGAAAGGTGTATGTCACCACTGCATTAACATATGGGAGCACCTTCCACACCTTGCGTTGATGTTTCAGTATGTTCAATTCATAGCAGACATTGGAAACACAATGGGATGATATGTTGACAAAGAAAAGAAGGATCAAGGGCTTCCCGCTTGTTAAGAAAAGGTTCTTGGAAACGATCGACGTAAACATGGAATGATGGATCTATATATACCACTATATATTAAGATAAATCGAGGAAAGAAAACTGACCCATGGTCAAAACTCTCAACGGACATAAGAGTATATGAATTTATGTATACATACATATAAATATACATCAACAAAATTTTGTATATCCCTCTGCTCGATGCTGAATATTATTGTTTGCACATTACACCATAATCTATCAATAAATACAAATTATAAGTAAAGGGTAGTACAACCCTATTTCCACTAAGAAAGAACAAGGAGGATGACCTCTTGTAAAAACCTAAACTCAATACATTGTTGAGTAATAATACATGAAGGGTCACACCCATATTTTTTTTTAAGTTATCCATCAACCATACAATATAAGTTTTGGGGTCAGTAATGGAAATAAAAACAGGGTAAAACACCATAAAATGTTCTTGAAGTAAAAAAATAAAAGGATTCATTACCCATGATAGAGTGATGCAGGTCAAATAGCTAGTTGGCTATTTAACTGCCAAGTATTCTCCTCGGTTCATAAACCTCACACTTGATGGCACAATTCAGTTGGCACACCAATTCACCATATTCCCAAAGTTTTATAACTCCACATTCCAAATCATATTCATACTTTAATTATCCCAATATTTTTTTATCAAATAAAATATCACAAGGAATAGGCATCATTCATGAAACGCATAATTATCATCCTCACTTAAAATATAATAAAAATATAAAGACCACTCATTATCTCTCCTCATTCCACTAACTCTTTCTCATAGATAAACACTCATACGTTACCTCTATATGGTGTTTTATATCATTACCATTCCACTCAATTCTTCTCTTATGAAAGTTCTTCCAGGCATGCCAAAGGAAACCACGCCTCCTGGAAAGTTTAATTCTCATTTTCCAAATGAAATGTCATTCCCATAATTCCTCGTTGGAGTTTTAATCACCCTCTTCTCAATTTAAAACAATTTCATTCTGCAATTTTAAACGTTCATATGGCTATAAATAATAACACTATGTTAGAATTTATATGTAACCTCTATCTAAAATGAAGCGCTCAGTTTTCAGAATTTAGTATCTTTGTAATCAAATTCTAACTATGTCTTCAAACACAATTTCAGACCCTCTGAATTACTAAGGAATTGAATAATTGTTTCGTCAACTACAAGGTTTTAAGTATTACAGAGCATCTATACCACATCAATGAATGGGAAAACGAATTTTTTCTGTCGGGGAACTGGTTCACTTACCAACCTCTTTCAATTAATGCGCATTTCCTTCCGTATTCAATCATGATTATGTCACTTTTATGGACAGTCCTTCCATCATATTCATAGTCAAGTCCATTTGATATTCAATGGCGATCCTCTTTACCTTCAACAGAGATAGAGACTCCTCCTTCGGGATTTTGACTATGCTCTATCTCCAACATAAATCTGTAATCTTCATGTAGTCTTTGGTCGACAGGATCCGCTTTCACCTTTCTAGTTGGAAACATTCAAATTCTTCTACGGAAAAATTCCTGTAGCTATGGATACTGAAGTCATGGTTTTTCATAAACCCATTAGACGAGCTATACACCTAAATCCTCGTGCATGTTTTCACACCCAATATAATTAATCACACACAGATTAACTCTCAAATACCCAATGTCATTTCCAGATTTAAATACACATGAAATATTCATTAATAACACAACTTTTACATAATATCCATGGCCCGATCACATAAATATGGGCATAACTCTTCCTTCCTGGCCCTCTATGCTTGTCTATTCGTAAACTTATAGTCTATATACCATCTACGAAACAAACAAAATTTGTTTTAGATCCATATTTCTTGCCTAAAATCACTCAATCGTCCCTAAGATCTCCAAGACTTTCCTATCCCCTCGAATTTTTCCCAACAAGATATATTTATTTACAATATTAACTGTCCAATCTTATCTCTATGAAGATATTATCTTCTAGAACTCATAATCAAAACAAGAAATTACAATAATTTTAATTATTGAGACCGCTCGTTTAGTAAGAGCTAAGATCACCTAAAACCCATCACCCTATTGATCCCTTAGAGCATATGCTCCTGCATCACAGAGGATACACAGAGGTATAAATCCTCAGTTTCCATCGATGAAGGAAATGTTATGCAGAGGGTTACCTGCCATAATCACTAAGAAATTTTATTAACACATTATCATAACTATGATAGAAAACTAAATTAAAGATCAGAGTTGGATTGCACTAGAAATTAGTATATTACTAATTATGTTGAGACAGGAGTTTACCGGTCATTTGAGACATGAGTTTGATGAATTGATACTTGGTAGGAGTTTAAGGATGGTATAAGTAAAAGACCGTTTATAGGCTTGAAAAGGGATTAATAAAGGAAATAATTCCCTCAAACTAGTTGGTGGGTACCAAGATGGTGCAAGCTTGAAAGTTGTGGGTTTGTATATTATCCTGAGAGTGAGAATATAAAGTTTTAGGCAGAGAGTTTATGAGTCACTGTACATCTAAGATTAGGTGGTTCGTGGAAGTATCGAACTTGTTTTCAGAAAATATACGTAAATAAGTCTTTGACTCCCTGTAGTGTTCTAATTAATAACAGTCTGGTCTTATTTGTTCTACCTAGATAGAACCGGTGTTACTTTAGAGCATATATCTACTTTAAGGATATATATATATATATTGCTCGTTTTTTGGTAAATTTAGGAGCATTTAAACAGAAAAAGATTTTTAATACTAGACGCTGGTTGTTTTGTAAACAAAATTGTTTTTTTGTTATGTTATATAGAAACAACAATATTTTTAAGAAATCTGAGATGGCATATAAATTTATGATAACTAGTTGGTAATCACTATTATCAAATTGTGATCATAGATAGAGCGTAATTGAAGAAAGATAAAGTTCAACAATAGTTACAAAAATAAAATTCCTGTAGAATTGCGTTATGGAAAGTGTTACTCTCTTTATTATAAATTTTCTAAGGGTAAAATAAATTTTGGTTAAATATTTATGGATTTATGAAGTATGAATTTTTTTTCTTTCTGTTGATAGTTTAATTATAATCTATTGTTTTTACTAGAAAGAAGTTAGAAGTTAAATATCAGAACTAGCGTTACTAGGAATGATTTACCCCTGAGAAAAAGCATGGTCACACAATGGTCTAACATATTCAATCTTTAAGCATTATAAAAATCTAGTATTTAAACCCTAAATCTACTCGTTAATTTCTTAGTTTTAAGTCAAGAATAGATTTTCTTTTGGACTCGATGTTGAACTAGTGGAACTGGTTTTGAACACTCAAACTTTTTCTTTTCATATCACTAGAGGACTGTAATTAATATTACAAGCCCTCAATGTCTATGAATAGAGCCGATTAGACTAATGAGTCCATTTATATAAAAAGTGTAAATGCATAAAGAGATTCTATAAAAGATTATTTTAACCGTATAACTCTAGTAGAATCGACTCCAAAACTAGTAGAACTGTTATAATTACCTCAAACCCTAGATGCGAACAGTTTAAAAATGGATGAAATCAAATTGACCATACGAATTTAAGGAACATCATTTGTAGAATTGGCAGGGTTTCATACCCTGTGGCTAGTATTTTTTTTAATTGAACGAAATGATTGTTATGTTCAAGAAACAATTATAACAAAATTGTACAGGTAACACGCCCACATTCATATTTGTGGTACCAAAGCACTTGTAAATCGCATGAGAGATAATAAGAAAACTATATGGGGGATAAAAATATTTACAAAAGTATATGAGAGCTCAAAGTCTGCATTCATGCAGAAATAGACTAATTCCATATTACAAATACTCAATGACATTTTACAGTGAAATTTACATAGACCCTCGTATGTTTTAATTGTTTGTTTATTATATATTATTGTATACGAGAGTATTTTTTAAGGATTCTAATATTAGACTTAATTATAGTATCCTAGGAGACTATTTTGGATTGAAAAAAAACATGTATATAAATAGGTAGGGCAAATATTAAATATGAAACATACAATTTACTACTGAAATGTGTAAAATTTTGGTGAACATTATGATAAAAAAAACATATTTTATGTAAAATATAAGCGATATTTGAGACTAAAAATGACAAAATAGCGAATTTATTTTTTGAAAAAAAAGCCCGAAAAAATAACCAATTGGTGAAATTTCGCCCTTAAAAATTACCCTCTTGTATACATTATTTTTGTATATATTATAATGTAGAAAAAGTATTTTTATAGTCGTTTTAAAAAATTTTAGAGAGATATATGGATACGTAGAGAGAGGGGGGGAGGGGGGAGAGGGATCTTATGAGAAGGGAGGGAGGGAGGGAGGGAGGGACATATAGGAGGGTTGATATAGGGGTAGAGATAAAAAAGAGATAGGTAAAGGGGGGGTTCGGGAGAAAGAGGGGGAAGCAAGGAAAGGGAGAGAAATATAGAAAGAGGGGATAGGGATAGGAAGAGATAGATAGACATGAATAGGGGAGGGGGGGGAAGAGAAGGTTGGTTATTGGGAGATAGAGAAAGAGAGAGAGGGGGGGGGTATGGAAAGGGAAAGATAGATAGAAAGAGGGATAGGGATATAGATAGAAAGGATATCAGAGTGAGAGAGAGAGTGGGTGGGTTTAGGGAGAGGGAGAGAGAGGGAGGGAGATACGGAGAGAGAGGGGGGGAGGGAGGGAGATACGGAGAGAGAGGGGGATAGAAAGAGGGATGAGTAGAGGAAGAGAGAGATAGAAAGGGGGGGGAGGGGGGGGTTATAGAAAGAGAGAGAAGGGGGAGAGGGGGAGTTATAGAAAGAGAGAGAAGGGGTTATAGGGGGAGACACAGAGAGAGAGAAGGGGGGGGAGGGAAAGGGATAAAAGAGAGGGTCAAGGAAGGGAGAGGCAGGTGGTTAGGGAAAGGGGGGAAAATAGATGGGGGGGAGAGAGAGGGCGGGAGGGGGGGTGTAGGGGGAGTGAGAGAGAGAGGATGGGATAGGGGGGGAACATACAGGAGGGTCGAGAAACAAAGAGGAGGGAGTAGGGAGAACTAGAGAGAAGAGGGAGAGAGAGAGAGAGGGGGGGGGAGGCAGGGGGAAATAGATATAAAGAGAAAAAGAGAGAGGTAGAGAGAGGTAGAGAGAGGGGGGGAATGGGGAGGGAGAGAGGAAAAGAGCGAGAGAAGGGGAACTAGGAGAGGGGAGAGACAAATATAATCATAGGGGGGATTAGATAGATGGTGAAGGGAGGGAGAGAGAAAAGGAGAAATAGGGGTCTTAGAGAGAGAGAGAGGGGGCTATTGAGGGAAATAGGGATAGAGAGGCGGGGTTAGGGGAAAAGGGGGTAGAGAGAGAGGGGGGATTAGAGAGAGAGAGAGAGAGGAGGGAGACACAAGGGGAGAGAGAGAGGGGGGGTTTGGGGGAGAGGGGTGTTTATTGGGGGAGAGAGAGAGAGATGGGGGTATAGGGAAAGAAAGAGAGAGATAGAAAGAGGGATGGGCATAATGATTACCTCATACAAAGATAGAATTTCTTAACATATTCAGGAAATATAGTTTCATTATTTTCACATTCAAGTGAACATGAACAAAACCACTAGATTGGCATTAAATCCTACATGTGATGGAGATATAACCATTTATATCCATCTCTACAGCTTGGAAATTGTGTGGAATTGTAAACAAACCAATGGCATGACATCAAGTTCTACAAGGTTTGTTAAGGAGGGTTTTCCTGGTCAATGAAAATGGGGTGTTGTTAATGTCTCCACCAAGAATGAAGTCTCCCCAATAATATGTTTTCCCCTTATCGGCCACTTACATGTGCTAGTTCTACAAGGTTTCGCTAACTTATAGGTATGGATCTGTTCATTTTATACGATATGGGCTAATACATAGATTACGTATGAATTCATACACAAAGATCTGTAATTTTCAAAGCACAATGATCACATAGGGGCTTCACTCAATAAACTGCTATCAGAGTACGTTCGTTCATGGCATATGAAACAATACCCCTAATTTCACTAAATATTGGAAAAATACCTTCCAAAATCATTTTTTTAACCCCCTCCCAATATGCCTTCCCAATTTAAAAAAACCCCTATTTTCACTAGATATTGTATGTATCTATTTTTTCATTAACATTTTTATACCCCTTTATATTTCTACCTAGTATATTGATATGATACCCCTCTTATGACCCCACATGCATTCTACCATACACCTTGCTTCTTTCGATGTATATTGTGGATGCACATTACTTCACCCACAATCAGGGAAATTTTTAGGGGCGAAATTTCGCCAATTGGCTTTTTTTTGGGCCTTTTTTCAAAAAATAAATTCGTTATTTGGTCATTTTTAGTCTCTAATATCGCCTATATTTACATAAAATAAGTTTTTTTATCATAATATTCGCCAAAATTTACAGGTTTTAGTAGTAAATTGTATGTTTCATCTTTAATATTCGCCTACCAATCTATATTTATGTTTTTTTCAGTCCAAAATAATCGCCTATAATACTATACTTAGTATACTTTTATAATCCATAAAAAATACCCTTCCCACAATGCAATTACTCAACCACATATCATTATGATTTGAAACATCTAATGGTCTAATGAAGAGATAGGAGTAACTTCTTGTATGTCACTAGAGCCAATGCACATAGTACAACATTTAGATCGCATGTTGCAGTCCCCCAATCGCTGACTAAGCCTGTTGTGGGCTAGGTATCCAAGCCCCCAGGGCATGTAACAAGATCTAGTAGGCTGACTAAGCCTCCCAAGGCCTGTAATAGGAACGAGTGGTTGGGTATTCAAGCCCCCAAGACTTATCGAGGGCCTATAATAGGCCCTAGAGGCTTAGAGCCTCCCAAGGCTATTGGTAAGAACTGGATGAGTGTTATTGGTAACAATTGGTTTTCAATGACCACTGTCTCTTGACTATGATCAACTGGCAACCCACTTCACCACAAAACCCCTGGCCTCAAGCATGCCTCAAGACGTGATTTCCCTGCATATTGGTAAGCCCGAGCCTTTTCTCAACCTAATTTCTCATCCAACCGTGATCCCGCCATATCCATTTGGCGGATATTTGTCATCCCGCCCATATAAAAAAGACCGCAAAGTATTTTTGTATTGTTACATTAAATAAATAAAAGACCTTTTCCCCTTAATAGATAAGTAATATAATTTTTAGGTTTTCATGAATTTTTAATACCGCAATATGAATGAACGTGATATTATATTGTCTTCTAGTGAAGCCCCATGAATGAGCAAATCCTTCTGAAAAGCAATATCATAACCTTGAATTAAAAGTACAAAGTCAATGACAATAAATATTATCTATATGAATAATTGGATCATACAAAGATATAATTGCTCAACATATTAATTAAAAGCAACTTCATAGATTTAATATTCAAGTAAGCATTAGCAAACCCACTAGAATGGCATTAAGTTGTAAACGTCACCAAACCATACATGTGTATCCATCTCTACAACTTGGCAATTCTGAGAAATTCTAAACAAACCCAATACCATGACACTGAGTTCTACAAGGTTTTGCTAAGGATATCCTCATTTTTTAATTAAGCAGATCAATACATAAATCACCTATGGACTCATACACAATGTTGATTGTATAATATTTGGTAGATATTATTAAAACAAGCAATGATGGCAGCATGCTTTTAGCATCAAATTACATAATGAGACCATCACTAATAAATGAAGTGTGATCCATTGTCTCACTAGGAATCTCCTTCAACATAGAGGGACTCCAAATATTTTGTAGAGCTTATTAAAACTAGCAATGATGGAAGCATGCATTTAGCATCAAATTACATAGTCATACCACTCACTGATAATTAAAGTGCGATCCATTGTCCCATTTGGAATATCCTTTAGCATAGAGGTACTTTTATTTACTCCAACCAATATTGTAGGATTTCCAAGAGTTGTAGTACAACTAGGAACCTCAATAAGCACAGCTGACCCAACTCCAATTTTAGCCCCCTCCCTAATCCTAATATTCCCCGAAATAGTATCCCCTACCCCAATCAACATCCATATCCAATCATGGGATTCCTATCACCCCCATATTTCCCAATCCCCTTCAATTTCACATGGTGCAAGATGGACACATCATTCCCAATGGTGGCAGTCTCCCCTACTACAACCCCTGTCGCATGATCAAAGAACACTCCTTTGGAAATTCTAGCAATAGGTTGTATATACACTCCAAAATCTTTAGAGACCTTACTTTGTATTTCAAGGACCAATGAAATGCTCCCCTAGTTCCAAAGCCTACGTGGAATGCTATGGGCCTAATAGGCCAAGAACCCTTTTAAAATTGAGCAAGCATTAAGAATATGAAGCACAGGATGCATCCCTTTTACCTAAAGGACTTAATGTATGCATGAAGAAGCCTATAAAACTATCAACAATGAGAAACAACAAACTCTATAACTCCCAATATTATTGAGTCAAATTGTAGAGATGTCAACTTGGTCAAGCAATCTTTTTGGATGCCAAAAAAACTTGAAATTGGATTTTTTTTAAAAGTCAATACAATTTTAAGCTAATGTGTTGGACACAAATTTAACTTGCAATGATTATCTTGGAGAATTTTTTATCACCTTACTCTAAGAAAGACATATGAAATGTCTCTTTTGGAAAGGTATTAAATGATGATGTTGATATATTGATAGAGAGAGGGCTAGATGAACCACTTTGATTAGCATTTTCCATATAAAAACGCAACAAATTCAAACAAAAAACCTCTTTGGATTTGTATTATTTTCATCACAATATTTATTTATTATCCAAATAGGACATGTGTGGTTGGTGGAGGAAACCTACATAGTTATAGAAGTTTAGAAGATTCATTTAGAGCATGAGGTTTAGGTCTCCTTCACTAACCATGTCTAACGCCCCAAGGCTGTAAGACCCAAATACATAGTTCCATAGATACCACTCCAAAGTCATGCATGGTGCTTTGAGGTATTTGTCATGGAGTTGAATGACTCAACAATATATTTAGGTCCAAAGGCATGGTATTCTTCCCTTGAACATCATTCCCATGGCCCTGAGACACCACATATTTCTCAAAAGAACCTAATGTCATTGATATCCTCAATCATAGGCTAATGACACATTCAATAGGCCATGTGTAGTTGGTGGATACCACCTCCTTAGCCTTAGATGGCTAGAATATTCCTTTATGGCTTGTGGATCAGCTGTCCTCCGTTGACCATGTCCAATGCCCCAAGGCCCCATGGATTCCCCTACGAAGTCATGCATGATGCACTGACACATTTTTCATGGCTATAAATTCCCCAATAATTAATTTAGGTCCAAACACATAGTATTATTCCCTGGAATATCATTCCCAAATCCTTGACACATGTAGATATTACACAAAACCATCTAATTGCACTAAAATGCTCAATCATAAGCTAATGCTACCTTCATGAGTCCATGTGTGGTTAGTTGAGGTATCCTTCTTATACTTAAATGGATAGAATATTCCTTTAGGCCCTAAGTTTGAGGTCTCCTCCTTTGACCATGTCTAATTGCCCAAGTCCCAATGACTTGGATGCATTACACCATGGATACTCTGTGAAGCCATGTGTGTTTATTTGTGGCATTATTAATGGATTTTGGTGCCTAAATTGTTTATTTGGTATCAAAGGAATGGTCCTATTCTATAGAATGTCATTCCTAAGGCACCGAGACACATGTGTATTTCTCAAAACCAACTAATGGCATCAATATCATCAATCATATATCAATGATACCCTTAATAGTGTGGTTTGTGGAGGTAACCTTATTAGCCATCGATTAGTATAAGCTTCATTTAGGTCCCTATGTTCATGTCTCTTTCGCTAACCATGTTATGGCCCTAATGCCACAAGACCTAGATACGTAGTTCCATGGATACCCTTGCAAAGTCATGTGTGGTTCTTCGAGGAATTGTTCATGGCTATGGATGCTTCAATGATTTCTTTAAGGAAAAAAGCATGGTATTCCACCCTAGAAATTCATTCCCAACACCTTGAGACATATACATAATTCTCAAAACCACCTAATGGCACTGACATACTCAATCATAATACAAAATACCCTCAAAATGCCAGGTGTTGTTGGTGGAGACAACCTTCTTAGCCCTAGATGGATAGAAGATTCCTTTAGGGATTGAGATTCGTGCCTCCTCCCATGACCATGTCCAATATCAAATCCCCAATACTTGGATACAGAGTGCCATGGACACCCTTGCAAAGTAATACATGGTGCTTTAAGGAATTATTTATGGTTTTCGATGCCTCAATGGTTTATTTAGGGCTTAAGGCACGCTCTTTCCTCTATAATGTCATTCCCAAGACATCAAGACACACACATATTTCTTAAACCCACCTAATTGAATCATCATCCTTAATCATATGCCAATGATACCCTCAAAAGGGCATGTGTTGTTGGTAAAGGAAAAAATCTTAGATTTGGATGGATAAAAGATGTCATTAGGTCCCACGGTTCATGTATCTTCCACTGACTATGTCCAAGGATTCAAGGCCCCTAGACCTAGATGGGTACTCGCACGAAGCTGGTGCCCAAAAACACCGC